>CAOLHI010001666.1:0-347579 GCA_948474755.1 Ctenosaura bakeri
GAGGCCCATGGGCCACAACTTTGTCTACCCCTGTAGTATAGGAAGCCACTTTATACCAGCTTGTGGCCCATGTTATGAATGGAATGAGATGCATGTCATTCTACCACTATGGGACAAGGCACATCCAATACTACTAATACTATTTGAGCTGCCAGTGCTTATACTTGGTTACATTATTTATTTCTCTATCCCAATACTATTTATTCTGGTAGCAGTAATTTCCAGGGTCTCAGATAAACAGTTTTTCCATCACTAGCTACCTGATCTTTTTATGTATTGTATGCAGTGGGGGAGAAACAAATGTCAGGCCAGAAGCTAAGACTTTTTGTGTGTATGGCATTTACCAGTACTTTAGCACTATGCTGTTATTCCTCCATCAAAATGCCTTGCAGAATATTCTGGAGACACGGCTAAGGGCAGGGAATCATCTTGTCCATGCCATAAGCATCAAAATCATCATCATCATCATCATCATCATCATCATCATCATCATCATCATCATCCAGCCTTTTTACAGAAGGCTGGAGTTAAGGTGCCTTACAATTTTTTTATTGCTACATTTATAATAATTTACAGTTATTGCATCGCTATGTATAACATCTACACAGAATACAAATAAAATAAAAGTAATATACCCGATACACAAAGTAAGCAAAAGGAAATCAAAAATATCAAAATCAGACAAATGTATGACTCCATGTTATCTAAATCATTCTCAGGAGGCTATAACAAAGGAATCCCCCCCCATTTCTCACCAAAATAAATGGTTAGATCTTCCCATGGTTTTCTAAAATTACCTAATGATTTATCTTTCAATAGCATAGTTAATTTGTCCATTTCTAATATCTCATAAATATCCATAAGCCACAAATCTACGCTAGGAGTCTCTTCCTTTTTCCATTCCTTAGCATAAAGAATTCTAGCTTTGGTTATCAAGTTAAGAGCAATTTTCTTACATCATTTCCCAATATTACTCTCAACTGCATTAAACATATTCAGCAAATACAATTCCAGTGCCTTA
The DNA here is from genome assembly GCA_948474755.1 of Ctenosaura bakeri. Classification (NCBI taxonomy): domain Eukaryota; kingdom Metazoa; phylum Chordata; class Lepidosauria; order Squamata; family Iguanidae; genus Ctenosaura; species Ctenosaura bakeri. The sequence continues at coordinate 1,022 of CAOLHI010001666.1, forward strand.
TAAATTTAAATGACTGCATTATAATTCTAAATATACAAAAGATAAACATTAAAGTAGAATTACACTATTAATAATATTAAAATAATTTAAAATGTGCATTCGATAATAAAAATAAAAAGAAATTTAAAACAGTAAAATTAAACCAATACAGCATTCTCTTAAAAGCCTCCATTTTTAAAGGGAAAAAATCTTCAGTTAAAAAGTTGTCTTGTTATTAACTTTATTTATACTCTGGCTTTTTGAAAAGGGAAATGGTCATGACCTGCCCCTGCCAGCAATGATTCCTCCTATTCCAGACTTGTTGTGTCTAGCAGAACCCAGCTATCTGTCAAGAAGTTCCAAGAAGAGTAATCTTTAAACAGAATAGACAGCTGAGGTATTTAGGAAATGAATCCAGTTAGTTAATGGATCACAGAGAAAAGCAGACAAGATTATCCTAGAAAGAGGATGCCTGTAAAGATGGATTATCTGTAATGAGATTACTTACACAGCAGAATTCAGCTCAAAGGTGGGGAGGAGGAAAGACAAGTGTTAGGGCGATAAGGCAGTTTGGTTTCTAAATGGTATATGTGTGTGTGTGTGTAACAAAAAAACTAACAAAAATCATATCTCCACTTCAGTTAATATTTTGTAGCAGGTTAGCAGGACAGGAATAATATTACCAAGTGGCCATTTGGTTTATGTAGCATTTTACATTATTCACTAAATGATTTCATGTGACGCTATTAAAAGTCTTGATGCCAAGACTTTTACTGAATTTCTATAAACTGTGCCAAGTTCAAGGTCATCTTTCCAAGTTCCATTTCATGCAATTCCAACACTGCTGCTACCGGAATCCCTGCTACAACCATATTCTTAGTCCAACAGCGGGTTGCAAGGATATCCCCCACCCCTCTTTTTTCTTTTTCCCTGTTCACAGTTTTTAATGAATTACCACTCTTCACTCAGACATTTTCTCCCAAGTCTACCAATGCTGTTTGGGCTTTTTTTAAATGACAACATCATACGTAAGCAAAATAGTGAAACAACAATATGTTTTGAACTGTTAGAATACCATATATAAGTTAACGGGATATTGTTTTAGGTTGTTATGATTTTATATCTTTATAATGTTTTTAAATTGTTTTTAAATGTTCTGCTATTTTAATTTTGTTGATGGAAGCCGCCTTGCGTCCCATACTGGGAGAAAGGTGGCATACAAATAAAATAAAATAATAAAATAAAACTCAGTGAGTCACAACAGGCCAGTCACTGTCACCCAGCCTAACTTCCTTCATGAGGCACTTGTGAAGATAAAAGGGGTATGCAGAGACAGTGACTTGAATTATCTGAAAGAAAGATCTAATATATAAAAGTCAAAGTTTGTCTGTTTGTCTGTGTCAGGCAAAGACTTGCTCTCATATGATTGGCTGTATGAGGTGAAGACCTCATATGATTGGCTGCCTGAGAAGATTTTATGGAATCCTGGGGGTTGCAGTTTAGGGAGGGGCCTTTAGAATTCTCAGCCAGAGAGCTCTAGGGCCTGGCTGGTTGCTATGGAGATGAGGCCTAGCAGCAAGGAGAAGGGCAGTGTTTTCCCTCAGGAACCCAACCTCTGTATGTTAATAACTCTCAATACAGATTGGGGAATATGGAGAAAAGTTACAGGTATTGGACAAGACAGTTTGGGGAATTAGAGATACAGGATCTCAAATCTTTCTAACAAGTATTACCTATGAGAAAATAAAATCCTGGGCAACATCGGGTATATATGCTAATATGACATAAATATATTGAACAATAAATGTACGAAGGAGGAGCCTCCATGCTACATACATATTCATGCATCTTTACAGGCTGTATTTGGGGAAAATGGGTAAAAATCGTTCTCAGTCCAAGCATAAAGGTCTGTGAATCTATAATTCTAACCTATGGATTTAATATATTCATCACCTAAACATATAGCTGTTATGTGGTAGACCTAAACTGCTATGGTTGCATCCTATGGGATCCTAGAGTTTGTAATTTGGTGAGGTGTTAAAGGAGCTCACTGGCTGAGAATTCTGAATATTCTTCTCTAAACTGCAGGTCCCAGAATTCCTTAGGATGGAATGAGGGCAGTTAAGGTGGAAACATAGCATTATAATTGTGTTGTATGAAAGGGTCCCTGGTTGAATTGCTATGAGCAAATTCTGAGAGAGGAAATGATAGCACACAGTGAACGGTCACCAAGAAGAACACCATGGATATTTGTAAGCTCCCTCAAACATATTTATTGTTACTAATTGCTGGTCTCACTCCATGAATGGGAGATCTCCAATCACCCTGTTATCAACAGCCCAGCTCAGGTCTTGCAGACTGAGGGCCATGGCTTCCTTGATTGAGTCTATCTACCTGTAATGCAGTCTTCTTCTTTTCCTGCTGTGTCTTGCCAAACATTATCCTCATTTCTAGTGAGACATGTATTCTCATGATATGTCCAAGTTATAACTGTCTCAGTTTAATTCACACACAAACATTTTCCTCTGCCTTTTGAAAATAATCAAAACATCCTTTGATTCATCATCAGTTTATGAGGTGATAAGACAAGGGAGCATTTCAGATCATGTCAGTCCCATAGGGATGGTGGGGTGATAGGAGTGGTTCGCCCTGGACAGCAATGTTTTTGGGGCATCCCGGCCCATAGCCACATCCCCACGCACCCTGGCCACGCCCCCACACGTAGTGGCCACACCCCCACCCATAGTGGCCACACTCCCACACGTAGTGGCCACACACCCCTCCCACTTCCCCCTCTACACACTCCAAGCTCTGCCACTAGATCATGTTTTATGTAATATAACCATAAAGAGACAAGAAGTAGGGACATCTCTTTGGAAAAAAAAAAATCCTGCGTGAGTCAAAGAACAAAATGGCCTCCTCTGTTAATTCCATATACAAAAGTTTATTGGACTGGCAGTTGAATCTTACTTTAACACTGATGATGGAACAGTGGCATTCACTCATCATGCCTAGTCAGCAGGCTAATTTAAGGGGCCCAGGAGTGGATGTATGGTATATACCTCTGTTCTCCAGCAGAAGAGGATAGCTGGGGGTCCACAAGAAAGTGCTCTCACCACTACCATCCCTTCTCCTCACATCCCACCCTACCTCCCAAAATCTGCTGACTAAAGTGATCGCTGCATTCTGCTGAATGGCAAACTTGAACCTTCAAGCAAGGCAATAATAACACATATGACATCAGTCCAAATGTCACCTCTCTAACTTCTCTCCTTCATACTCAGGGAAACTTAAAATGTTCCTATAAGGTTTTGTTTTGTTGTTGTTTGCTTATTTTTGATTCTGGGTTATTTTTCAGCTCAGCCTCTTAGCATTTTGGTTTTGGCACTGTTTTCTCTTTCCTCTACCCTTCCCCTCACCATCTCTTCCAAGATTCATTTTTTACAGTGCTAATTTCTAAAATGTTAAGGGCTAAATTCAATTCTAAGTTCAAACTGAAGGAGATACGCTGAATCAATAGGACCTTGTTAAGTCGGCACATATGTAAGTCAGTGGTTCAATTTGTCTCCTCTAACAACTGGACTAATAATTGGATAGAATCCAAATATTTTAACAATATAGTCTTGTTTTATTAATGTTTTTGTGAAGCATTTGGTGATTCAGCTCAACAAAACAGAGTACAAATCTATCAAAGGAAAAAAAATCTGGCTTTCCACTGTTCATGCTGGCTGGGGAAGAGAGCTTGTCAACCAAAATAGTAACTTTTCCAAGCACTGACTTGGACGCTAATATCCGTGGCAGCTCCCATGTCAGTGAAGCAGTGAAGCAGAGAACTCACTTGAAGTTTCACTCCATCTTTTCAGGGAGCTGTCCAAGGTACTAAAACTATTTTAGAAGAGAGTTTTGCATCTTGGAGCCTACCTTTAAACCTGAGATTAGTAAGTAGCTAAAAGGATGTGATCCTGGATGTTTCTGACTCTCATTCCAGCCATAGAGCCAGTGCTAAATGCTTGAAGTGTGCTATGTAACTGACAAATATGATTTAAAAAGTGAGATCATTGCGTAAGCCTGACACCACTGTTGCAAAGCAGGTCAATTATCCTGTTTCAAAGAAAACCTGGCTCACTACTTCTTGCTAATCCTGACTAAAAGATATGCAGGAAAGTAAAGTGTGCAGGCTGTAGGTCTGCTACTTCACTCCACACAGATGACCTATCAGGCAGAGAGGAAAAGAAGGGGATGCTGGGACAGATACACACCCCCAATACTAACCTCTGACACACACTGACAGCAAGAAAACATCCCCTTAGTGTTGCATTACTATCTACATGCAAACCTATGCTAGGCCGAGCCACTACCCACCCCACACACACACACACACACACACACACTTACTGAAAAGCTCCTGAAACTGCCTTTTGCAGCTGTTCCATGCTTCGTGGTGAACAGGCAAGACTGAAGAAGCATCTGGCTATGTCCCCACAGCCATAGGTGAAATGATTACAGCAGCTGTGAGACTTCTACATCTCAATGCTGATATCATCGTTTGACATCTAGCTACATGGAGACATTTCTGCGGTCCTGCCCACTCCCCAAGAAGCATGTAATAGCCAAGTGGGCAGTTTCAGGGGAGGTTGGACACTACAGAGAAAGGGGAAAAAATACTAACCCACACTGTGCTCCCCCCCCCCAAAAGGACATCCATATGTATAAGGGAAACTTACATGTGTCTATGTCCCAAACAGGATGCCAGGCATAGGCAACAATCCTTTTGGTCACTCCTCACTAGAATAAGCCATTGAATCAATTGTTGAATGGTGAATCAACAGAAAGGTAAATCCAGTTGATTCAGTTGATCTCCTCTAGTCAGGGCTAACAACAGGATGTAGGCTCCTCTCTGGGGTACATATTATATTTTGAGTATATAGAATCTAGAAATGGGAAAAACTGGGAAAGGAAACAGAAAGATGAGCAATGTTGGGTACCCTATGAGACCCACCTTCCAGCAGGGTGTCCACAGCCGACCCACTAAGGTCCTATTCCTTTTATATTCTATTTGTTGTCCATCTCTTCACCTGCTTTCTCCAAATTTGCACATATTTACAATAGCAAGGAAAAGGAACAGCTACTCTTAGCAAATGGGCAATGATGATGACAAAAAGCAAGCAAACACCCAAGTGGGGGATACTGATGGCATCTTATTCAAGATGTCTAGAGTGAACCTAAAGCTATTTCTTTATAGCAGTTTGAAACCTATGCCAATACCTTGCCTACAATGTACTGTATGCAAGTACTTTATGTTAATGAAACATAGAGGAGAACTGTGTATATCTCCCCTCCAAATACTAAATGAGATACCCACTCCTCTCTTCCACACACTGTTGCTGAAGGTCAAATTTAGAAGCAGACACCCATTTCCAGCTACAGATCTGTCCCTCTGCACTTCCATTCCAAATTCATCTCAATTATATTTAGTGCTAGTGCATATGCAATCAAAGACACACACTTTGATTATATCTTGTTTAGATTATTGCAACATAATCCACATAGGGCTGCCTTGGGAAGCTGTGCAGAAACTTCAAGAGTCAAAAATTCTTTGGACAGACTGCTGACTAAGACTGGATACAGGGAACATATAAACCGCTTGTTGCAATAGTTTCACTGGCTGTTGGTTCAATTTCCAGGCCCAATTCAAAGTGCTGATTATGACCTACAAAGCCCTATACAGCTTGGCAAGGACAATGAGAGAGCCTTTTCTGACTCTAAACAGATCAGCAGCCAGTGGTGTTGTTTCAGTAAGGGTAAATGTACCTGTAACCATGTACACTTTAAAAAAATAATAATTTAGGCCCCAAAGGCACTAATTTAAAAAACCGTGTTTTGCCTTGACACTGGAAAGAAACCAATGGTGGTGCCAATCAGAGCTCCAAAAGGAGGACTTTCTACAAATGGGGCACTACAATGGAGATGGCCCTTCCCACACCTTTCCACAATGTATGGCTTCCACTGATTCACATTCCCACTGAAGAGGGACATTCCAGCAGACTTCACTCCTTGAGCAGGTATGTATATAGAGAGATGTGTCCCGTCACATATTTAGGTCCCAAGTAAATATATGACCCAGTACTTTATTTTGTCACACCTATCTCATTCTCCCAAGTAATGTCTGAATTGGTCTTCCCTCTCGTGAGCCTAGGCCAATGCATACCATCTCAGGAAGAACTTATTGTTGGGACATTGATGTTCTTTCCCCTTACCTCCTCCTCCCCCCTCCACTGTGCTGCCTGTTCATTTGGAGGGAAGAGAATCACAGGAAGCAAACAGAGCTAGCAGCAAACAAAAGTAGCAACAAATGCACACACAGTGAGGTCATGAGGCTCCAAGGACTGACTATAGACCCTCTAGTGGAGTGTGACCTTCAAGAGTTGTTGCTGATGTCAATCCCTTATGACAATCCTAATCAGGACATATGCATATGATATCACAAATTGTTTTGCAAATATTCTCAGTTTCAAAAATAGCTTGCCACATGGCTTGCCAGGAATAGAAGAAGACTGTTGTTTAAGAAACATTGAGCCCCTGAAGAAATAACTCTGTGAGTTCCTTCTCTCCCACGCTCAGCTTTTATTAAAGGTTGTATCCATGTCATTTTCAAGTAATTTCCCACAGCAAATGCTGCTCAATATCAACATAAATGAGTGCATTCCCTTCAGATATACATTTGCTACAACTATCTTAGACATAAAATGAAAGTACCTCTGGTAGTTTTTGTAATGGCAAGACCAAATTTGGAACTATTTGGCTGGATTTGAACTTGATCATTCTAATATTTCTTTGACGTGAGGGCTAATATACATACAGAATATAGGCCACATAGAGGCCTAATGCCATTTTTTGCAGGTTCTGTCTCCAGTTGTCACCAGCACAGAAATTTGTGGTACTGCCACTACTGGGGAAAAACCACACTAACAAAACTTGATGATCATGGCAAAATAAAAATGTCATACTCACTATCCCTTTAAAAAATAAAAGAGACTCTTGGCCCAGCAAAGAAGCAGGGGTCTATGGTGCCCAAAGGCATTCCCACCTGCTTTACACCATTGAGAACATAGTTATATGCCACTGAATTTTGGAAGCAAGCATGATGGTGGCAAACTCAGTAGCAGCTACTGAATCCTGGGGGAACAATGGTGCATGACCCATGAACTAGTGAAAACCCAATAGACTAGGGAAAGCCCAGTGTGGTGAATGGCCTATAGTAAGTTTTCAACCACTGATTCACACTAGATCTGGTCAAACATCAGGCTTTTATTTCAGAGATAATTTTGTTAACAAAATATTATTTTGTTCAGAGACATTGCAGTTAACAAAAGATGAGTTTCTTGTGGAAGGTATTTCATGAGAACTGAAAATGTTATATATCTTTGTCAGCTTCAAAAGCTGGGGATTCTGAAAAAACACAGAAGAAGACTGTAACATCCAGGCAGGTTTCAAACCATTTAAGGCTTTAAATGATAAGATCAACATTTTGAAATGTTCCAGAAATTAACTGGGAGCCACTGTAACTGTTTGAAACCAGTGAAATATGGGGGAAAAACTAGCCATTGTTGATGGGAAAGGCAACTGGGTTTTTTGGACAGTCTGCAAAGGCAGGCACAATGTACTGCAGTAATCTAAAATTGTTCAGTGTTGAGTTTGTGCAAGAAATAATTTCAGCACTGCAGTTTATGAGTACAGTTTCCGACCTCTACTATTCAAGGAATGTAATTGACTTTTCCCTAGTTATCAATGCATCTTTGTTCACTTCCACAAAATTAACCAATAGAACAGATTTTCTAACAGTAAAATAAAAATAAGGCTAATAGGTGAATGTCAACTTGAGAAAAATAATCATTAAAATGGAAAACTATTTTTCTCTTCTATCATTTTAGTAATTTTGCAAGTGTCTTATTAGTCAAATATAGTTTCACTATACAATTATAGTTTTAAGTGGTACTTTGGGTTTTGACTTTTAATAAATGTATCTGTCTCATTACACACATCTTTTATTAGGTGTTAAATGGAAAATCCCAGGAATGTCATATAGTAAAACAACCTATTTGACTGGAGATATTAATAAGGTTATTAAGCTGTCTTGCAAGATTTGGCTTTCACTGGTAAACTGATGGCTCAATTCTAGCAACGTGTAGTTACAATAAATTGTTTAATTTTAAGCTCCTTACTCCTATAATGTTTTGCCTGTTCATGGTTTTCATTTGATATTTGCTGTTCAGAGAGAGAGAGTGTGTGGTATATATTTCTCTCTCTCTCTCTCTCTCACACACACACACACACACACTATTCTTTTCAAAATTATATGTAAATTAGTGGTTAAATGTCAATAAATATGTCAACAAAGAGGCAGAGAAGACATTTCTAAATAAGTGGAATGAAACGTTCTAAATACACTGCTGTTTTCAATACCTAACTAAAGAGGCAATGCTGTTTAACCTTAAAAACACCCAAAAGAAGGGGAAAAGGAAAATGTTTTAAGTAGTGGAACCTACTCCCAATCTCTTTTACATGTATTTTTTTATATGTAATTAGGAGATAAACCAGTAGTAGACTGGTTTGTTGTTAAGCTAGAATATGTGATCATGTAAGTTGAATCCACATTTCAACATCCTCTGAGATGATTGCTTGAAATCAATTGGAAAAATGAGCCATAATGAACCTAAAGCCATTTCTGCCCCATACTTTTACAGTGTTATTATTCTGCTTTCAACATTCAATGGAATCCTGGGGTTTGCAGTTTAGGGAGGGCATTTAGAATTCTCAGCCAGAGGACTCTTTGGCCTCAGTAAACTATAAACCCCAGAATTCCACAGGATGTTGAAAGTGGAATAATAGCACTATAACAGTGTAGGGCAGAAATGGCTTAAGTCTCACTGATCTTAGTTGGTCTCCTCTAAGTGAAAGTAATCCTATGATTTTAATTAAAACAAAGTCCTTTGATACCTTAAAAAAACCCATAAACATTGTCTGAGCTTTGTGAAGTCCTTGCAATTGTAAAAATTTTCAGTTGTCACAAGAATCTTGAGGAGACTACTACAACTAACATGGTTACCTCTTCGGAGTATGGTTTTAAGGAAAAATCATGCAGTTTAATGTTATTTCAAAGTAATCACTTACCGTTAAATGCCAAGATCTTTGCTAATCTCTTAGGTATGTTATGTGTAGTGGATATGAATCATCTATTTATTTTAATATAAATGGTCAACTGCCTTTCCAGTGCTCAAGACTAACATACAATGATAAACACAAAAAAGTTTTGTAGAGACAACAAAAAGCAGAGAGAAAGAGAGAGAGAGAACAAAGAACCAATAAAGAACAAAACTAGCTAACTAAATGAAAGGCTAAATAGAAGGGATCCATTTTTTTCACTCAGGGGGATGCAAAAAGCATTGGGCACAGTGCCCATGAATTGTAGAAATAGGCAGAAACATCACCACTAGTGCACAAACCTAGAGAAAGTATCATCACAAGGCAAGCACACCAACAAGATTCCATCCTTTTTTAGATTTTCCGTGCACAGAAATTTGTGCCCCTTATCCTAGTGCATTTACTTTTAAATACTTAATGTGCACGTTTTTATGTGCATGCTCCCCAATGACTAAAGCAGGACTGGGTGATTTCTGTGGGCTTTTGGGGCCAGATTTTCAATCACAGCATGGCCATTTCCACACTAGACTGCTATAGTGCTATTATTCCACTTTCAACATCCTCTGGAATCCTGGTGTTTGCAGTTTAGGGAGGGGCCTGAAATGCTGGAAGTACAAAAATAAAAAAAAGGCAATTATCACATCTTCTGTCAGTGTGATAGAGCCAAAAATAAAATGGTCTCAAATTCATAATGAAATTACTAAAATTCTTTTTTAAAAAAGGTTTCTGATGAAACTAGAGTTCTAGCTATTAAACATGCTGAATATTACAAAAAGCCAGATAGAGATAAACATTGGAATATTCTGTTATATATGATTACTATAGCCAGAACTGTATATGATCAAAAATGGAAATATATCGGTACCATGATTCCATTGGAGGAAGAAACTCTACGATATAACGTAAATGGATAAATTAACTACACATCTAAAGAATAAGACTCTATTTACTTGAAAGATAAATGGGGGAGTATAACAGTGATAAGTGTAGAGACTTGATTGTCAATTGTTGGAGACATAATATTCTTTCTCTTACACAAAGGTAACATAGAAAATGATTGAACCACCTTTATAAATTAAAGGATATAGGTCATATTAATATTAAAACATAAATGACATGGTTTTGAAAGAAGTACCTAAAAGCTCTGGAGTAACATAAAAGCAAATAATTTTATAATGGATCACTAAATCAATTTTGATATTAATCATATTTGGAAAAGATACTATGTATTAGTGAATGTATTATTCTACTGATTACTTTGTAAGGGGCATCTATACATTGTCTATATAAGTTTTATTTTAAAATAACAAGTGTGAGAGAAAGGAGTTTTAAAAAATCTCTGCTCCTTGCCATTTCCTTTGAGTGATATGTATGCTCTTTGGCTAAATGTCCAGATAAGTTCATTTTAAAAATAAATGGAAGCAAATTTCTTTCTATTCCAACTCTGAGCTGAGCTAGAGAAAAAGATCAAATTTAACATGGGTGACAGCAAAAAATAAAGGAGCGTTCTTTCTTTGAAACCAAAGACAGAAATGTCTTTGCAGGACATGACCTGGTCCTCAGAGTGACACAGAAGCAACACCGTAAACTGGTTTGTGGCAAAGGCCTCTTCAAAAGATTTTTATTCATACAGGCCTTTGGCAATTAAGCTGGGCTGCTGTAGAAGAGGACTTTCAAGGAGAGTACTGCTGTTCTTCCTTTTGTAGATGTGTTTTTAATTGTGTTTTTAATCTGTTTTATACGTAAATCGCATTTGTTTTCTTTGATTTAATCAGTTGGCTTCCTTGAGTGACATTCTTTGTGAGAGAAGTAAGTCATATGTCCAATAAACAAACAGAAAATATTTCAGTTAGTTAACTATGAGTGTGCTTTCTCAAATTCATAAGGAAATACACAACAAAATTTTGTAAAAACTAAACTTTCTGACTTGTCACAGAACCGTATAAAAGGAAGGGGCAAAATCTGGCAAACTAAGGTGACAATTTTACTCAGTTTACTGTTGCATATATGCAAGCATTTTAAAACAGATGCAATGATTGGAAAACAAAATATTTCCAACATTTGGTTGGGAATATTCTCCTTTCTCAGTCAGAGAGAACTAGGTGGATTTCTTCACAAAGATGGTGAGGAACAGTTCCAGCTTCCAGATGCCTTTCAACCTGGCAGTCTTCAATGGTATATAAACAGTGTTTTGCTGCAACCCTAAATTTACAGTCCTATGTCTGAGTAGATATAGGACTGTACTGTTAACAGATTAATAACTCCAAAATTTAGATTTGCTAAATCAGGAGTCACCTTTTTGAAATAAAAACATTGCTTTTTAAGTTTCCTTTAATAAAAATAAAATTGTGTACAATCCTCCCTCTACATTCGTGGGTTTGACCTTCACAGATTTGATTATTTGTGAGTCACACGTTTGCCTCCCCCATTCTTGTCCTCCAATTCTCTTGCATTTTGCTGGGTGTGGAGAAGGAAGGCAATCACACCTGGGCAAAAGGCAAGGGAATGTGAGGGGGATCATGAGGGAGGTGTTATTTGCAGTTTTTCCACTTTTGTGAGTGTTCTGTGCCTCTAGCCCTCACAAAAGTGGAGGGACCACTGTGCTGTGCTTTCAGCACAAGAAGAGCCTGTAAGGCAATGTATAAATTAAATATATATTTTAAAATCTTAGTACGTAAAATACTAAAAATTTAGACAGAAAAGGCAATCTCTAAAAAAGGAATGCAGAATTAATTCAAATGACTGACAGATCAAAACGGTTGTAACGGCCCACATAAACTTAAATAACAAGAGAGTTAATCAAGAGTTTTCCACAACCAAGATGCTGCTACAGAGAATTTTCAGCCCCATGTACCTACTGAACATTATTTCTCCTAATGGTAATGGGTCTTCTGAAACAGATCTTAAACTATCGTCACGGCCATAGTGGAGGAAACAGTCAATTCAATGTTCTAGTGCCAAAATATTCTTCAATTCTTTTGTATGTTCATCTTATTTGCTTCTAGTTGTCTTCAAGCTCCATGTTGAATGCATCACAACAGTCAAACGTACTGGTTGCAAAAGCACATATTACCATTGCAAGATCCTCTCTGACCATTTCCACAGTAAGCTCCTATAGTGCTATTATTCCACTTTCAACATCCTGTGGAATTCTGGGGCTTGTAGTTTACTGAGGCCAAAGAACTCTCCGCCTGAGAATTCTAAATGCCCCTCTCTAAACCGCAAATCCATAGAATGTTGAAAGTGGAATAATAGCTCTATAAGAGTGCAGTGCAGAAATGGCCTCTGTCTCGCACAACTGAAAGTACTGAAGCACCAGGCTTATCAAAAAGTATGGATGGAACAAAATAAGCTCCCAGCCCTTACATTCTTCAAGCAGGGAAATTATAACCCACCATTCAGAAAAAAAAGTCCTGTAGCACCACTGTAAAGATCTAAGAATACTCTATTAGTACCATAATATCAAACTTTCAATTTCAATCTGTTGGTTAATCATGAATATATATTATTAGTCAATTAGATGACTAATGCAACCCAGAAGTAGGAGACAGGGGGATTGAGCTCCCCTGCTGGCTAGGCTAGAGGGTACTAAGCCTCTCCTGGAATGATCTGGCAAAATTGGACCACCTCCTATGTGGACCTCCTCAGGAATTATCAATTGGAAATATACTGAATGAGGAAGCACTAAGAAATATTAAGACAGCAGTTGAGCTACCAGAGTTCTTTTGAGAAGCAAGAGGAAGCCAAAATGGGCAACATCTCCCTGTGTGATCTGATGATAACGGAAATCTCTAGATTAATCAGTCTTGGTATATGTAGAATCTGGATGTCGGGTTTTGCCTGGTCAAGACAGCAGCAGTTTCTGCTTTCTCTAGGGTATAATGATTGAAGTCCAGAAGTCCATCATGCCATGCAAGTTACTTCTAGTTCACTTGATGTAGTGACATGCTAAGCCCATCAGAACTGAGCAATGATGCTCTGTATGCTAATGATTGTCTGTACACTAATACAAAGCTATACAACCTACACTAATACAAATCTATACGACAACAGGTATGTACACCTGAGAAAGTTGAGATCAGGGATTTTAATAACTTAGGGCTAAAAACTGTTGTTGTTAAACAGTGAGAGGGTGGAGACTTTGCTGATCCGTAGAAAATAACCAGTACATCTGCTAGCAGAACCAATTTAACTTCTGCCCACCTCTGATTTAAAAACTAGAATGAAGTAGGAATGTCATCAAAGGAAAGATTAAAATTAAATATCTTCTGTTTAATTCTTTTCTTCATTCTTTAACTTCATCTGTGCTGATCTTTCATGATTAGTTGTGAAACTTGAAAGCCTTGTTATTACTTCTTTCTCTTGCCAGAGGAAGGGGGACATGCTCAAAGAAACATCACTACTCCTGCTCTCAAAGAAGTTCTGGAGCTGTGCTCTCCATTCCAATTAGTTCCACTGCATAGAGTTGGGGAAGTTACATTTGTGCATGGTTAGGGTGTTTTTGGTGTCCTAGTTCAAAGCAACATCAAAATAGAGTTTACCAAGGTCTGCCACTGCTTCCAAGCTCAAACCACTGACCTCATGAAGCCTCAGCTGTACAGTCCAGATACAGCTGTGGCCAGCCTCCCAGGACTTAGGCTTAGCAAGCCAAGAAGAGCTAATGAAAAAGAAATCAGATGACACATTTCTCCTTACTCAGTGATGTTCAGCTAACGAGTTGGAATGCTGCGCTAAGTTCTGTCAGTGCAATAATTAAACATGAGGGAGTAAATAATTAAACAAGACAGCTTTTTGACATTCTTTATTTCTAACTTGAAATGAGAATCTTCACATGACTGTAATATAATTGTTTTTGCATCATATAAACACTGATGATGGACAGGGGTGTCTTAATTTTTTTTCCGCTTTAACAGTGGTGAGTTACTGTTTTAATTGGCTGCTTCGAAGTGGTTCATATTAATAACAGCTTGCCATCTTCCTTCAACTTTTTTGATTTTAATAAGAATCTCTTTTATTATGATTTGCAGCAGCAGTTTCTTTCCTCCTGGTCATCATTATTGCATTCAGATCTAAGCCTTCAGAAGTAATAGAGGAAACTATATTCAGTACAGTGCAGTGCTAGTACTCAATTAGGTTCTAATTTAGTTAATTTTTTTTTTACATTACTTTCACATGAGAGTATAGAGAAGACTGTCATAATGGATTCAATGGAGACTTTTTTCCACTTAAGAATGTAATACATTTCAGAATTTTGGTTTAAATTTTTAAAATTTAAACTTCTAGTTCTCACCAGCTTTTAAAAAGCACGTACAGTCGGCCCTCCATATCTCTGGATTCTGTATCCATGGATTCAACCAACCATGACTTGAAAATATGCACACGCACAAAAAAGCAAACGATTTTGCCATTTTACATAAGGGATGCCATTTTACTACACCATTGTACATGATGGGAATTGAGCATCAACTAATTTTGATATCCATAGGGAATCCTGAAACCAAACCCTAGCAGAAACTGAGGGCCCACTGTATACAGTACCTGATGATCTGCTGGGAATAATATGTGCAATAATATGCTGTTTAATGATCACATAAACTGTGAAATAATACGTTGTTTAATGATCTTATAAACAACATATTATTGCACAGTTTAGAACTGCAGTGCTGTGAGATGGCCAAATTTCCAGGCATGGAGCATTGTCATAGATGCATCATTAGGACCACTACACAAACAGCATGGCCACTCCACCACAGTCATGATGTGAAATAGTATGGCACTTTGTGGGCAGGCTGTTCTTGGGTAAGAAGATGGGGTGAGGCATTAGTCCCAACACAGCCATTGAGCACTTGCAATCCAAACTAGAGGCAGTGGGAAATCTTGGGTGCCCTGTGCTAGATGGGGAAAAAAGCCCACCTTTTTTTTTGCAATCCTTTGTTGTGCATTATGGGAGCCCTCATTGCACAACAGGGCATCTTGTACAGTGCCTGCTGTGTTTGAGAACTGCTGTGCCTTCTTGCAATTCTCTAACATGTTTGCTTATTTCACTAGCAACGTAGTGTCTTCATCATGGTAAAGTTTCACATAGCAGTTTGTGCACAGGATCATGGTTAGTATATTTTACTTTAGTTTTGTTATGGCTTTATGAAGTTGCTCCTTTGGAATTACATTCAGACATGGGTACATGATGGGGGGCGGAATCCAAAAGTAACAGTAGTATATTCCTTTTTTTAGGATAAATCAAGAAATCAGAAAGAAGGAGTGTTGCTCACAAGAGTTATCTACAAGGCAGGACACTCAGTAAAACACATAGGGTAACACTTTGCTCATTGGGGTTTGAGAATATTATATTATAAAATACAGATTGGACCGTTTTAATTATTTCCAACAAGATCCTTGCCCTAAGTTTGTTATGAACTTGAAAACTTGTGCACATCAGGGTGATATTTTAGCTGGACCTTGTTACTGCGGTTCAGGCCTACCCAGAGATAGCACTTGATATTGTTTTGATATCAAACCATTCAGCTTTCCTCTGCCACCCCACTCCATGTGTTTGCGAGGCCTCCGGACAAGCACGTAAACAGGCGCGGCTGATAATTGCTGGACATTCCATTCGCCACCCAAGCAGGCCAGACAGAGCCGGTTCGTCGCTTCAGGGACCTCTCCAGCAAACACCTCATTGCATATGCACGATACTAACAAAGGCTCCCTGCCCCGAGCAGGAAACCTCACAAAGCTGTACTAAACGCTCCGCATTTGCATACTGGCTACACTAGTGTTAATTCGGCTCTAAGTCAATCATGCTAAACTCTGACCTTTCCAAGGCTTTGTCCCGCTCCTAAAACTCATTGTTCTCACTGAGTAAGGTATGGCCTGCAGTCATAATTCACCCTATAAAAACCCCCGATTCCAAGACCTTCCTTGGATCGCTCCTGAGTTCCATCCAGCCTTGCTGCCACTCCGCTTGGCGAGCTGTCCCCTCAGTTCCAGTAACTGAGCCTGCTCAACCCGGGATCGCTCCCGAGTTCCAGACCACCTTGCTGCCGCTTTGTTCAGCGAGCTCCCCTCAGCGAACCACGCTGAGCTTCTTCCCTGCACCCCAACATCGCTCTCAAACTACAGGACTATGAGACAGGTGTCATATCACCCATTTCCCTCTAAAAATCCCCATTTCTGATTCTCCAGTTAGTTGTGTGATTGTGGTATCTTTAATATTTGCCTCATTTTTGCTAAACTGTCTGACTGCTTGACTGACCTGACCCTGTAGACGCTGGGTTGCAAGATCCTGCTAAGTTACCCTGCTTCTCGCTAGCTTTAGTGAGTGCTCCAGCTAATTTTCCCCAAGTTGTTGTTGTTGTTTGGTTATTTGGGCGCCCCTCCCAGGACCCCCAGAGATCAGGGTAACAACCTAACAAAGGTGTTGTTCCTGGATCTATTTACATTTTTGAATTACCGTAGTAATCCCCAAAATCTTTAATTCCTTCATCTCAAATCAGTGCTGATAATCTGTACTACACTTTCCTCATCCTTACCTTAGTTGAAGAAAGAACTCTACTGTGCCCCCTAAACATGGTAAAATTGTCTCCCCATTAGTCCATTTTTAGTGCAAAAAAAGGCAAAAAATATGCAAAACAATTCAAGATTAGGGACCCCTTTGGTGCTTAAAATGAACTTGGGGGGGCATATGCAGCTGATGGGGTACACTTGCCCCACCCCAGGATTAAAATCCACCTTACTGGGTTACACATGAAGTTAGATTCTAGTCTACAAAAATTCATGCCATGATACATTTGTACATTGAAGGTGCTAAAATGAGAAAAGAAATTCAGATTATTTAACTAAAAGAAAGAGACAGTAAATATAATCTAAAGTAAGGGAAATGAAGTCTGTCACTACTTACCTGAAGCCAGTTGTGAGGGTTGGAAGGAAGTATCTTGGAAAGTAGACCCACAGCTCTGTCCTGAGTCCCAACTATACCTCAAAAGGTGGTGAGACACAGAGCAAAGCGCTCATTGATGAATGTAACATCCAAGCAAATTCTTGTGGTTCATGCAAGTTAAGGAATTCTTTCAAATATTTTAGACATAAGCCCTTTCAGAGCTTTAAAATGAATAACCATCAGTTTTTACTGATCCTGGAAACAAACTGGGTACTGTGGGTGATGGTATAAAAGTGTAATAATACATTCTGGAAAGCAAATATCAGATCACTCTGACCTGTAGCGTACACTCCTTGCAGAGATATATTTAGAGCAGTCTTCCTCCACTTTTCAATGGTCACATTGCTTAGATTGGAATTTTGGTCCAGTACATCTGGAGGATGAAATCTGATTTAAGACACAAGAATCAGATCCCTTTGAAACATTTTGAGCACTAGGTTAGAAAGAGGAAGAGCTGGGCATACAGTAATCCAGTTGTATTGCCGTCAACACAACTCAGGCTATATTTACTTTGAACCAATAAATGTGATCCTCTGAGCATAATGAGATCCTTTTACTTGACTTATATTTACGAATATAACAGAGCCAATCTTGCTGGGGAAATCTTATTGTCTGTACCTCAGATGTCTGAAGTCTTGATCTATCTATATTCATTTGCACATGACTGCGATATTGTGACTCTGTGCATTCAATACAGTTCTTCCTTTTTTCCTGTGATTTTTATTCCAAGATTTTACTGTATCTTAATCCAATTTGATACGTCTTTTTACTATAGATATGCAGACCCACACAAAATCACACACACACAGACACACACAAAATCCAATCCCACACACACAAATCCCCCACATACACACTTGTTTGGCTTCTCAGTGCTTTGCAACAATTTATAAATATTGCTTTGTTTTTTTCATCATATTGAGTTGTTTTAATTTAGAAATGAAGCTGAAACCATTTTTGTATAAATACAAATATTTGTATGTGTTTTAAAAGAAGTCAAGGAGGAAAACATCCTATTGTACTGAAGGAGCTACACCAATTGGCACAGACTCCACCAACCTGGTGACTTTCAGATATGTTGGACTATAGATCCAGCCAGCTTCAGTCACTGGACAAAGAATTGCCATCCAACACATCTGGAGGGCACTAGGTTGGAGAAAGATGGATCTAGCCAAAGGTCCAATCTGTTTAACTTTTTGTCTTTAACAATGGCCAAATAGATAATGTTTTCAAATATATAGATACCACCTCTACTGTATTAACCAGGGCTTCAGGTTTTGAACCCAGCATCCTCTAGCTAGAATGTGAAACAATTAGACCTGCTCCTAACTTTCAGGTCACCTTGACTGACCACATAAGCCCTAATCTACTCCATGTCTGCTTCCTCAGGCAATAATTAGTTCAATTTAATATTTTTCAGACCACGAAGATTTATCCCATACACTAAGATAAACGTATCTGCAAGGTGTTTCTTAACTCTTCACTTTATCAAGTTTCATAATATGCCATGTGAAGTGTATCAACACTGGTCATTTTCACTGTGTTGACTAAGCCTTTGATAATTGAGAAGCCATTACATATTACTTTAAACTTACGTGTAAGATACACTTCTGTAAAATAAACATTGTACACAAAATTAAGGATATCTGTTTATTGTTCTGTTCAAGCATAGCCACCACCACATTATACATGCTCACTTCTGGAAACATCTAAAGAATCATTGAGAGAGAACATTATTTTTAAAAAGACCATTCTAAAATCATATCTTGCTATTTTATTCCCCTCTCTTCTGCACAATTCATTTGAACTCATTATAAAAGCCACACAGCCCAGAGTACTTCTTAGGCACCCTGATAACAACTCCTATAAATAACTGGTAAGCCATGGGTGAACATTACATTGATTGTCATGTAATTTCTTGAACCCAGTCTCTGGTGATGGAAATCTCTATGGCACTTAGGCAACTCCCCTCTCCATTTCTAAAGGGGGCAGGCAGCTTTTTATGTGGCTGACAAGTTAATAAGGTGGCCTGTTATTCTGCCACATTTTCTTTTCAAGCAGTCTTTTTTCACAATCTGTACAGCAATCTACAATGAGTAAAACCCTTCCCTCTCTTTTGGTTCCATTTGCCCTTTATACTCTTCCCAGAAATATCTCAGAGAACAAAAAACCTGCCTATGGGCCACCATGCATTCTTATACTATGACATTAGGATCTAGAGATACTAATGTTCTTATGATGATCTGATTTCCATAATCACATATTCTTACCTATTTCATTCTTGTAAAGAAGATGGTTGGAGGCAGAGTGAGACAATAGAAAATAATTTTTTCACAAAATAACATAATAAACGTGTGGAGTTCATGGATTTAACACATTGCTTCATCTTCTCAGTTATTTTGGCAGACAATTCTCATCAACCTCAGTCAGCTTGGTCAATAGTAAGGGATTGTGAGAGTTGCAGTCAAAAACATCTGGAAGTTCAAGTGTTCTGCACTTGTGCCTTAACATGCAGTGATGGCAACTAGTGTACAATGGCCCCTCTGCATTCACGAGGATTTGGGGTGCAGAACCCCCGCAAAAGGGTTCTATGAACAACTCCTCTCTTGCGATCCCTCTCCCATTCCCCTCCACAGCTCTGCCCTCCCATCCCCTTGCCTCTGGCCCTGGCACATCTGGGAGGAGAGAAGACAAGGTAAAGGACTTGCTGCTACTTTCCCCTCAGATGGAGAAAAGTGGAGCACTGAGTTCTAGCATTCTAGATACTTCTGGTCACCATTTTGAGAAAGGAGATTCTCCCAGAGGGGAGAGGTAGGAGTAACAAGAGCACCTGACCAATCAGTGGCCATTACATAGCAGAGTGTGCAACCACGTGTCAGAGAGGACAGACCTCCATCCCTGGGAGGGGGGCTTCGCTCACCCAAAAAGAAAAAAAAATCCATTTTAAACACAAGCCTCACAAGCCTTGGGTGAGAAATGCAAGGGAATGGGAGGAGGAGAATGGGGAAGAGAGACAAGTACATGTCTCATGAATAATCGAATTCACCAGGGTCAAACCTGTGAATATGGAAGAGGACTGTACATGGATGTTTTTTAAAAATAAAATGCATGGGTCTACCACAACAAACCATGGAGCCTCTGTGATTAGAGGTAATGTGACCTTTTCAGATTTCTGGGACAAACAGGGAATGCCAACTCTATCAGGTCCTCCACGGGATATGCCTGACCACTGTTGGAGATAGAATACTAGACTCCTGACCAAATCCAAAAATTCAACATTTAGAGCCTGGGAAATGTCCAAGACAATCTCCAGACTTTCTTGAGTACCAGCATCCATGCATGTGTCAGCTAAGATGGCTAAAATAAAGGAAAGGAGGAGACAGCTGCAACCAGAGCTGCCTAACGATATGCACTAACTAGTTGGCAGGAAAGTGTGGGAAATTAAGGTTCTTGAGTAAGTTTGTTGGAGTCCTGAGAGACGGGTGGTGGGAGTCCTGAAATCCCATGATCCTTAGCACTGTGACTGGAGAATTTGTAAGTAATACCATCAACTGGCTACAAGATATACAAGGCATGCACATTGTTTTATTGTTCAATGATTTATCAATTAAATACAAATCACATGAGCAAGAGAGAAGAGTCCCTGACAATCAGTTACTGAACCTTGTAACAACACATGTTTTATGCCTCCAGCTTCACCTACTCATTTTCCAGTTCTGCCTAATGATGGTCACCTCAGACTAGATCTGATTTCAGAAATACAAGGACCATTTTAGGTATTAATGTATGCATGGGTATTAATGAACATCGCATTTCTAGAACCAGCTATTCTAATATATTCAACTTTTATAAAGATGATGATGGGAGGCAGATTACAGGATGGGCAGAAGGAAGTAATTTTTCACAAAAATGCATAATTAACTTAGGGAATTTATTGCTCTCAGGGATCATTATTTTTCCCTAGATTGTAAGTAAAGAAATGGGTTCTGAAGTAATTGATCTTAATAACCACGAGGAGGAGTGGAAGCACTCTCTTTTGAAAAGGAACCAAGGGACTGATACAAAAAGTGCAGACCTAAATCTGCCCCCATTTTTGCTTTGAATACCCAGATGCCATCTAGATTCCCCAGACTGTCCTTTTTCTGACAAAATGAGAGGAAGAAGAATTGCTCCGCCAGCAGCCTTTAGGAGTCACAATCCATCTGTTTAAATAAGACAGTCCCTTGTGTTGTTTAACATGAAAAAAAAAAAATCCTTGCTCCAAGTTCATTGGGGTTTGGGTGGCATTATTGGCAGTCTATGAGGTTCCTAAAAGTTAGCCATCAGCACACATGTTTTAATCACCCAAAACAATGAAATGACATCAGCAAACTTGGCCACATCACTAGGGTTTTTTTTCCAAAGATTTTTTATTCTCAGGAAAATTGGAAAAATTAAAAACTGAAAAAAATGGACTATGGAATATTTGCTGACAACTTATATCAAGGGCACAGTTATGTCTCATCTCCTGACTTGACTTCACAAGCCTACCTTAGCAGCCATCAGTCACATTCAGTAACAGAAGTCTGCTGACTGGGGGTTCCAGCCTCCTTCCACCAATGAGCTCTAGTGTGATGAAGAGTTGTGAGGGAGTCCCGCTTCACATTGTCATATTGAAGATTGCTGGTGGAAAGAGGCTGGAAATGTCATCATGCTGTGCCCCAATCACCAGTGGAACAGACCTCTGTTGTTCAATGTGAATGCTGGCTGTAGGTTTGGGGGCATTTGTGATTGTGGCAATTGTGCCACATTTGTGAATACACAGTAAGGCTGAATAACAGAGCAGTTATGAATCTATAGCTCTGGGTTACAAATCCATAACTGTTACGTAGGATACCAGTCAATGATGAATAAAATGTTTAAGACAAAGCTTTCATACATTCACTCCTCCAATATTGTTTCTAAAATCTAGGTAACAGGAGTTTTGTGTAAGACAATGTACAATATCTACTAATTGCAATTCCAGGTCTTGGTTTCCTTTTGTCAGTTCTTTTTATAGGACCGAGTGCTTTACATCTGCTTGACCATATAGAGGACTAGAAGAGACAAAATAATTTTATCTGTTTTAGTAAGATTTCTTCTGTTTAACAGATTTTCCCTGTTCTTAATAAAACGGCAAAAGTAAACAGTCTCCTTACAATTCAGAATATTGTAGCACCATTTGTATAAAAGCAAAATTTTAAATTTTAAAAGTAAATTTGTAAATCCTGAATACACTGTTCTTTTTATTTCCATTTTCTAAAAAACTCTGGAAATTTTACATCTCTCGGCGGGACTTCTTCTGAATAAAAAGAAAGAGGTAGCCTAAAACTAGGAGACTCAATGCCATTAAGAACAGAAGAATGACTACAGGAGGCAGCCCCTCACTGAAAAAAGAACATTCAGCATCTTAATACTCCTGTGTCCCCTCTGATTAGGAATCTAGTAAGTTATTTATGTTTTTTTCTTTTCACAAACAAAAACTGGGGGACTTCTTTTAGGCTGGGCCAAATAGTCTCACAAGAGTTTTCCATGCATTCCAGTGATGCACAAGGCCAAAGAGAAAAGGCTGGGACCTAAAATAACAGCATATTTTACTTTAAAGGTCTTACTGCCAGTAACTCAGCTGCTGGAGAGGCACTGCAGCTTTTGGATCAGGACTAAAGCTGAGATCATCAAATAATGTTATCATAGGGAAGGGGATATCATCCTCTAGAGAACACATAGCACTAGAGTGGGACCTTGGAAGAAAGAATTTGGGCTCCAGGGATTGAGATCATATTGTTGTTGCATGCCCTCAAGTCGTGTCAGACTCAGAGTGGCCCAAGGTGAACCGCTCACAGAGTTTTCTTGGCAAGATTTGTTCAGAGAAGATTTGCTCCTGCCTTCCTCTGAGGATGAGAGAGTGTGACTTTCCCAAGGCCATCCAGTGGGTTTCCACAGGTTAAATGGGATCTGAACTCTGGTCTCCAGAGTGACAGTCCAACATTCAAACCACACTGGCTCTCCTGAGGTCCTACACCCCACCTCAAATGAAAACCCACAAAGAAAGAAAGTTCTATTTGACAGTCCTTTCCCTAAATTCTCTCGGTGAATGGCTTTGAAAATATTTTGAGATGGGATCTCTTTTTAAGATAAATGATCAGGGTCACCTGAACATAGACTGAGCCATGCTTCCTAAGGAGTTAATAGCAGACCACTACATCCCTTCTATAGTCCCTCTATCTCCTATTCTTAAGCCAACTGATCATAGGCTACAAATCACTCTTTCATACTCTGTAGCCAAGCCACCTGACGGTAAGGAGGAAAGCTTGGTAGCTTCACATATATCCTGAAACTGTTAAGAAACTGGTAGTTTCCTTTAGCATCTTATTTGGGACAGAATGACAAACAATGAAGCAACACATGTGCACATTGTCATCCATAAGCCACACCCTTCTTCATCAGTTTCTTCCCAGTTTTAGTCATCACAGTGGTGAGGCAAGCTGCCCTATGACTGGAACAATTCATTTAAGTGGTTCAATCTGCACTGTAATGCTTTGGAGAGCAGCAGGGCATTTCAGGACCAACGACAGCTCCTGCCAGCTTGCTGAGTATCAAAATCCAAGAAAAGATTTCATGTAGTCACAAAGCAATAATAATGAATCTCCTGTTCTGCCTCTGCATTGTGACTTGGGTTTTTCCCCCTTCTCCTAGATTTTACATGCTCAGAGAAGCAAGACTGTGAAAAGGAGGATTATCTCATGGAGACACCAGCAGGACTGGGAACACTGGGGCTGTCCTTGGTATAAGGCACACTCTCTTTCTGTCCACCTCATTGTCATCTCAACAGCCACAGCAGAGAAAAGCCAGCAGTACAAAGCAGCTCCTGCACTATATTCCTCCTCCACTCTATCTATAAAAGCTGAAAGCAACTAACTTTTCCATTAAATTGTAAAATGAATATAATTGTCCCTTATTCTCACATTCTTCTCTTAAGTTGCAATGATAAATATTTTTGTTATTGTGGAAAGGTGTTGGCTATAAATAATTATTTATAACAAGTTACTTCCAAAGTAACTAGGGATGGATAGAAGTACAAGCAACAGCTATACCAGTCTCAGTAATCATCAGACTAGTTCTAGGGGTACTTGCCTGTGAAGAGTGTTTGGAACATTTAAATTGATCCCAAATGCCACATGGAATGTGTAATTCTAATATCACACCATCCTTCTTTGTGTAATTTTATTTATTTATTTATTTGTTTCTTTGTTATGTAGTTTACATCCCACTGTGTATCATGAGATCTCAGGGTGGCATATAAATTAATTTTATTTAAAGAATGTAAAACAATCCAGGCTTTAAAACAATAAAAATGATTTAAACAGATTCAAAACATATTAAACAATTTAACAAATTAAAACAACTTAAAAAGTCAAAACAATTTAAAACCATGTACACATACATTTTGAGGGGGGGAACTAAATTTGACTTTGATAAATTTAATAAAAATCCCAGTCCATGGCACTGGAATGAAATCAACATGGGTACCAACTGTAATGCCAAGAGGACGGTATTCAGCAAACAGAGCATGGAGGGAGAAAGACAGATACCTAAATCTTTCCCTTAGTATCAACCTGTCATCCATTAGATCAATGGAACTTACCTCAGCATTAACATACAAACTGCCCATAGACTGAATGGCTCTATAATAGTTGGGATGAACAAATGGATTTAGACCAAAAAGAAAAAGCCATGTCAGAAAAAGGAAAAGTCAGAGAGGAAGCAGTAAGACAAAGGGAGGGAGGGAGGGAGGGAGGGAGGGAGGGAGGGAGGAGGTGGGACACCACCAACCCCCTTTTTTCTTCAGTTTTACCATGCAGTTCCTACCCCTGCAACATCAAAATGTTTCTCTACCCTGCACTAGGGATCCAGCATGGTATACTTGCTTGAGTGCTGGACTATTCATCCTACACCGCCTGAGTGAACACAGATGGCGGGGGGGACGGCCTTTGCTGCCCTCCCACGAGACGAGATCATCTGCGGGGGCCGACGGGAGGAAGTGGGGCTGAGCATAGTTACTTAAGGCCACCCCGCCTCTCCCTAGGCCTCTCTTCGGATCCAGGCAACCCACCCTCCCTCCCGATGGTTCAGTGTAAGATAGCTGGTCGCTTCGGGGCTGGGTAGGAATTTTTTCCTCCCTATATGGGGTTTTTTCGCCTACCCTACACTGCGCCTAGGGCAGGGTAATTGGCTTCACAGGGTGGTGTCTTAATTTTGTATTAATTAGGTCTCCACTGTCATGCATATAGTCATCCAGGCCGGTATGGGGGGGGTCTTAAGGTTCAGCGTGTACCTATGGCAGCCCTTTTTGGGTGTAGGATAAATCCTATCCTTGAGGGGGGCCTTGGGATCACCCCACTTGTCGTGCGGCGGGGGGTGGGCCTTGGGGCTCACCTTCCAGACAAGGGCTGGCCAAAAGTCATCATGTAACTTCAGCGGTTGGCTTTGGGGCCCAGTATCTCACTCAACGGGCTAGGGAAGATGGTTGGGAGCTGCCTCTTGGCCCTAGTCCGAAGATACTGTTGACCCCCCTTTTTCTCCTCAGGTCGTAAAATGTCAAGTTCAAGTTCAAGTTCATGTAAGTTCAAGTTTAAGTTTACCCTTTTATGTTAATTAGGCATACTAATAAATTGTCTTAGTTCAACCCAAGCTCTGTCTGTGATCTCGTTATTTCGTGGGTTGGGCAGCAAAGGACTGCAGGAGACCAGGATACAAATCCCTTCCCAGACATATAAACCTACTCAGTGACCGTGGACAAGTCACACTCCCTCTCATTCTCAGAAGATGAAATCACAAATCCCTCTTGAACAAATCTGTCCAAGAAACCCTTTCACCTTAGGGTCACCACAAGTCAGAAAATACCTGAAAGCACACCACCACCGACGCCACCACAACAGCTCCTGCCCTAAACCTGCATCTGTGTCCAGTTGTGGCAACAGATCTTTCCCGCTCACTGAGCTACAGGACACATGGTAGTAGAAATTGATCAGACTATTCACTGCAGTTGTACATATGTATCCTTTCAAGAGCAAGAGAAGTCCTGGGCCAATCCAAACACATTACTCCTGGAAATCATGCTATAATGACTACGTAGTTTCTCAGCTGCTTGTATTTATATGCCACTGGTTTTCTGCTTGTCACTTTCGCTGCATTACTATGCAAGATTTGAAAGATAAAAAAATCAGGAACAACTCCACTTTATCTCGTGACAGAATTAAATCGCTGGAGAACATAGACAATTTTTCTTCTTAAAAGACAAAAACAAAAACACTATGGTTTACACAGGTTCCTCCTAGCTCATTGTTCCTGTGCCCTAATGAAGTCGAGGATAGGTCAATTAGACACACTGCTAATTTTTTCCATCAATAGGTTTACATCACAATAAAGTTTTATCTTCCATTATTATCACTGTATGAAAAATGAATTGCCTTATTTTTGACTGACATTAGGGTGTGTTTTTTTTAAAAAAAAAATCCATCCTCTTTTATAAACTTCAAAGACATATGTGGATGAATGAAACTGTACATATTAACCTGGGAACTGTTCATATTCCATCTGACTGACCCTTGTGTGTTACAGATAGCAAACCTCCAAGCCTGGAAAACCTGCAACAACCTCCACATTTCCTTTCCTCTTATTCACCATGTTAATTTGGTTACCATTTTTACTCCTACCATGATGAGCCCAAGAACCAAGAAGACAAGTGAACTAATGCATTTGTATTCATGCAGAGGGATCCTGTACATATGTTTCCAAGAGTCAGTCCCACTTTGTTCAAAAGGCCTCACCCAAAGGTAGACGTGCAAATATAGGACAAGGGCCACCAATATCATGAATGGATGCAACATCAGGTGCAGTGTGAAATAGGTTTCTACACAC
The DNA here is from genome assembly GCA_948474755.1 of Ctenosaura bakeri. Taxonomy (NCBI): domain Eukaryota; kingdom Metazoa; phylum Chordata; class Lepidosauria; order Squamata; family Iguanidae; genus Ctenosaura; species Ctenosaura bakeri. Next base: position 28,077 of record CAOLHI010001666.1, read on the forward strand.
ACACACACCCCTATTGGCATTTTCTTTCCCTGCCTTATCTTATTAGCACCACAAAACATGTTAAACTGCACTCCCTGCCTGTTTTACAGATAGCAACAGCCAGAGATTTCAAGACCAATGGGCTTTTTCATGTCAGACGTTAAGCATCTGACATGGAATGTACTACCAAAACTCAAGCCCACGGGGGGAACCGACAGTCCAGGGCCCCTTTCCACGTCAAACTGCGTCCTGGCACTTTATCCTCCGGCACCAGGGGCAGATCAATATTTAATGCTGGGCGATTCTGGCTCTGCAGGAGTCATGTCAGGGGACCTCCGGAGCCAATCTGCTTGGATTGAGGAGTGATCATTATTCATGGGCTCCTGCCTCTGGCTCCTTCTTTTGCACGGCCCCACTCTGCTGACTCAGTGCCTTAGTCTTCGCGTTCGCTCGCTCGCTCGCTCGTTCTCTCTCTCTCTCCCTCCACTGCTGTCGCTGGACCTCTTTGCCTTCGCCGCCTCTGAGTATCTGTACAGCCCACCATGGCTAAAACTGCAATGGGTAAGAAACAGACCGCTTCTATCTTCATCTCGCACCAGAGCCTCTTCTTTGCTATTGCATCCGTAGACTATACACCTTCTCCTGCCCTTGGTGTTGTACTCAGGCGAAAAAGATGAATATCATTATTATTATTATTATTGTTATTGTTATTGTTATTATTGCTGTTGTGGGTATCGGGATTATTATTAGGGTCATCGAGGTTATTCGCTTCGTTGTCGTTGTTTTAGAGCCTAAATCGGAAGGCAGGGGGCGAAGTCGGTGGATCCCTTCGAACTCTTAAGCCTGGGATGTACATTAAAAGATGTGTCTCTTGGTGATTTTGGCAGCCCGACGCACCGATCCGTTTACGCGGACTATGTAGTGGGAATCCGAAGTCTAGGGGTTCTGTTTAGGGGTGCCTCGGTCAACACAAGGTTCCCGTTCCAGAGGAGGGCAGTGACAGCTAGGAGGCTGCGTGTGGCCAACAGATCCATACCATTCAGTGACTGAGGCCATTTCCGCACTAGCCTGTTATAGCGCGATGCTTCCACTTTCAACCTCGTCTGGAATCCTGGGGTTTGCAGTTTCGGGAGGGGCCGGCCGGCCCCTCCCGAAACTGCAAACCCCAGGATTCCAGACGAGGTTGAAAGTGGAAGCATCGCGCTATAACAGGCTAGTGCGGAAACGGCCTGAGTTTGAGTTGGTTCTTCTTCTTCTTCTTCCCCACTACCCCCCAACCCCAACCCGGTTTTTCTTTTTCCTGCCGTCCTTTCACAGAAGGGCCCGGCGTTCTGCAACGATGCCTCTGACCAGGCTGAGCCGTCTAGCCAGCGCACCCAGCACGTGAAAAGGGGAGCGCGTTCAAGCTTAGGGACGTGGGTTGCAAAAAAAAGAGAGAGAGTGGGGGGGGGAAGAGATGTGAATTCGGCGGCCCTACCCTACAGTGCCTTTGTGCTGAAAACGATGGATGGTTGGGGCAGGTTCTGGTATTTATTTATTTAGTTATTTATGTATCTACCCTCCTTCTCCCTTCTCGTCTGCCCCCGCCCAGCCATGCAGGGTGGGGATCGCCTGGTTGCGGGCGGCGGCGGCGGCGGCTTTCTTTGTGTAAGGCTCGCGCGCAGCCCGGGGCGCCGGGCGTTTCCGGCAAGAGCGCACCTGCAGAGCGCGCGCGGCGCCGCCGCCGCCGCCGCCACCGACTCCGCCAGCAGCAGCAGCCGCCCAGCACAATGCAGACCGGCCCCACCCAGATCGCCGCGGCGACAGCTGCTCTGCTGCTGCCTCCGCGGCTTCACAGACGCGCAGGGAAAATGTGCGCGCACACACACACACACTCTCTCTGGATCGCCCCCCCACCCAACCCTCCTTTTAGCCAGGACGGGAGTGGACGTCATCCAAGAAAATCTTCTTCGCCTCTTTCCAACGTCTAACTCTATTGACGGTGCTCTTCGTTATCGTTACTTCATAATCCCGTTATGATTGGGGCGGGGGGCGTTATATGTTTGTGTCCCTCTTTCTTCCCTCGCCTTGATCTTTCATCACCTGGAGAGAGAAAAAACAGACTCAAAAGTAGGTCACCGGGTTTAGATCTTCCCGTGGGCGGCTGGCATAAGGACCCCACCCTTTTTAAAAATTCCCCATCCTTCTCTCCAATCCCTCCTGCGACTTTGGGATTATTTTGTCTCACTAGAGCAAAAGTTGGCTCCCCCCCCTTTCCTCTCCTGCAGCCTCGACAGATCCCGGCGGCCACACCCCTGCGCGCTCCCTGCCTCCCTCCCTCCGCCTCGCCCGTCCAGGGCTATTGCGGTGCTCGGAAGTGCTCCTCGGGAGTCGGGGGTGGGCGGGCGGATCATTAAATAGGCTTTCAGAATTACCCCCCCCAAGGGGGGTATAGATCTCCGATCAGTCGAATGCCCTACTTTAGCCTGGTTTAGAGGAAGACAATGGCTGGCATCCCTTCTTATTCTCTTCATCCTTTTCTATTCTTTCCTATCTTACTGGTGGTGTGTTTTTTTTACCCCAACCATCTGCAATAAAACTACTTTCCGGTGGAGAAAACGGATATTGCGGCGTGACAGTGTCAAACGATTGGCTACCCATATCACACACCTTGAAGAGACTCTTAAAAAAAAACATTCCACTCCTTCTGCAAAAAAAAAAAAAATCTGGAAACTGGGAGAGGCAAGGGTTCCAAATAGTGCCCTGCTCACCTGAGGGACACAGCCCTGGTATTAGGGAGAAGGGAGTTATGGGGGACGACTCCAGGGTCCACCCTTGGCTCTTCCCCCACCCTGGAAACAAAAGCTTTGTCACTGAGATTGGCCATCTTCTGGCTCATTTCTTGCCCTCTTGCTACCTTGGTCAAGAATTAATAGGGATGCCAGATGATTGCCTTGGATGAAATGCTGCACTCTTTTTGGCTTAGAAGTGGTCCCCTCCATGGGGAAGCCATGCCTACCTGGGGGCAGAGACAGCTTTGTTATTCCTAAGGGAAGGGCATGAGACAGCTGTTTATGGAAATCCAGGCAGACAGGAGCCAAAAGTGTCTGGCCAGCCCTGCAGTGCTGGGCTCATCTTTTTTTCCATTTTTTTTTTCTTCCCTTCCTTTCCTCTCTCAGTATTGATCATTCGTCCTCTTGTCAGAGACGGATTGCTACTGCAGGAACCTCCTGTTCAGAATTCTGTTGCCACAGCCAGAAAAAAACATGGCCCTTCCATATCTGATTAGGAAGCCACAGTGTATAAGCTAAAATGCAGGCAAGGTGTTGGTGGTGAACCTTAAATGCACTCGGTGTTCCAGTGATGAATCCAGTCCTGACACCCTATTACTGTATTTCTTCCTTCCTTGCTGAGACAGATTTGCCTGCCAAAGTAAATGCAAGATGCCTATTCTGAAATGACTCTGAAATAATTAATTGCCTCGCCTTATAAACAATCCCTTTCTTCTTTCTTTTCTCTTTAAATTATATGTGGCAGTTATGTGCCAACTGGCAAGGAGGGGTACATGGGAGTGATTCTCCAAAATAATTCTGTTTCTTTCTCTTCTAAACATGGATGAAAAGGGTATGGCTGCCCTATTATTTCCTCAGGAGTTTTCTGCATCTTACCTGTGGAAAGATACCGTGATGGGAAGAGCAATGCCTGATGGGTTTTAAACCTTTCATGCAGTTGTTCAATGCACAGAGAGTCTACTGGGAATAAAAAGTGTTTGTATTCTCCAGATAATATCCTAACGTAGGAAGGGGAAATTGATGTTCAGAACAAAACAATACAAAATAGCTCTCGTGTCACTAGTAGGGGAAATGCTGCTTGTTAAAATAAGAGGGTTGTTCACTGTTTTTTGTGTTTTTAAGAATAAATATGTCACAGGAAATTCAGTATGTAAGAGGAGTGCTGATACATGATGGACAGGTAAGTCACCCTGTCATCAACCCCTTTCATACTCCACAGTTATAGCACTATGATTCCACCTAAACTTCCATGGCAATCTCTATGGAATTCTGGATTTAGTAGTTTGATGGGACACCAGAACTCTCAGGTTCTAAACAACCTCCATAAACTGCAAATCCCTGGATTCCATAGGATGGAACTATAATAGAATCATAGCACTGGAACTATGTAGTGTGAAAGGGAAGCACTGCCCCAAATCCAAGTCATATCAGTGTACATTATGAATATTGAATTAGGAAGGTTAAAAAATTGTACTCTCTTTCTATCTAAGGGAAAAACCTAGCTCAATAAGGGATCACATTGCTGGGTAAGGTGAGTAGAGCTGGGCAGATACATGTATAGGCCTTACCAAGCAGAATACACTGGTGGTGGCCCTTACCATTTTTTGCCCCATCATCTGTTATTGCTGAGATACTATATGTTCTTTGAACATGAAGGTTCAGTTCAATTAACTATTTAGCTGTTTTCGTTTAAAGTTACCTATTGTTAGAGGAGCTTACTATTACAGGTGAGTCACTACAGAATCTGAAAAAGTTAATTTTTGGATTAACTCAGTGTCCAGAGGCTCTGCTGACACTGGAATTCTGAAATTTGTAGTCCGTTTTCCCTTTAACAAGATTTACCAATGTAAAAAATCATTAGTTAAGTAACATCAGTAAATACAGGAAGCCTTAATAGTGGTTATCCAGTTCTTGGCACTCCTTTCTTAGAAAAGCTTGTCCTTGATCACCTGAAGACTAGAGAATCCAATTCTGTTTAAGCAAGCTTTTCATTCACCAATGAAGCTGACTGTGATCTAACCTTGACTCATTAAATTATAGTGCTTTAGTCTCATTTTTATGGTGCATTACTTTTATCATTTTTTGTACCTGTACATTGTTGTAGCTAGTTCAGGTTTTCTTTGTTTTATGAAAGAGGCGGATATTAAAAATAAAGTAAATCATTTATGATTATCTGAGAGCATAGTTCCTGATTCTCCCATGTTCTTTTGTTGCTGGTTATGGTAATTTGTAATGTTATTGTCTAGATGTATCAAAACCTCATTGTTTAACCAATTACATGTTTATGTTATTATGTTATGATATTAATTTCCAGACCGTGATGGCTTTTATTCTTTATACATCTAATATCCACAATCCCAGAACATGCAAGTTACTTTTAAGAAGAATGAATAACTGTGCAGTTGATCCTAGAGCATCATCTGAACTCTACTCAATTATGAATGGCAGTAGCATCCCATTACATTAATTCTGCTTAAAAATAACTTTCCAAGTGCTGCAATTGGCATGATCCAGCCAATGTTAACCATGTTTAAAGTCCCATTGATTTAAAGTTTTAAGTGTGTGCTTAATTCTCACACTTAAATCAGTGGAACTTAAAACAGTTTAACTTTGGCTTTCCAAATATTAAATATTTCAGTATGGCTTGTTGTCATTGCTGTATGCCTTCAATTTGCTTCCTACTTATGGCAACTCTTTTGTGGGGTTTCCTGGGGCAGAGAGTGTGTGACATACCCAAGGTCACCCGGTGGGTTTCTGTCGCCAAGTGGGGAATCAAACCCTGGTCATAATCCAACACTCAAACCACTATACCATACTGGCTGTCTACAATGGAGCTTACCCCAAGGAAAAGCTATATAGAAATGCAGCCTTACAGTTAAAAACATAGTTGAGTACTTAGATTAGGGATAAGCAGTTTTCATACTATTTCATGTGGCTCCCCCGAGACAGATTTTAAAAGCCCTCTGATAGCAGTAAACTCAGATCTTTAGAAAGAGTAGTCTGTTCCACACCAGAAGGCTGCTGGACAGAGAGGAAGAGAAAGAAATAAAAGAGGAACCAGGATGGTATCAGAAACAGAGAGAAAGAAAGGGCTGGCAGAAATGGAGACAAAAGGAATGCCTCCAACCATTTTTTATTCCAGTCCTTCCCATCCCAGACATAGGCCCCATCCACTGCTGCCCCATGGCTCCCAAACTATCGCTGGTGGAATATGACTCTCAGATTTTTCAAAAAAACTAACCTTTTATGCAGTCTTATACAGATACAGGCTAATGGATTGTGTCTTGTCTACCAACTATATTAATGTCAATTTATGAAAATATTAGGCTTAATGTGGGAAAACATCTAAAACCACAACCCTCAATTCATACTCACAATGGTTCAGCATCTAGTTTTTACATGCTGATATTTGTGATTATGTGGTTTCCATAAAACAATAGAGCAGAATTTGACCTACTTGCATCTAGAGCTTCCCACTCTACTCTGAGAGTCCCTTATTGCATTAGTCTTTGGTATTTGTGTTCAGGTATAGTCTAACTTAATTTTTTAAAAAATTCTTCAAAATTGGTCAGTGGACTGCTGTAACTCAGTTAATAGGCACCTGAAAATAATTATCCAAATATAGTAAGTCAGGAGTGGGAGTCCTTAGTTTTCTGAATGTTTAGGACTACAGCCCCTTACTTTACACTAAGCTAGCTTGGTCCTCTAGCGGCTGAAGTCCTAACTATATGATGATAAATCCAGCTGCCAGTCAATCAATTGCTGAATGATAAACCAGTGTTTATGTAAAGCCCCTTGCTTCTATGGGGCTACTTTAGTTAAGACTAGCTATTGGATTTAAGACCAAAGCTTCCCTTGCAATAAAACTTTCTGAAAATAATTTCCTGTTCATTTTTTGTAATCTCATGGAAGACTGTAGATTAGATTATTTTTTGGCATAGTCTTTTTACTGGCCTGTTCTGGAGTCCGGTAGCTATGTTACATGACTAGGCTAGAGATGTTGCAGTGTCTGGTTGCCAAGATTCTTCTTTTTAAAAATACATTTTTTTACAGTTTTATACTGAGTTTACTCCTAAAATCTGGAGCCATTTCTGCACTAGACATTTATAGCGCTATGATTCCACTTGAAGCATCCTATGGAATCCTGGGGTTTGCAGTTTCGGGAGGGTCCGGCTGGCCCCTCCCAAAACTGCAAACCCCAGGATTCCATAGGATGTTTCAAGTGGAATCATAGTGCTATAAAAGTCTGGTGCGGAAATGGCCTGAAACCCACTTACATCTGGGTACATCTGAAGTAGCATAAATGGGTTACATCTCAAGTAGCATAAATGGGTTTTAAAGTATGATTTAACTCTGATTTATGGCTACCCTATGGGGGTTTTTTTTTGGGGGGGGCGTTATTCAGAAGATAATTGTCATTGCCTTCCTTTAACTTTGAGAGAGGGTGATTAGTCAAAAGTCATCCAGTGGGTGTCCATGGCTGAAAAGAGATTTGAACCCTGGTGTCTCCCAGAGGCCTACTTCAACACTCTACTGTTGAAGGGACAAGATTTAATAGCAAAAGGAGGCTCTTCAAAAGATAAGGCCTTTGTTACCATGGGTTTACCTCTGCACTAGGAGTGGGTAAAGTGCAGCCCTCTAGCGGTTCTTGGAGTGCAAATCCCAGCATTTTTTCTAATGGGAATTGCAGTCCAACAACATCCAGAAGACCACAATTTTCCAGTTCCTGTTCTGCACAGTACAATGAGTAATGGTGAATTTTGAAGTGTAGGCAGCCACCATGAGTTTGAAACATTACTTTTTGAGATACAGTTCTGCAAAATCCTTCAACCAGCATGGTTGGTAATCATGCTGACTGGGGAATTGAGAACTGTAGTTAAAAAAAAAAAAAAAGCTTATCTAAGGTCATAAATATGCTCTAAAGGAGAGTTCAAAAGACAAATTATGTTGATCTGTGGGTTGTTGTGGGTTTTTTGGGCCATGAGGCCATGTTCTAGTAATATTTGCTCCTGACATTTCACTTGCATCTGCGGCTATGTTGATCTATGGTGATCTACATTAACAAACTAATAATAACCATTTTGTTATCTGCCAGGAGCGGGTGTTTTACAAGGGTAATGTATCCTAATTACCATTTCAAACCCAAGGCATCTCAAAATACCTTACATTATTATAGGGATACCTCAAAACAGTATATTGCTGCTAGGAACTCTGTCCCATGTCCACCCACAGACCCAAGAGAGAACGGGATGCCTGAGAAGGTGTTAGATGATATTGTTGTTTCTGTGAATCAAAAATCTCAGCACTTTGACATCATGACCCTAGATTCCATTACACCACTGCCTCTACATATTCTGTTTCCCAAGTCTTTTTTCCTCATATGGGATAAATTACTGGAAGTGAGTTTGGCTAGAAGAAAAACACAGGGATGGTAGGTCTGTAGGAAGTTAGCTGGAAAGTGGGAGATGATTGTTATATGTGACCAGAGCTTGGAAAACTTACTTTTGGGAACTACAGCTCCTAGTTTTCCCCAGCCAGTATAGCCACTGGCTACAAAAAGAAGTCAATTATCTTTCTACGCAGATGGGAAGTGGGGCTTGCTGCCGACACATCTAGATTAACAGCTCAGTTTAGAACAGGGATTCCCAACCTTTGATGCTCCAGACGTTTTGAGTTGTTGACTAGGGTTTTCGGGAACTGAAGTTAGAAGGACCAGAGGACAAAAGGCTGAGAACCACTGCTTTAGAAGGTCACTAAAAGTGCAAGAAATGGCAAAAGCAGGAATCTGAACGTGAGCCTATCCAATCTATGCCAGGGTGGAAATGCCCCAGCATCCCCAGCCAGTCTAGCCAATGTTGAGAAATGTTGGTGGCTGCAGTCAACATCATATGGTGGTTGTACTTTGCCCACCACTGCTCCACAACATAGTAGCTTTCCTTCCTTCCTGCTTTCCCTCCTAAAATAAGTTTTTTTCCAGGAAAGCAAAATACTGTATAGGTGCTGGTAAAGGACACAAAATGAATCATTAGGTTCCACTCTGGGAGAAAGGCAGCATGTAAATATAAAAAATACATAAATATTTCCATATAAAATCAAAGTAGTTACCCTTCAATGAAAATTTATATGTATAATTTAATGCCTATGAATGAGAGAATTCATATCCTGTGCCAATATGTGAATAAAATCTGGCACCATCTATTTCTTCTTTTAAAAAGCTGTCCCTCCTCCACACTCCAAGATACAAAATGTATATTGTTGTGTACCATCAAGGTGACTTTGATTTATGGTGGCCCTGTAAATAAGAGACCTGCAAAAGATCCTATTATTAACAGCTCTGCTAAGGTCTTGCAACTCAGATTTGCAGCTTCCTTTACTGAGTCAATCCCATCTGTTTCCTATTACCTCCAGTTTTTCTCAGCATTCTTGTCTTTCCAGTGAGTCATGTTTTCTCATAATATTCTCAGTCTCACTTCAGTCATTTTAGTTTTATTGAGGGTTCAGGATTCATTTGCTCTTGGTCCCATTTGTTGACTCTCTGGTGATCCATCATTTCCATAAAATTATCCTCCAGTGTCAACTGTTTTTAAAAGATCTAACATTTACTATTTGACAACACATTAGCTTTTTGTTTTTCATTGTCCAGAATCCATCACAACAACAAAGACTGGCTAATAACATTTAGTTAGAAGATAGTAAAGTTACTTTTTGGACTACAGCTTCAAAAATCCCCTAGCCTGAATTTTGGGACTTGTATAATAGTGCATAATAGTGATGGTTTGCAGAATGGTCATCTTCCAGAATCATATATAAACTGGAAAGCATGTAGCTTTTCTGAATTCTGTATTTATGCTATGGAAATAATTTGGCTGTTTTACCATAAGGTTCCCCACATGGCAAATGCCCTTGAGTCAGCTTTTGCTCAAGTCTTATAACCACAAACTATGCATATAGTGATGGTTTGCAGAATGGTCATCTTCCAGAATCATATATAAACTGGAAAGCATGTTCAGCTTAAAGAGTGGAAGACGCATGTGGGCAAGAGCATTGAACCTTATGCCTTCCAGTCAGTGGCTTAATTCTCAGATTCCACAAGCTCTCTGCAGATATAGTATTTCACCTCAACGTATATTATTTATTTATTGCTGTGGATGTTCTAGCTGGAGATCCTGCACTGAGCAAGAGGTTGGACCTAATGACCAATAGAGATCCTTCCAACTTTATCATTCTATAATTCTGTGATTGATTGATTTAAATATTTGTATCCCACTTTATGAGAGCCAGCATGGTGTAATAGTTTCAGCATTAGACTATGACCTTGGAGACCAGGGTCTGATTCCCAGCTCAGATACAGAAACCCACGGGGTGATCTTGGCCACATCACTCTCCCTCAGCCCTAGAAAACCCTATAACAGGTTCACCTTATGGTCACTGTAAGTTGGAAACAATTTGTAGGCACACCACGACAAACAACAAGAATCCCACTCTATATCTGAGGATCTCAGGGTGGTGTACAGTAAAAAATATTTATTTATTTATTTATTTATTTGTATCCCACCTCTCCATATGGATCGAGGTGGCGAACAAATTTACAAATAGCATGTATTTTGATATATTTCCATACATGCCCCCAACAAGCTGGGTACTCATTTTATTGACCTACGGAAGGAGGGAAGGCTGAGTCAACCTTGGAGCCCGGCAGGATCGAACTCACAACCTTGTGGCTTGCAGTACTGGCATTTAACCGCTGCACCACCAGGGCAGTGGTTCAGCTTAAGACAATAAATAACAGTAATTTTTAAAGACTAAAGATATATTGAATCATTTATCAATTAAAGCTAAACAATTTAAAGCCGTTGAAATAATTTAAGATGACAGCAACCATAATAAATGTGGAATTGGATAAAATCAGTTAGGCCCTATAGACTTTACTGAAATGCCATGTTTTGACTTGGCACTAGAATGACATCAGTATTGCTGCCAATTAGGCCTCTGAGAGAGGGTATTCTACTACTGAGGTACCACAGCAAAGAAGCCATCCATTTGGACCAGGGTATGAGAAAAATCATTGAAGGGGAAAGATTGTGAACAGGTAAGGAATTGCTGGGGAAGGCTTCTGTATTCCTCTTCCTTGTGCACTTTACTTTAAATCAGAACCGCACCCTTCATGTCTGAATGTGGGAGACTGGTTAGTGATTAACAGGCATTGATCCATAGCTATCATCATTAATTTGGCATGTCCACTTCATTGTTATATCCCACAATAATAATGCCTGAGTCCAACAAAAACACACTGATAGCAAATCTGTGAAGATGTTGCAAGGGCCTACATAGAAAACTAGAGACAACTGGATCTGAGCAGTGATTCCACAATATGCTACTTAAGGCAAAAGCAGAAATATTTTGTGGAGATCATAGCATCCAGACTCTTGAGAATAGGTGAGGCAAAGTGCAGCCTTCTAGATGCTGCTGGACTGCAGCTCCTAGCATTCTTTGCCATTGGCAGTGGCGATAGAGTTGCAGTGCAACAACACCTGGAAGGCCACACTTAAGCTCAATCCTGATTCAGAAAGATTGCATGGAAAAATTGATATATTCAAGGAAGAGAAAGTTCAGGCGTATTTAACACCATCAATTAAAAAAATCATGGATGTATTTTGAAGGGGAAATTCCACAAGTACATTCTCAAGTCAAACCTTGAAGTAAAGCTTTGAGTGGCAAAATATTTTGAACTTTCTCCTGTGGGGCTCATTCCAGTGGAATACAAATATATACATATATTTCTCACAACAGTTTTGTTAAACAGCTTGTACAAACTCTTTCAGCAGTTGCTGAGGCCACTAATCACTTAACTCGGTGAATTTAATTAGTAAAGAATTATACTCACTGAATTAGTTATTGGTTTTCCTGGATGGATGGCATCCTGTTAGTGACATACACAGGTGTAAATCCAACTTATGCCTGCATATTATCTTTTTGTGGGGTGACGAGGTCATTATAGAAATTGGAATTCTCTTCCTCCCTTGCACAATGATGAAACTTGAAAATTTTCCACCTTCTTCCTTTGCCCCCTCCATGGCCATGTAGTGGCTAGTTGAGAGTGGAGAGCAACTGGGAGGTATCTGTCTTTCTGACTGTAGCCAGATGTATAATAGTGAAGGCATGTTCTGGGACCTTCTGAGGATCCTTCAAAGGTCCTGGAAGATGAAATTGTGTATTCTCACTTACCCTCCACAGTCCACCAGTCACTAAATGATCATGGGAACAAGGGGAGGTTTTATTCCTGCAGAGGGGGAGAGAGGAGACAGTTCATAGTTCTACCATGGTGGGACTTTACTTTGGTTGATACCATTCTTTTCCCTTTTCTTACCTGTAATATTTAACTGCATTTCAAAATGGAATTTCATTGCAAGGAAGAATATGCATTAATGGGATAAAATATTTAAAATATAATCTATGTAAACTAGGGTTTACATCACATTAGCAGCCATGTACTGATATTGTGAGGAGACTTCTTAATCAAAGAGCATCTCCTGGAAACACTTTTACCAGAAGCTCTTTTCTTTCCTTGCCAAATGGTAGTGGCATTTTCAGCTGTTTGGCAGAATAAATATACTCACTTGGCTCTTGGATGTATAAATCCAGTACTTGATATCTAACTTCACTATTAATCTGTGCAAATCTTTTTCTCTGGGATGTATCTACAATATTTTTAATTAAAATAGTTAATATTTTAATTGTCTAGGATTCCTCAAATGAAACTTAGGGACTGTAGTTTGATGAAGTGCTAATAATTCTGTTAGAACAGGAGAGGGCAGCCTGCAGTCCTCTGACTAATTTCAAAAGCCTTCTGAATGTCATCTATTGAAGTTTGGGCAAGACTGATCTGTGTCTTTCCACCCACCAGCAGCTTGCGGGGAAGAGGAAAAGAAGGAGAGAAATTGAGGAGAAAAGGTGTTTACATTTGACTGAAAGAATGAGAAAGAAGAAGAGGGTATAAGAGAGAAGGGGAGAGGGAACCAAGAGAGGCTGTTGGCTTCAACTGAAGTAAGGCTGTGAATTTTCTCTGGGTTTTAGTCAGCTATGCAAAGTTCTCAGTATTAACCTCACAATAGTTTCAGCACCTTGGACAGGCCCTTTAAAGCTGAACTTCAAGTTGTCTGATATGGCAGACCAGCAATTCCCCTGCCACCCACCCACCCACACAGTGTGCCAGGGACCAGTAACATATTTGTATCTTATAATTATTGTATTCCCATAATTTCTTCGACTTCTATGAAGTGGCAGCAGCTGGTGTCTTGCAGACTGACACAGGTCTAAAGGCCACCGGTTTAAGCAGTATTGCTTTGAAATTCAAACTGAGATGCAGAGCAGATTCACTTGTCCGCTAGTAGCCACCAGCCCCAACTGGCAGAGAGTGCCCCTGCTCACTGGTGGCAGATGGGCCTTGGGAGATGACTCCAAAAAGACTGCTGCTTTTGACAGAAAGAAGGTTCCCCACCCTTGGTTAAAAAGAAGAATTGCTAATCCCACTGGTATCACAGAACTGCAATTCATAGGGTTCCTTGGAAAGACTAGTTTAAGTGCATAGTGAAGATACTGGGAATGATAAAAATGGAGTAGTGAAATAAATTATTGGTAATTGTTACCAAGGTGTCCACCAGATGTACGTGCACTACACAATTGTAGCAGTTTGATGGAATCTTGGGAACTACAGTTCAGTGGGGTACTTGGAATTCTCTGCTTCAGAGGTCTAGCATACTCCCCTGAACTACAAAGTTAGAGTTGTTTGAGAGAGAATTCCCAGTACCTTATGAATCTACAACTCCTAGGACAGAGCCATGTCAATCAGAGTAGTATCAGCCTGCATTGTCTATCTACTGCCACAGACTATTGTGTCCCTATTCATTCTGAAAATGAGTATCAATAATTGAATAATATGGTCCTATTAATCTGAATAGCCTGAAGATCTGTGGTTTCATTTGTGCAGGTACCCCCTCCAGCAATGTAGATTGCAACTATTCCAGACCATTGTTGTTCTAATCTTTGCTGTAACTAATTCACCTCCTTATGCTTACACTTATCAACAAGAAGCAAAGCTATCTCTGTATTCAGTAGGCTCCTTCTCTGATGGCAGTCTCAGAGTATGCCACAGGAGCCATATTTGAAGCCTTACTAGTTTATAAAACTTGGCAGAGCTTGTGCTCTGCTAGCATATACTTCAAGAAAGGTCATTTCTATTCCATGATATGGCAACAGAAATTTAAAATCTACTAGAATTGGCCCCCAGACTATTAGAAGCTGCCCATCATTACTTTGGAATAAAATGCTTAAATTCACCTATCCCTTTGCCTACAAAGAGTTTTGTTTGTAATGGTTGTTCAAGACACATTAGTTACAGACACTAAATTCCTCACTCTGAGGAATCACAACAGCTAGGTATTGTAAGTGGGGTGGCCAAGGATGTCACCTCTGCTGTGGTGCCACATGCAGTCTTCCAGAAGAACCTGCTTATAGTGCCTTTACTCTGAGGAAAGACTCCAACTTGTGCAATTTTCAAATACTTTTTGTAGTGGCGGGGGAAAGAGCAGAATTTTTCATTCTTTGTTGTTGTGTGCCTTCTTTAAGTCAACTCCAACCTACAGCATCCATGAGCAATTTTTATTTAGAGGTTTGCCATTGTTTTCACCTGAGTCTGAGAGAGTATGACTCGCCCAAGGTCACCTAGTGGGTTTCCATGGCTGAGTGGGGATTCAGGCCATGATTTCCTGGAGTCCTAGTACAATACATAAACCACTACCCATAGTGGTTCCCAAGCATTCTTTGATATGGGAACAAATTTTTGAAGATTTCCATTCCTATACCAAGTCAGTCAAGAGTGACACAGACAGGAGGTAGCCCTGATGGAAGCCCTTGATTGTTGGAAGAACTTGGCTTGCCACTAAGAGATATGATAAGAGTTTTTATTTTCATGTTCCAATGTCATATGTGGTAAAAGGAGCTATGCAGATTTGTAAAACTCCCAAAAGCATCTGTATCCTCAGATGCATAATAGCAATATAGCAATAGCATTTATTTCTATACCGCTTATCAACTGAGTGTTATCTAAGCGGTTTACAACGTATTTTAGCTAATTGCCCCCAACAAGCTGAGTACTGATTTTACTGACCTGCAGAAGAATGGAAGGCTGAGTCAACCTTGGAGCCCAACAGGATCGAACTCACAACCTTGTGGTTGCAGTACTAGCATTTAACCACTGCGCCACCAGGGCTTGTTGTTGTCCTATCTCACTGAAATATACAATGTTTTTCACCTCTTATAATGCTACAAAAAAAAACAACACCCTGTTTAGCTAAAAACTGGTTATTTCTATCCATGTGTTGATTTATTTCTTTATTCCGTAACATTTTTAGTGCTTCAAAAATCTTTAGTGCTTCAAAAATCTGCAAAACCTATTTTTCAACTGCACAGGAACATATAAATATCCACATGAACCAATGGATAACATTCAATGGATAACATTCATACAAGCAGTAACATTCCATTTTTACAAGTCTACTAATATGCAAAAACTAAAAACAAGATGGCAGCAGTATGGCTGTGGTATACATGAACAATCCTGGTTCTTATCATTTACTTTCAACTCTTGGGAGGGAGAGATCACCTGTCTCCATCTCTACATGGCTCCTGTTGTATGTTTCATATTGATACAGATAACTAGTTCAAATTTGGAATGCTCTCATGATTTAACACACCATGCATCTGAGACCTAGCCCATGTGTTTGCATGGTTTGTGCATCACTGCCTCAGGCCAAGTAGAAGACATGTTTGTAGAAGCATATTTTAGTAGTGTGTAGAATTTTATATCCTTTTATATCCTGTTTGCATACGAAAGCCAAAAGGTATGCTTTCCAACCTAGCAATTTGGAAAGCCAGGAAGAGTGTTTTGTAGGGATGTCCTAGGGCAATCAAAAAACAAACCCAGGATTTCTTTTTATCTCACTTTGTGCTGTCTCTTACATCTGTGCAGTTGTGTCAGAATATAATAGCATTTGCAGAGCAGAGAAGTAGCATTAGTAATGACTGTTGGGAGTTTGGATTAACACTTTTATGCAAGCTACTAAAAATGACACTTGGACATTATGTCATATTGTGGGGATTATTTTCTTAAAATTAGCAGTCCTTTCTGAGTAATCCGGGCTTTAAATGACATTGTAAAATAGCAGCAATTTTAATTCTTTATGTAGGTTAGTCAGCAGTTCGACTGCTTTTGTATATTTTAGTCCAATCAAGCATCATTAAAGTAGATTTTTTGATGCTATAATGGTAGGAACAAGCAAAAGAAGGTTGAACTCCATGAAATTGCTAAGAAAGTACTAAAATCTCAGCATGACTCCAGAATGGCAAAGCTGTCCTTACTATACTTTATAACTGTGCATTTTATTGTTACTAGTTGCTCTGACTGGACTTGTAATAGTCTAAAAAACACACACATATAGAGTAATTGCCTGTAAGTGTACAGTTAGACTGAACACTTCGGGGTGGATAAATGTGACACAAAGCATTCATTTAGCTCCTGTAGCCACCATTTAGACCAACTGAGTCATTGGCCCTTTTCATACGAGGCGAGGAAATCGCGCTCGATTTTTCCAGCCGTTTTTTCTTTATCTCCGCTAACGCGGAGTTTAAATTATGAAGTTCCATACACTTCTAGCGTGGACCGGGCTAGCGTGTGTCCAGAAATCCACACGATCTTCTCATGGCCACGCTTGTTAGTCTCCTTACCTTGCCCCCTTCGCCTATGATTGGCTGTTTTTTAAAAAAAAAAATGGTTCCGTGCGTCATTATGCACGTGCCTAAGTGCGCACGCACACACAGCCACCTAGGTCCTCCCACCCAGGTCCCCCGCCCCCCCCTTCCTTTGAAGCCTCTGTGGAGGGATCACTATTGTGCTTGAGTGTTTTTTCTCGGCTCCTCTTTCTGCTGTTTTGTGCCGGTTTTGCAATGGAAGAAGAGGGGATGACCAATGTTGCCAGGGTCCCATTGCTCCAAAAGATACTGTGAATACAGGGGTTTGAGTGCTGGAGACGTACGCCTTCGTTTTAGCTGGGGAGGGAAGCAGTTGGGTCACTTGCAACAGAGGCCGTTCCACCGACCCACCCTCCCTCCCCGCTGGGATTCAGTCCAGGAGTGACCAAATGCCACTCTCTCCAGACGCTGGACTGCAGCTCCCAGCATTCTTCTCCATGGCCTATGCAGTTGGTTTGGGGCTGCTGGGAGCTGCAGTCCACCAGAGGGGCGCCTGCACCCGCAGAGGGGCATGCATCCTTCCCCCGCTGCTCTGGATGCCTCCGTGGTGCTCTCGAAGCCTGTCCTGCCCAGAACTACACTTCCCAGCATGCTTTGGGAAGAGGGCGGTGACATCTCCTGGGTCTTCCAAAGACAGAGTGGCGCGGTAACCAATGGAGTGCCCAGCGTGATGCGGCTCATCTAATAGGGAGCGCCCGGGGGCAGTGGAGGCGACCACGGCAGCAGAGCCCGGTGGGAGAAGCCCGGGGAGGTGAAAAGGGGGAACCCTGTAAGGGCGGGGGTACCCGCAGCCCTCCAGATTGGGGCTGTACTGCAACACCCAGAGCTCCCAACTGGCAGGGGAATGCTGGGGGTTTTCATCTGACAAAATAGAGGTGTTAGAAAGGATATGAATCCCCCCCTCCCTGACTCCCAAGGTGGCATCTGAAGTCAGATGAGGGGGAGAGCTTGTCAGTCTCGGGACTACAGTTCCCAGCAACTCCTATGTGGGATGATGGGAGCTGCAGTCCAAAGACAACTGCAGGGGTCTATATTCCCCATCTCTAGCTTATTTTTTTAATGGGGGAGGCATTTCAGCTTGGGATTCCCATCCACCAATAAACACACTCTGATTTCAAAATAAGTTTTTTTTTAAATCTTATTTTATTGGCATTTAAGTCCTTGAGCTCTTCCCTCCCCCTCCCAAAAAATCTGCAGTTTCAAAACAAGTTGAAATCTATTTCGTCTGAGGTATATAAGCAGCAGCGGTGGACACTGAGTGGCTCTCCAGACCTTGGGTTCCAATTCCGGGAGAAAGGCAGCCTAAAAATATAATAAATAAAAAAATTAAATAAACTTTGAACCTCCCCCCCAAAAAAACTGCAATGAAAAACTGATTGGTAAAAAGTGTTTTATAATTGCCACCCAAAAGAAGAATTTTTTCATCTCTCACAGGGCAGAGAGATGGATTTTAGAGTGCCTACCCCACAGGAAAGACTGCATGTCCCATTTCTCCCTGACGAAGGTCATGTTGAAGTTGTTTTTGAAGGAGCAATATGCCCTTTATATGAGGAAGGAGTTGATTTTTCAGGAGGGGTAAAGGGAAGGGAAAATATTGTGGGTCCCATTCAGCATGCCAGCCAACACATGGAGGCTATTTTAAAAATAATTAAGGGGGATACATGTGTGCCATCAGATCAGGGGAGAGAACAAGCATTCTTTTGTTCTGAGAAGAGGAAGGAGAAGGCATTCAGCGGAACCTCCCTAAATAAAAGCCCACCAACCGCATATCCCCAGCCTCCAGAACCGCTAACAGCTCCATGCCCACATGCAAAACTCAGTTTAAACTGATAAAGATAAAAAAAAAATCATTTTAATCCAAACTACGTATCTGCAATCTTTTTCCTTTTTTCCTGCTGTAGCTCTTAACCACTTCCCGAGGATTAAAAAATGGTGCTGTCCTGTTCTTTGTGGGGCGGGACCAACCGCTGAAGCTGTCCACGCCCACAGCCTGCCCTCCGTTGATCTCATAGGCAAATCAGCACATATTTGCGCTTCTACACTACCGAGCACGATCTCGGTAGCGCGGTTTGGAGGAAAAAAACCACATTTTTTCTGGTTTTTGAAAAGCATGCGCGACTGCAAGATGGCAGTGTCTCTGCGCGGATTGAGCTGTGGAACGTAAAAATTATATATGACCCAGCACTCTCCAAGGTGTAGAAGACCCCCATTAGAGGTCACCCTGCCCCGATTTAATTACCCCATATGAAAAGGGCCATTGTGTTGTATCCAGTGGCATCTTTCTGCTAATGCAGTTTTTATGACTTACAGAAGCATTGTTTGTATCCCTTAACAAATGTCAGATCCAAAATTTTAATACTGCTTTCTCAAGCTATTGTGCAAAGATATTCCACAAGCCTTTGCACAAAATACCTTTCACAGGCTGCTCCACAAGTTTTTTAATGGTCCATTTCACAAGCTGTTCATCAGAAGTTGTTCCAGAAGTAGTTTCACATGTGATTGTACTGGTTGTTGTTACAAGACAGTGTAAAGATCCTAGAAACAATTCATTGCAACTTCATTTGGCTGATTCTTCCATGCACGAATGCTACCTATTCTGCTAGAAGGTGTATAAGCATTAGTGGAACTGTCCCACCTCCTGCACTTTTTTCCTAGTGATTTTTATATAGGTATATAGATATAGATATATATTTGACAACAATAACAACAAATCAATACTGCCAGGACAAAAGGAAAGGAAAGGAAAGGAAAGGAAAGGAAAGGAGGGGCGGGGGCAATACTGTTAGTAAATATTGAATACTTTTTTTTGTTTCCTTTTTTTCAATCCATTTGTCTTCCTACTGTGGTTGGCTGGTGGTGGTACCTCTCTATTCTGCTCCTCATGGTGACCAGCCACTGTCTCCTTCTGCTGCTAAGTGTGTGTATGGATTTTGACCCCAAAGATATGGTGGCCTTAACCCTGTTTCTTTATATGCAGTAATTTTTAACCCAGATCTCCCCAGGACAAGTTTAAACATTGCTGTTCTACCATGCACCATAGTTGTCCACACTATCCTCACTCCCATAGCTTTACAAGAATGTGTTTTCTGGTCCAGTGCTTCTTCAGCTATTTGATGTGGGGGGAACAGCAGTTTTTATTTTCTAATGTGCCAGGGATCAGTATCATGTTTTGCCCATTTGCTTCAACTATTTCTTTCTTGGAAACTCTCCATTAATCAGCAGCTGATGGCTCATGGATTGGCTCTAGTCCAGGGACTATTACCGTGAGTAGCGCTGTTCTAATCTCCTGAGTTAGGAAATAGCCACAAACATCACACAAAAGAGGAAGGCAAAGGTGGAAGTTATGCTATAGTTAGGGACACGAGCCTCTCTCTCTGTGTCCAGTTACCTGCACTAGTACTAGCATCTACAATGAAGAGAACACAATGATGAACATATTATATATTTACATCTATCAGAGTAGATAAGTGCAGTATCGTAAGGAAACATGGAAGCTTTATCTTGGATTTTGTCCTTATTTATGTTATTCCTCACAACAGTCATGTATATGTTGCATGTAGAATGTAATTCAAGACTTATCACACACTGATTAACTGGAAAATTAGAAACACTTAGAAGAAATTGACATACAACACCCTATATTAGCAAGTCAAGGGTTTGGCCTAGCCAAATTGACATTTTAATCAAGTAACTATCATTTGAAGATTTATTTAAAACATAGCTATTAAAGGGATGCAGGGACGGCTACCCAGAAAAGTGGTTCTGATTCTTTCATTGTTATCTTTGAATTGTCTCTGTATATCTCTACCTATGTATATACAACCACCCAATCTTATATCTGTGGAATGCCATACCTTTGGAATGCTATACCTCTGCGTATCTCCATCTGTACAATGTGCAGCCATTCAGCTGACCTCCGAGTTTAATCACAGCATCTTGGATCTATGGACAGAAGGAATCTTTCAGTTCATAGAAGAGAATATAAATCAGTTGAGGCTTACAGTGGATGAAGGAAGGGCAGACATTTTCTTTGATTTCTCTGTTCCTTTGCAGCCACTAGTGCATCCACCCACACTGTTCTAGAGAATCTCCCAACCCCCTGGAGCAGTTCTGCAATATGAAGAAGGAAGCAATAAAAATAATCTCTTCTACTTCCATGAGAAATAACTGATGAGAACTCTAGATCCAGACCAGTAATCAGGGCCATCAGAACAGGAGCAAGAAGCCAAAGCTGAGGAATAGCCATATCCAAAGTTCTGCCATGCTTATGCTCAAGCTGCTGCTTACAAGAGTACATAATTGCACCTTGTGAGGTGTTTGGCCTGCACACAGCTCACAGAAGTACAAACCCACATTTAGCCTCCCAAAGCCTTAAGCATTCCTTTTATGGGTTGTATGCCATCTGCTTAATTTCCTCCCACACGCACATACACACAACACTGTTTTCCTGCTGATTTTATGTAGCTTGCCCTTTTGCTAGCAGTGCTCTTAGGGGGTGGAAAGGACCCCCCCATTCCCTTTCATGGAGGACAGAGCATCTCTGACATATGTGTGCAGACACCCATGCAGATCCGAAATCCCAAGGCAGTACCACATGTGGGTTTCTAAATGTTGCTCTAGAAAGAAAACAGGGCATCAGGGGCATTACCAGAGGACCTAGCAAGACCACATCTACTCTGTATCCCCCCATAACACTAAACCCCCCATCACTCACCTGCCCTCAGTTTTCTTGTGGGACATCCATTATTCTGTGCAGAATTTTTTTTTTTCAGCAAAAAGACTTCATCTACTTTTCTCTGCATAATAATTTGTCCACAATGCTACAGAACATTTAAATACCAGGAGAAAATTGTGCAAAATTCTTCCTAGTCCACTAGTGTTCTTGATGGAGTTTCCTGACTTTTGGAAAACTGTTATTGTTGTTGATGATGATGATGACCTTGGAATGAATAATTACAAATATATTTTCCATACCTAATCTAGACTACATATAGATACCAGACATTGGGGCAAGCAACAAGAGAGTATTGTGTTCAGGTCAAGTTTTTGTAGCTCCTAGACGCATCTGACTGTTTCCTTTGGAAACAGAATGGACATTCCCCTAATATACGCAGCTTTGTATTTTTTAAAAAAATTAAGGAAACATCACAAAATTTGGGGAAATTTTGTGATGTCATCCTTATTATAGGAGCTTGATGGATGTTCTGTCATTACAATTTTTAGGGAATAGCTTGCATGTCTTGCTGTATGAAAGAGCAGCTTGATTCTTCAAAAAGAGAAAGCCCAGAATGACAGTCCTTTCAGCTTAAGTCTAATTGTAGCATGGTTGAGTGAAATAAATTATAATCCATATATAATGGTTAAGCACACTTCATTTTTTGAAAAAAAAATCCATCTGGATCCTAATGACTGGCAGCCTATATATCTCTTCTCTCGGGCACATTGAAAGCAATACAAGAGACATTGCTTTCCTCTTGTAGAAAATACATGCCACTATTAACGGTTCCATTTTAGCCAACTGTTAGCACTAGGCTCTGCAAAACTGACTCATTAACTCAATGTCAGAAGTGACTATAACAATTAAGAATCTACAAATGAGTTTTCTGTTTTAGTTGTTCAAAGAGAATTGCATGAATGAAAGTAATGTTAGCCTGTCAATTTCAGACCTCCCTGAGTGTTAACACCCATTTGGTGTCAGAAAGCCATGTGAACAAACAATGCAATTTGTGTCTTAGCTTCTACCTAAAGAATAAATAACAGAAAAGGAACACAAATAATTCAACTTCACAAGGATCACACACAAAAAAAGATTATTCATTAATACATTGGTCAGATTTTTATCTGTTCAAATTGTGTGTGTGTGTGTGTGTGTGTGTGTGATTGTGCATAAACCTGTGCTTGTTTCTTTTGGTCTTATCAACATCAGATATCCAGCCTCTTAATAAATTCCCTGTTAAGCATCCATCCAACTAGTGATACCTTATTTCATTGTTGTTTTCTTAACAGATACATTATAAATATCTGTGCTTGAGAGCTTGCTGCTAAGCCAGTCTAAAGGCTCTGATATTCTCCTATTCAAGGCCAAACTCTGCACAGGATCCACCACCCAGTGTCAAAGATAGGGCTATGGAGAATATTAAGAACTTTGATCTATGTTTCCGGTGTCTAGCTGGTTGTACCTACAGTGCCTGCAATGGGTGTGTATATGTGTGTGTATTTGCTTTCAAGTTGCCTGTCGATTTATAGAGGTCCATGAATTTCCTACGATTTCCTTGGGCAAGTAATACTCAGGTAGGTTTTTCCAGTTCCTTCCTCTGATATATAGCCTACAGCATCTGTTATTGATTGGTGATCTCCCATCCAAGTACTAACCAGAGCTGACCCTGCTTAGCTTCCAAGATCAAGCAGGATCTAGTACCTTTAGGGTATTTAGGCAGAGACTAAACATGATGCAAGTCAGAATATGTGGGGGCTAGACATTGCATCAGAACACCAGGGAATTTAAAACTAAGTCACATAATTAGCAGGTATCTTAATCCATCGCTGGTCTGAAATCTGATTAGAGCTTTAGGTTCTGGCATAGAATTGAGCTCTTGGTCCCACCTGAATGAAAAGATTGGCTTCTTGGTTATGTAGATTTATCTTCACTCCACAAGGGGGCTAACAACCAGTTACAGGAGAAGCAGTCCAGTTCTGGACTGGACTAAATATTATCTACCAGTGGCATTAGAAGAAAACCTCATATACATGCCTCCCTCTTCCCCTGGCACTTAGAGACTGAAATAGGAACAAGAGATGTGAAGTTAAGGCAAAAGAAGGGAAATGTAGCAATGCAGGAATGAGAAGAGAAAACCACTACAGTAAACTAAGTGATGATTTGGTTCAGTTAAAATTTCATCAGGTCAAACAAACCAATCCATATGCCCTTTATCAGGGGGGTTCCTGAATTCAGGAGCCAAGGAGGAAGAATCACTATGCAACATAAATGGCAACCTATAACCCTCAGACTACATGCAAGCCTCAGCTAACTTACAGGTGGCCCACAGGCTGCCTGGCTAATTCACTTTTCTTTGTGACAATTGCTTATAGCCATTTTTCATAGTACAGCCCTCCCTCCAGATTCGTGGGTTTGACCTTTACAAATTTGATTTTTCATGAGATGTCTACTTGCCCCTCCCATCCTCCCTCCTATTCCCCTGCCTTTTGCCCAGGCACACATGTCTTCCTTCCACAGACCTGGGCAAAAGGCAAGCAAATGGCAGGGGACAGCTCCACGAGCGTACCTTCTCTGGTTGTGTTGCTGTCCCTTCCCATTCGTTTGCTTCTCAACCTAATGCACCTGAGTGAGACACAAATGAATATGAGAAAGACATTTGCACACACCTTTTCCAGGCGTGCGGCTGGCCCCTCCTATTCACTATCTTATCACCTGGGCACCTGGAAGGCAGTGCGCCTGGGCAAAAAGCAAATGAATGGTGCGTGCCTTCTCAGGTGCATGGCTGCCCCCTCCCATTCACTTGTCTATTGCCTGGATGCCTGGAAGGAAGGCAGCATTCCTGGGCAAATTGCAAGTGAATGCGGGGAAGTTCTGGAAGGGAATTGGAAGAGGAGCACTCACTTGAGCAAGGGGGGGTTCACAATTTTTTTACTTTTGCAAGGGTTCTGCACCATGAACCCTCATGAAAGTCAAGGGGCCACTGTATTTCTATTGTCAGCCTAAACTAGCTAAGTAGAATATTACTTTTGGCAATATTTTAAAACAGAGGAGGAATGTAAGGCAAATTAATACACTATCAAGCAATGGTATTTCTATGAACCTCTGCTATCTAAATGGAATTTTTTCATATTTCCTCAGCTGAGGTCAATTAAAAGTACGAAAATCCCTTTTGTATATTACAATTTTTTTTTTAAAACCTAGCTGTTTTAATTGAAAGTAGGAGAGTCAGCATGAAGTAGAAAGCCAGCATAGTCTGGTGGTTTGAGTATTAGGCCAGGATTCCTAGAGGCCAGCGTTCTAATCCCACTCATCCATGGAAGATTACTGGCTGACCTTGAGCAAGTCCCATACTCTCAGGCTTAGAGGAAGACGAAAAGTAAAAACAAGCTTTAGGCC
This sequence comes from Ctenosaura bakeri, assembly GCA_948474755.1. Taxonomy (NCBI): domain Eukaryota; kingdom Metazoa; phylum Chordata; class Lepidosauria; order Squamata; family Iguanidae; genus Ctenosaura; species Ctenosaura bakeri. The sequence continues at coordinate 52,746 of CAOLHI010001666.1, forward strand.
AGCAGCATGGCCAATGCAAACTTGATAGTGCTCAGTGTATCCAAGTCACTTAACCTTCAGACTTTGAGAGACTGTCTCCATCAGTGGAATCATTGGGAGATCAATGTAAACACAGTTCTGGCACATTAAAGGAAATGTGACCATCGTGTGGCCTGTATTTCATGCTCCATTGAATTTGGCTCTTACCTTTTCCTCTTGTGTTGTCTCTCCCAAAGCATAAAATTAAATTAGATTCAGGGTCTGGAGCTCAGATACAAACTTGAAAGCTTACCAAGCGACAAAAGGTATCCCTGCATGTCTGCAGTCAGTAAAAAGGAAGATACTGAAATAATTGACTAGTAAATTCCTTCGAAGGCAGAACCCAGAGATTGAAAATGTGTGTGTGTGTTTAGAGAGACCACTACCATTTCTCAGTACTCAGTTTTAGTTTTTGTGGGAAGGAATGAACTAAAAATAAAACAATGATTTAAAATTTGGAGGGGAATAGACTCGAAATGCCCTCAGATGCATGCTTGCCCCCAAAAGTAACGACAATACTTACCAATGAGTAAACATTTAATAAGTAAATTAACTCATAGCAAAAGAAAAAAACCACTATGTTATAATTCTGTACATTTACTTTGCAAAAGGAATGTCAATATTGCCCATTATCCCAAAAGTGACATCTTGCGGGTAAATGCTACTTTTTGGGGTTACTTCCAAAGTCTGGCAGAACCTATCAGGGATGGGTTAGTTATAAGTGTTATGTTCAAGAACTAACACATTTCACTGTCATTATGTTACTACTTACATTAAAATCTGTACAATAGGTTAGAAACCCAACTTAGTGTAATTTTTATATTTATTTATTCATTTAACTAATAACTTGCCTTCCTCTCCCCTTAAAAGGAACAAGCTGAACTCTTTTTTTGTTATTGTTTTCCTGAGAACCTTTAATTCAATCTGATATTCACTTTTTTAAATAAACTTGGCTTGTTTTGTTGTTGTTAAGATGCTCCTAGTGATTTTACTGAATTTTTTAAAAATATATTTTGTACATTTTTTTATTTTTGAAAATTTTTATTTCATTCTCTTCTAATATTTTGTAAGCCAACCTGCATATTCTTCTGAAGGGTCAGGATACTTTATTATTTTTATTGTAAAAATAAAAAATAACTTTAAAATTACATATATAAATACACACACATACGTTGGCAAGCAGCTAAGGAATAAATACTTCTGCTGAATTATAATTTAATTTACGTTCACTTTTGCCTGATCCTGGACTTTCTTTCAGAATTGCAGGCAGTATACTATATGCAGATTTCTTTTATGAAAACTCCACAAATGACTGAATATCTATCTATCTATCTGCAACTTTCATGACAGCGCCCCCGCCCAATGTCTTCATTCTTGTTACTCTGGAAGTAATTAATTTTTTAATGAAGTGCTGCATAAATGTAGGCCAAAAAATGGACAAGAAGAAAAGAGTGAAGAGCCAGTTACTATGTATCCAAAGCATTAAGGTAGCTATTTCACCTTGGTGTGATTTCATTTTGGTTTGTGTGAATGAATGAGGAAGTCACATGAGAAGGAAGGTGATGATTGTGTAGGAAAGGAGATATTAGCAACCTCACCAGAAAGGTGTACCCAAACCCTCCAACTTCCCCAGTTTGGCAGAGACAGTGCCAGTTAATTCTCTGTCATCCTACTTTTTCAGCTGCTTTTCAAATATGCCGATTTTCGTTTCTTCTTCCCACTTTCCGACTTCGTCCTTGGCTTTCTTTAGTTGCTGCAGAAGGAGTTCAAAATACAAAGTAGTTTGCCCTCAATTAGTTCAACAGGGAGAGATAAAAGGAAGGGGCAGAACCCTGGCCTTCCCTGTAAACTCAGGCAAAAGCAAAGTGCTGAAGCTTGCCTGCCCCTCCTCACTGGTAACTTTTGTCATCTTGACCACACCCTGGTATTGCTTGGCCACATCTGTGATATGCTGGAGGGAATGTGCAACATTCATGCAGTTACTCATTACTTTACCCATCTTTATTCACATCTGAGTGATCAAGGCATATGATCAAGGCATAAAATGAGTTTATTTAATTGCTGTGCAGTTAAACTTCTGGAGGTACAGTGGATGAAGGGTACTAGAATGACCAGAGGCCACATTCAGCTTCTGGTCTAAGCACACACAACCAGTGTGGCTTTGATCAGTTAGATGATTGGAATTAGCTTTTCTGTGTGCCTATGGAATTCCTCACAGTTAGGCAGTCCTGTCCTTAGCAATAATGAGTGACATACTTCAAGACAGTGGAACCAAATTTAAGTCTTCCTTTCCACGGCTTCATCAGAAGAAATGAGAGGGAGGTTCTTCACCCACCCTAGGGAAACGTGAAATTCTTCTCCAGATGAGTCAAATACGCTGAACTTATATAGAGAGGCAAAGAAAGTAGACCCAAAGAATTAAATTAAATGACATTAAATTAATGGCTAAAGTCCAGTTGCTACTTCCAAATGGAGCAGACCAATTGAATCAACAGGATTACTTGTTTGAAACAACAGGATTTACCTGTTGACTTGCCATTCTAAAACTGATTCAGTGAGTCTACTCTGGTTCGATCTAGCAATTGGACTTAGGCCTGTATTTCTTGTGGTACTGAGAAGAAATATATTATGAAGCACAGTAAGGGTGTTTGACAAGAGAAGATAAACCAAAGTGCAAGCCTTTTCTGCACAGACACTGCAAAAGATACAAAATGTGGCAGTAGAATCAGTGCCAATGTGCATATTACATTTTTTCTGAATGGTAATTATTTTTCACATGTTGTTACCAGTATTTGAAAGCTCTTCTTCTGTGTATTAAAAATTGTAAGGCTGCTTCTTACATTATGTTATTCTATAAGCATGGAGGAAGAAAATTGGCACACATTAGTCCCAATCTTATGGGAGAAGGCTATACTTGCATCTGTATTAATACATGCATAAAACAGACATTGTGCCATCGATGCTAGAGTTTTCTCCCTACTGAGCAGGATTGTACATGATATAACTGCTTTGTGAAAAACTGATTTGTGTAAAAAAAAAATTATTTCATGCAAAAAAATTTTTTCATAGGCATCACTTTTTTTTTTTTTTTGCACAAAAGATACTCATTCCAGCCCCAGAATGTTGGCTCTCATGCAGAACACCCTCCTCCCTCATTTTTTGCACAGATATTTCACAAAAAGTCTAAAAATACAAAGGAAATTCATGGTGGTAGAACTTATTTTCCTTTTTCTTTCTTTTTTTTGGGGGGAAGGATACAAATTATCATCAAGGATAAGAAAAATTATGAATACTGCTTACAACCTTAAGGTAACACATTATAGCACATGTAGGCCAGCATCCTGTGGATGTCTTACTTCTGTGTAAGCAGCTACTTCCCCTTTGGAAGAAATTACACATTTTTATCCAGAGAAGACTGGCCGTATTCAGTTCAAAGTTGCAGAAGTGGAGGTGGCACATATGATGTCATTGCATTTGGAGGTGTTTTGTATCTGATGCACATTATACATGTATGTGTGGTACACATTTAACATTGCAATTCACTAATGAGGAAGCATTGAGTAACTCTGTGAACATACAGCTATATTCCATGTTCTTAATGTAGGATCTCTTCCAATACACAGTATATATACTTTCCCTACTTGATCACACCTGTGTAGGAAAAACTTAATTTGCAGCCTTCATCCAAGACCTGTTCATGTCCTTTTAAAGCTTTAAATTATAGTTAACATCATTCTTGTGCATCTTTTACATCCTGAACAAAAATGTATGGTTGATAACTATAGAATGAAATATAGAATATAGACTATAGAACTATAGAATGAAATAACTCAAAATGTATTATTTTATTTATTGTTTACTTATTTGATTTATGTTCTGCCTTTCTCCCAAAATGAGACTCATTAAACAATGATCAAAGTCTAGGACTTGCCAAAACATAGCTTTTGAATATATCTGTTATTAATAGTTTTGCACAGTGTAATTACAGTGACAGTCCTAAGCCTGGCTGCCACAATTTCAACAACATCCAAACAGGATTGGACTGGGTTTTTTGGGGGGGGACAGATTTTAACTCTTTTCCTGTGGCCTTCCAAGTCTTGTTGGACTCCATCTCCAACACCAGTCCTAGCCAGCCGTCCTAAACTGCAAAGCCCAGGATTCCATGGTGGAAAGTGGAAAATAAATTCCATGCTGAAAGTGGAATAATAGCACTAAAACAGTCTAGTGTGGAAATGGCCAGAGAGAGAGAAAGAGAGAGATGCAGTTAAAGTTTTTTTAAAGAATCACACATAAAATTATACATTCTGTATGTCACATAGGCTACAATCCAACATCCTCTTAGATCAGTATAAATAATCACATGTAGAGATACACTGCACCAATACTACACAACCCACACACAATAAATAGCAACATTGCACAAAATGTCACTGGCTGGGTGATATTGTGCAGTGTAAAATAAGCAATGCACAACCACAGTGTGCAGTGTGCAACCACAATGTACAGTGCCTAACTGCAATGCACAGTGTTGCTGTATATACAACTCTGCTGCTGCTGTCAGCAGATTACTTAGGACACGATACAGCAAATAATTCTCCCCACATGCATAGCACAGCTTATGCATGCATAGAACACTAACAGAATGCCAGGCATAGTTTGGTATTCATATATTGTGAAAAATTCTATCTATCACTTGTGAATCTTGCAAAACTGGGTTTAGACTATAGATTCTCAGACATTAGAAACTCTGGCCCTTTTCGCACAGCATTTGCCATGCAAAAGGGTGCCTGGAGCACTGCACGATTGTGAGGAGCAGTCTGCATGATGCACTCACAATCGCGCGACGCTCCAGGGTAGTGCAGGCGCCGCTCACACACTTTTTCATTTTTGGCCTTCAGCCGAAAATGGTGCACGATCATGCATTGCTCCAGGGCCCTGTGCGCACTTGCCGTGTGTGCGGAGCCTCTGGAGCTGCGGTGGTCACACTTCCCGCCCCAGTGCAGCCTGGGAAACTCCCAGGCTGCGCTGCACAAGGAAGAGGCGGGGCTCTCACGCTACCTGCTCGGGAGCAGGCAGCTCATGCAGAGCTGAAGCAGCAGGGACGCGAGAGCCTCTCGCTGGAGGCTGCTTGCACGATCCCCGCACCCCAGCGCCGAAAAAAGGTAAGCTGAGGAAAGGGCCTCTCTTATGTTTTTCCCATCAATCAAAACTTAGCTATTGGAAATTCTGGTTGTCTAAATCCACCACAGGTATTTCCTATAAGTAAAGGTGCATGTAAATAGCCCTTCTTGTTATACAGATGTTTCATCAGATGTCTTGAATGCTACGTAGAGCTCACTATATTGTAATCAAAAGCTTGGGCTCAACGAACTATGCAACTAGGAGGTTCTAGATTTAGTTTAGGTTCAATGTATCACCTAGCAAAACTGTTTTGGAAAAAGAGGGGATCTTCAGAAACAATTGCCCTTTCCACATGTGGGGGGGGAAATGCCTGAAAACGGAGCTTATCAGCAGGGCGGGCAAGTCTGTCGCCACGAGAAGCAGCGTGAGTTCACTGCTCCGCAGTCCTCCGGCATCCCAAATGGCAGCTTCCAGTTGGTGGAGGCTCTCCACCAACCAGAGAAGCTCGCCAGCCAGAAGCCCACCCCCAGCAGATCTGCGTGCGCCTGCAAATCTGCTTCAGCGCTCCATGCTTTTTAAAAACCTCTAAAAATAGATTTTTAGAAAACACGCTGCATGACCAGTTCCGGTTGCTCTGGAGTGGACTGAGGTATGGAACTACAAAAAGTAGTCCACCCCAGTCCACTCTACGGTGCAGAAGACCTCCGTTGGAGGTCGCTCTGCACCGTTTTAATAGCCTGGTGCGGAAAAGGCCAATGTGTAATATGGCAGTGGAGAAAAAGAAGAGGATGTTACCACTCAGAATAGGAACAGTCAAAAGTACATGCCCAAAGTATTTGTTTTGACTTCCAGCCAAAGTGTATATTTTAACGATCCTGCCAGGATGCAAACAGATAAGACACTGACATGTGCCTGAAGGTACAGCTTTAGGGATTAGAAGTAATTTGTCTTGGATATTTCTTGTAGTGTAAAGAAAAAGTTAGCATCCAGACAAACTGCCCTATAGGGATTTCCCTTCCATTGTTTATTATGTCTTTGTTTATTATGTAATAAAATATCTAAAGGGGTTAGTTTAAAATTCTTATGTCATACAAAACAAAAGAAAAAACTTTTTTTAAAAAAATTAAATGATTAATTAAAATTAATAAATCATTTCTGGCACTATGAGATTGGCTTCATCAATCAGTTGGACATGTATTGCTTGTTTTATTTTTTCACCCATGTCCCCAATGAAGAGCTGTACAATGATGCCAGTCAGAAAGACCTAACCTGAAATAAAAGACCACTCTTTTATTTGCAGAAGGAGTGAATGGCAAGGCAGAAGCAAGTCTTCAGTCTTCCATTGCTGGGATTGCCAGAGGCCCTAGTTGGGCAAATGAAAGTCTTCTGCAATCTCAGTTTTTCTCTCTCTCATTCTCTCTCTCTTTTCTCAATGAAAACAGTAGTCTTTTTTTGTTCCATTCACATAAGCAAAAGAAAATCCCAGGGGTCTGAGTGCCTATCAAGGAGAAAGACAAGGATTCTGGCCTAAATACTATGTATTGCTGATGGATAAGGTCTAGGCATGTGTTATTTGCGTGTGAAATGTAAAACGAACAAACTTTCCTTAGATACATATGAAATACATAGGATTTGTAAGATACTTTTGCCAAGTAAAAAGTTCATTTTGCTGATACTAAATATTTTTTAAGCCAGGAAATAACAAAAGTGTGAAAGATACTAAAACAGTCCTTTTCATTTCAGCCTACAAGGAGAAGATGAAGGAGCTCTCCATGCTCTCTTTGATCTGCTCCTGTTTTTACCCGGAACCTCGCAACATGAACGTATATACATATGATGGTAAGTAACAAGCAGTGGATTGACAATGCTTTCATTGGCAGAGGAGTGTTTGGGCTACCCTGACAAATGTCCTCTGGGACTCTCAGATCTTGTTATTTTGTTAGGAAATTTAACACTCCTTTCTCCCTGTTAGATCTTAATTGCCTTAAAATTTGTCAAAATGAATGTTTGATCTTATTACTGTCCCAATACAAGGTAGTTCACCCAAAATAGAAACTGAAAAAAAACATGCCCATGTAATAATGCAAAACGAGTTGCGTTCAGGTTGGATGGTCTCAGGCTGAACAGCCACTTTTAAATTACCATATTAATTCATTGAAAAAACTTCAGTATATTAATTATATAGTTTCATCTAATTAGAGCTTCCACTTTGTTACCTTCCCGTTCAACATATACCCCTTCGGAGCATGGAAAAGTTACTTTTTTGGACTGCAATTCCATACTTTCCTCAATTTCTTGCTATCATTAAAGATGAATTAATGTTGCCATTACGGGCCCATCATTGATCCATTTCTGCCCCTAAGGTTTGATTTAGGTGTTTAAACTTTACCTTCACAGATATGGAAGTTAAACATATCAACAAACGTGCCTCTGGCCAAGCTTTTGAACTGATCTTGAAGCCGCCTTCTCCAGTCTCAGAAGCACCACGAACTTTAGCCTCTCCAAAGAAGAAAGATTTGTCCCTTGAGGAGATCCAGAAAAAGCTGGAAGCTGCAGAGGAAAGGAGAAAGGTATCTAACCATTTATTTTAGGAGCAAAACAGCAGGAAGGGGAAAGATGTTAATATCTTTTAAGTTAATATCCTTCCTATTAATTTTATTAGCCTCAAACATTGTTAAGTACTTCTTACAAGCTCTGCATTATCTGTTCTATTAAGTGTATGTTAAGAAAGATACAGTTCTCTTTTTTGAATTTGCACCTTTGTGAATGGGGACTCTTTTAAAATTTGGACTAAAACCCAAAGCAGATTTGCCAGCTTAGTGACATGGAAGCCTCCAAGCATTACTGAACATCTCTTACCAAATCTGACAGTAAACATAAAATGTTAGTCTTCATACTCTTATTTCATTCCTTCCATTCAGTTCCTTACAATCATTTAAATATTAAGCTGGAACCCTGCTGGTGCACTACACTGGCATACCTAAACCGGTGTATATGGTGGCAGGGAGGAAAAGATGATAGGCACAATGGCCATGGAGGAAGTAAAGCATAGCAGAAATGAGCTTCTCAGAGAGGCCTGGCAGATTTTGTCTGCCTTCCCTCACCTCTACTGTGCAACCCTGAGAATGGCACTGGCATAATGCACCAACAGGATTCTGACCATTAGAAATTAAATACAGGTTAAACTTCCGTTATCTGAAATGCCTGGGATCAGAAGTGTTTCCTATTTCAGATTATGAAATGCAGTACCTTTTTGGAACAGCATCTCATCTTGTTCATTTATTTGTGTTGTATATTAGACACAAGATTGGAGAGAGTCTAAAGATTTGTGAAATGGCAAGAATGCAAGCACAGTGCTCAGCACAAATCCATACCTCCCACCTTTTCACAGATCCTCAGTCTCTGTCTTTTTGCCACCAGCTGCTCGCTCCTGTTTTTGAGGCAGTGGCTGCAGCTCTCATCAGATCTTAGAGATGATCGGGCAGGAGCACGACAGCTGCCACCTCGCAGGTGGAAGCCTGCAGCTGGTGGCAAAAAGAGGGAGACTGGGGATCTGAGAGACAAATAAGCAGGAGTGCCTCAACTGCTGCCTCAAAGGTAGTAAGGAGTGGCTGATGGCAACAGTTTCAGATTTGGGAGGTTTTTGGATTATCAAATGAGAGAGGCTCACCCTGTACTGTTGTATAGATAGTTTTTGGAAAATAACTATTCATGTTAAACATTAGCCACAGTTTATTAGTTCATACAAAACTGCAATCTATGTTTAATCAAAAAATATGCCTGAGGAGAAAAAGGAAGAAGAAAAACATGCAGGCCAAGCTTAACCCCAACCCGCATCAGCTCACTATTACTTTGTATTTTTATCCTGCTTACAACATGATGTAAAAAAATATAAAAGTAAAAATGTGCTAAATCATAGTGTTGAAATACAACTAAAGAGCTTTTCAGATTAGGACAATAGGTGAAATTAAAAATCAGTCATATAAAACACTAGAGAAGCAAAGGATAAAGTGCAACATCTTTCCATTAAAAGCCCCTTTCTCAGCAGCCAATCGCTTTCTAACAGTTTGCTTGAATCAAAACAGATGTTGCTTATCATAAAATACAACAGACGTCATCCCTTTAATTACTTCTATGGCAAGCAGTAAGAAAATTAAGAAGACAGACCACAGCCCTAACCTTGCAAGACCTAGGACTTGCAAGACCTAGGACATCTCCTGGAGATGTCTCACTTATAAGATCATTATAAGTGATAACAGATAACAACAGATAACAGATAACAACAAAAACAGTGACAGTAAGAGTATCTGTTCTTTGAGCTCTGATAAGTTCATATGATATGTTGTCTTCAGTCACTCGAAAATCCCATCTGAAGGGTGGCATAATGTCTTTGGTTTTCATCATGCTTTGTAGGACTGGTCCCATGTTGCACCAGGTATCCTAAAGGCACCGGATCCCATCTTGGAAGCAAAGCAGGGTTAGCCCTGATTAGTACTTGGATGGGAGGCTGCTAACAAACACCAGGTGCTGTAGGCTATATTTCAGAGAAAAGAACTGGCAAGAGCACCTCTGAATATTCCTTGCCCAAGAAACCCCTAGGAAATTCAGGGGGTTATCCTAAGTTGAAAGTCAGCTTTTAGGCGCATACACACAAGAACAGTGGTATGTACACTGGCATGGCATTCTGCCACCCCTCTCATTTTTCAGGTATTGTAGTCACAAAAATAATTCCCCCAAATCCAAAAGCACAGTGGCCAAAACAGGAAGAAATTTGTCTGTTACTTCCTGAGGACAACAGAATTAACAGAATGATGTCTATCCAATAACTGAGCTTCAAATATTAGCCACTCCTGAAGGGGAAACTGACATGGCTTACTACTACCAGCTTCCAAGGTCTTAAAACCCAAGATCAAGCTGCACAGTAGAAACTTCTTTAATCAAGACATTAATATGAAAATTATATTCCAAAGGGAGGCATATTCCTAATAGTTTTTGGATTATGGCACAGAAATTAGATGTGATCCTATTAATGGCTTTGCATTTGTGTGAAATATAATTGGGCAAGTCCCTGCTGTTTAACATCCCACAGGATGGAGAATAATGATCACTCTTTTAAAGATTCATGCTGTCAGCTATTCACTGAATGCCATGTATCCTGTACTGGTTAGTGTTATTTACTAGAACGATTACGTACAAAAAAGGCTCCCACGCAGTCAAGAAAAGGCTCCCACACAGTCACGGCCAAAAGTCTTCCTTGATATAGGAAATGGGCAGCATCTCTCGGTTCTTCTTGTCTGCTCTGTGAATGCTGAAGCTAAACAAAGCAAAGTCTTAAAACAAGGCAGAGCAGGGAAGACAGGAAGTCTGCCTCTTCCTTAACTGCAGGGTTTAAAATATTGGAAGAGTATTCTAACATCTACATTAATATTCTTTTCTTCTAGGTTCAGGGATCTCAAAATGATAAAAGCACATCTAAAGAAATAGAAGTGTCTTTCCCAATGACACTTTTCTTCAGCTGTTACATTTAACCTTAGGGATATAATGAAGTGACAGCTGATAAGTTGAAGTGTGGGGACTTTTTTATTACCAAGGGACATGGTATTATCCACCACTCTCTTAGGTTTCCATGTCCCCTCTCAGCTTCTCTGCAATATTCAGAATAGCTGGGGGTGCAAGACGTTTTTGATCAGCAATAATACATTGTCATGAGTTAACCCAGATGTAATGCCAAATATTGGCAGAAGGAGGCAGTTGGTACTCAATGGACAATTCAGACCAATTACTTTTACAAAAGACCATTCCTTGAGAAGGCTGGAATCCTGTTTGTTCACTTGTTGTTTTTGTTGTTTGTTTGCTATCCCTATGAACGGGAGATGCCCAGGAACCCTATTCATCAATAAGCCCTACCCAGATTTTGCAGATTGTGGCTTCCTTTATAGAAATGATTCACCATTAGTGCAGTCTTTCTCTTTTGCTCCTGTCTCCCACTTTACTGAGGATTACCATCTTTTCCAATGAATCATGTCATCTCATGGTGTATCCAAAGTGTGATAGCCTCTGTTTGGTCATTTTGCTATCTAATGAGAGTTCAGGCTTAATTTGCTCTAGGACCCATTTATTTGTCTTTTTGGTGGTCCATGGTGTATATGGAACTCTTCTGCAGGACCACTTTTCAAATGAGTTGATTCTGTTCTGTCACTGTGCAGTTTCACAACCATACAAAGAAATTAGAAACACTATGGCATGGATTATTCTGATTTTGGTACATAATTATATATCTTCACACAAGAGGATCTTATCTAGTTCCTTCATAACTGCCTTTCCAAATCATAGTCTTTGAGTAGTTAATGACTGAGCCAAGTTATAGAAAATCATTAACAAGTTCATGTGTTCACCACCCATTTGTAATATATTCAAATTAACTGTGGTTATTATTTTTGTTTCCATAATGCTCAACAGTAACCTTGCTTTTTTACAGTCTTCTTTAACTTTCATCAGTAGCCATTCCAAGTCTTTGTTATTTTCTGTTAGTAATATGCTGTCATGTACGTATCTTAAATTGTTGGTGTTCCTTCCTCCAATTTTCACACTTCCTTCCTTCATGTCTAACCCTACTTTTTGTATAGCATGTTCTGTGTATAACTTAAACAGATAAGGTGATAACCTAGCCTGACTCCCTTGCCAATTGGAAACCATTCTGTTTCTCCATAGTGGCCTCTTGCCCAGAATGTAGGCTTATCCGTCAGGATAATCTAATGTTCTGGTACATCCATTTCTTTTAGAGTGATCCACAGTTTTGCCTGATCTACGTAAAAAAAAAAAAAAAAGGCTTTTCTGTGATTAGTAAAATGCAGGTTAATTTTCTTGGTCAACTGTGCCAGCATAAATATACTCAAATAGGCAGTGGCAGGAAGAAGGAAAAGGCTACAAGTGCAGCAGCTGTGTTTGTTTGTTTGTTTGTTTGTTTGTTTTTGGTTGATTCCTATTGGTAGTCTCAACTAGACTAGACCTACTCATTATTTAGCAATTGGTTCAATGGGTTTACTCCAACTGGGACTACCAAAAATATTTTGTCTTCCTTCCCTTGCCACTGCTGAGCAATCCTGAAAAAGTGAAACTACTAGCATAGCATAGCATAGCATAGCATAGCATAGCATAGCATACCAACAGAATTTGAGCCCAAAACTGCCACAACAAACTTTCTGGTGTTGCTCAGTATAGCTGCCTACCTTGTGGGACTCTGTTTGGAAGTACAGATACAGGGAATGCTAGGATGAGAAGCTACATCTCAGTGGTCACTGCCACACCAACAATCTTGATTGCATCATGCTCAGATACTGAATGTAAAGTTGGCCTACCTTTTCACTGTGGTTATTCTGTAACACTAATAGTTATTTCCAGGGCCATTTCTGCACTAGACTGCTATGGTGCTATTATTCCACTTTCAACATCCTATGGAATCCTGGGGTTTGCAGTTTAGGGAGGGGCCCCAAAGGTCCCTCCCTAAACTGCAAACCCCAGGATTCTATAGGATGTTGAAAGTGGAATAATAGCACCATAGCAGTCTAGTGCAGAAATGGCCCTGGAAACAGCCTAGTGCGAAAATGGCCCTGGTGGTACAGGTGGTACAGGGGATAGTAGGAGAAATTCTTTACTCCTAGATAGGATGCGAGGACATTATTAGTTCAGGAAAGTAAATTCCTGCTCCTCTTTTGCTGTAGGAAATGACATTTTGAGGTACATGCATACCCTTGCCCCTTTTTTTCCATCAGATAAGATCCCAGTACATGCAGCCTGCCCAGCAGTGATATATAAGGAACAAACCTGGGTATAGGCTATGTATTAACAACAGCCATTTTATTAAAAAAAAAAAATTGTTGGCAATAACACAAACAACCTGACAAAAGGTAAGGTAAGACAGGTGCTCATAAGAAGCATCAATTATCTGATATAAAGATCTATTTAGCAGTTTATCACTATGCCTTACTACCGATGTTGGAAAATACAATAGAATACAAATCCACAAGCAGCAAATTCCTTTCTAGTCCAGCTCCAAAGCATGAACTATATTAAGAAAGCAATCTCCACTGAGTTCTTCATCAGACAAAGATATTAAAAATCATACAAGAGAAAAATGGTGATGATTAACATCACAGGCTTACATTCTGTCTCCAATGTTGGTGGTTTTGAGGAATTTCAGTGCAGGCAAAGACCACCACCAACCACCCCTTATTGGCCATGTGAGGGCTAGAGACAAAGAGCAATAAAAGGTAATAAAATTTCACTCCATTGGCAACAGAAAAATAACCTGTCTTCAGATCCAGATGTCCCCATCCTGTGTGAAGACAACTGCTCTTTTCTTAGACAGGGAACATGAAATTTCTCAAGGAGTCTCTGTACTGTTACATTTGGAAAAACTTTTAGGTGCTGTATAGGTAGAACTTACTAAATTTTAGTCCCAAATTGTAGTCCAATGAAAACGTTTTACCTTTGTTGGAGGAAGAAAAACCTCAAAAAAAATGATAGCTGATGAGTCCTATTTTCATGCATGTGTCTGCTTTGTTTTGTTGTACTGAAACCACAGAGGGCTCTACTGTACCTTCTGGCATCACTAACATTGATCATACACAAAATTCAGCTTAACTTTCATCTCATCCTCAGCCATGTACACTCTGTATATATACCTGAACAGCTCGGATTATATGCCATGCACCTGAAGATGGATGCATGGCTGGGATTGTGTGTTGTGATCTACACTGTGCAACTTTACACACAGCTACATAGCAGAGGTGTGTCAGGACCCTCCTAGTGAATTGTGAAGATGTGTATCAGGGCACTGACAAGAGTGTCTGGATGTATATTGGGCTGTAGCAATGCACATCACTGCTCCCTAGCTGGTGTCCTTATGTTTCATGTGTAGCAGCCACTTTATTGGCTTTCCTACATAATAATGTTGTAGCAGACCCTTGCTGAATACAGACATTGCAAAACTGCTCAGTTCTATTCCCCACAAACATAATCACTGATGTAGACCTAAGTCCCATAAGAAATCCCAGCCTATAACTACAACCATCTACTTTTGGAGCTTAGGATTGTAACTAATTATTTTTAAAGTAACTTTCTAAGTATAGGGTTTCTATAATACTTGTATATTTCACCTATAGGTCCCAAAGTGAATCTAGATTAGAATAATAGCACTGGGGGAAGGACTGAACCTCCTTCTCTCCCTGGTGTATTCCCCTTGAAAAAATATCCATGAAATTCATCTGATCTGATTCTACGGTCATCTATAGCTGAAGTCCAATTCACATTTAGAACAGCATAAAGTGAGCCAGTGTGCTGTATTGGTTCGAGTCCTGAACTAAGACTCTACAAGACCAGGATTTGAATCCCTGTTTGGCCATAGAAGCCTACTGGGTGACCTTGGGCAAGTCACAGTCTCTCAGCCTCAGAGAAAAGCAGTGGAAACCCCCCTCTGAACCGATCTGGACAAGAAAATCTACCCAAAGTTGGAAAGATACACAGCAACAAACAGCAGCATGTACAAAAACCTTTAAATGGTGATACCTATATAGGATCAATTTGGCGCAGCCAAGCAGTTAGTGCATTTCCAGCAGATATCATCATGTATTCAGTAGATAGTGGCATCTGCTGGAAATGTCACATGCCTTATTCTCTACTGTTGTCACAGTATGAATGAGCCATCAGTTGATCAAAAGTCAACTCTATGGCCAGTTCCATAACTCTTTGGCCTCAGGAAACTACAAACCCCAGAATTCCACAGGATGTTGAAAGTGGAATAATGTTATAACAATGTAGGGCAGAAATGGCCTTGGAGTGAGAAACATGTAGCCTTCCTGTTGGACTACAGCTTCCATCATCCCAGACCATCAGCTATACTGAATGAGGAAGATAAGATTTGGAGTCTACCAGTATCTGAAAAGCCACAAGTTCCTCATCCCTGTTTAACAGATGATTTTGAGGATAATTTGAATTACTGCAGCTTGTTGTGTGGGCAAAATTTGTACCTGCCAAAATTGCCTTTTCTACACAACTATTAAAAATGCATGGGCTGGGATCCTGAATCAGTCAATACAGTTATGATGACAGAGGTCTGTGTTCATAGCTATTTCTCCTGATGTGACCCCCAAAACCCACCTTAGAAGCCAGGCAGTACCATCAACATAGGGATTTACATGGCACTAGGCAGTTGGAAATTGAGTACTCCTGGCAGTTACCTGCTTTCTGACAAGCAGCTGCAGCTAAGCCACACAGGTGTGCCCACAACTGCCTGTCAAAAAGCATGTTGCTGCTAGGACAGGGTGAATACTTCTTCACTCACAACTCTGCTCCCCAGCACCTCAGAAATCCATATGTTGGTGGAACTTCCTGGCCTCTGTGGTGGGTTTTGCGGGGACCTCTGTTGTCATTGTACTGGTACAACAACTGTAAACATGAATTCAAAAAAATATACTGTTGTAAATCTGGCTTATACATTATAAATACTGGACAGGATGATAGCCATAATAGTTCCTTCAAAATGCAAGCTAAAACCTGGAAAGGATTGACTGCTGCCCAGATATGTAAATCAGTAGCTGCTACTCCCTATCCGGGCATACCTGTGGCTATACCTGGGGGAAGTAAAATAGGGGCATTGGTCCCAAAGATAAACTCTACCCTCTCATAAATTCTGAACCCCAGCCTTCTAGCATTATATAAACTTAATATTTCAGTTAAGCATTTAGAAGTACAGTTTAGGAATCTCAAGGAAAGGGATAGGCAAGGTGACAAAGGGACATGAACCCAGCAAACAGAAGAGTTCTGGCTGTCGGTGATTTTCAATGTCTCACCTTCTGCAATGTTAGAAATTTGGAGAAGGAAAATTTTATGGGAATGGGTCAGAATTCATATTTGGGGGCAATGCCCTTATTTTGTCATTCCTCCCACACACATACACACATAGCTACACTTCCGGCCATTCCCGGTCTCCATTGGATCCATTTGCTTAAGAAAAATTCAAAGCCTTTTAAAATATGTTCTTTCAAACTTGCCTGGATGTTTTTAAACTGAGCACACCTCTGGCTCTTTTTTATTTCCATACTCTATAGTCCCAGGAGGCCCAGGTGCTGAAACAACTGGCAGAAAAGAGAGAACATGAACGAGAAGTTATTCAGAAGGCTTTGGAGGAGAACAATAACTTCAGCAAAATGGCAGAGGAAAAACTGATACTGAAGATGGAACAGATCAAAGAAAACCGTGAAGCTAACCTAGCTGCTCTTATTGAACGCCTTCAGGAGAAGGTAACAAAGTAGATACAAGATGGGGCAAGCTGAAGGAGTAGTTTGGAAATGGGTTGCCTCTGTGGGCCTGAGAGCCTTTTTTGCCCTCTTGTGGACCTTGGCTGGTCACATCCTCCCTCTGAAAACCAATCTAATCTGGAAAAAAAAGTTTTACCTCAAGAAAGGGCCAATCATATCCCTGAAGCCCCTGGGGAGGTGCATTGCCATTTCTTTGTAATTTAGCTTTCTCAGGCTTGTTTTTGGCCAGAAAAATCTTTTTTTTTTCCAGTGGCTAAACAAACATTTGAACTTTTTAGGAAATGCTTTTTGTGCCCTAAAACTGGCCTAAGAAAGAGAAATTACATGCAAGTAGTAAATTGTGCACCCAGAGACTTCAGTGTGTGCAATTTGCCGTTTCAGTAACAATTTTTCTCTGGATATGGAGAGAGTTGCAGGGGGGCTGGGACACCCATGCACCCCATGGGCTGCGCTTTGCCCACCCCAATATAGCTTGCCTTTAGATGTGCACACCTAAGTACAAGAAAAAAAAGTGAACATCAAGCAAAAAAAGTGGTATAAAAGAGAAGCAAGGTAACAGGCATGCAGTTCACTTCAGGACTTGCTCCCATCTGCCCTTCTTAGGGCAATTTTAGGTGGCTGAGGTAAGTCATAACTTTCTTCTCAATGGACTGAAAAAATAGCAAGCCTATGAAGATTTCATATGACGGAGCAAGATTGTGACCCATTCCAGTCCTACCTAATTGTACTAGAGTTTGTTAAAATTCTTTCTTTCTTTCTTTTTAAATTATAGCTTCCGCAGTCCCTTGGTCATTTCCAGGAGTGTCAATTCAAAAGAATCACTTTTTAAATTTTGCTCTGAGTTGCTGGATATCTACAAATTAGATTCTGTGGGAGGAGCCTGGGAGATCAGGCATTCTCCTGAACTCCTGAGGTTCAAAAAGTTTGATGAAGTGCGGAACACATGCAGATTGAGAGAGAGAATAGTTTCATTCCTATGCATATGGATTCTGTTTGCCAACCTTTGCACATTTAACAGAAAGTTTGGAAAGGGGTTTCTATATGCATTCAGGAGAATCTGAGTAGACACAGGCCAGGCTGATTGGGTGATTCTAGGAATTTCAGTCTAACCAAATAAATTTCCCAAGCCCCTGCCCTTTCTACACTAGAATACATGAAACCAAGTGTATTTGTTTTTCCGTTTTTGGTTTTGCTGTTTCTTTCTGGAAAAGGAAAGTGGGGCTAATATTAAATATATCTGTTCTTGGTTCTCCCTCCACCCCACCCCACAGGAGAGGCATGCTGCAGAGGTCCGCCGAAACAAGGAGCTCCAGGTGGAACTGTCTGGCTGAGCCCAGCAGCAGAAGGAGTGGGATCCATTCCCATCATTCCCCAAACTCCCCTGCCTATATTATTACAGATCATGAGATACTAGTATGGGAAATGTATGACATGGTTTAAAAAAAAAAGAATCAAGAACTCAATAAAAACAAAACAAAAAAATTAATACAATGCAGTCTTTGCAGAATGATTTGCTTGATGTTTAAAAATAAAACTTGGATCTTATTTTGTAAATACTTACATTTTTGTTAAAAAATACAAGTATTGCATTATGCAAGTTATTTCATAATCTTTACATGTCCTGTAACAGGCTTTTGATGTTGTCTCTCTTTCTGTTCAGTTGAATTTGTTAGAACTTTGCTATGAAGTTCCCTGCAGCAAAATCCAAACTGAACGATATTCATTCCAACTGAACAACCAAGTCAGTGAGAAGGTCTATGGTGCTAAAGTCCAGTCATTGCCTAATGTCCTACAAAGCTTTGCAAATCAATATACTTCCTTAAGATAACAAGCATATTATAGGCATTGTGGCTTGACAGTGGTTTTGGAAATACAGCCTTAGAACATTAAGCAATCATAATTTATAGATAGCTGTGGTTCTATACGTTACCAAAATTAAAAAGGATTGGGTTACACTTCTGCTATGTGTCTCTGGAGAAATCCCGCTGAGTTCAGTGGAACTTACACATAGATATGTGTGGAGAGAACTGCCATCTAAAGGCCTATAAAGCAGTATGCCCTACTGAACCCAGAGAGACTTATTTCTCAGTAAATATACATAGCATTGTAAATTGGTATTCACTCGAAGCATTTCTTCTGCCTTCAAAAGAAAAATTGCTTCTGTCTTTCAAAAATAAATGTCATTGACAAAAGAAGTAAAAGGAAGCAATTTTAGATTTTCTTTTGTTCTTTCTTTTTTTTTTCTGACAGAACTCTCATGCAGTTGAAAATGAGCAATCATATCTGGGCCAAAATAAATACTACTCTTTCAAAGCTTTTGTTCCAAAATAAATTGAATCTGACAGTTTAAAATTTACTGCTAGAGAAATTCATTAATTCAAGTCAAAGCTAATATGTATAGATAGTGTGACTTGTTCTGTTTATCTTAGGCCATAGTCCTGTCTGCAGTGGCTGAAATCAGTGGGGACAAAGAGATGGATCTTTGCAGGTAGGCTTCCAGCCTTAAGCTGCTCGTTCATTGCGATATATGATGCTGTGTGTACTATTTTTCATCAGGACTTAATCAGCTGGTTGTAATCCTGCTGGCTTCTCCAGTGTTAGAGCGAGGAGGACAGAAGCAGCAGAGTAGCCAAGATGCTTGTGCCAAGCCCAGTCACACCAAAATCAACACTTATATTCTTCCCCAAAATTGCTGCCAGTCGGAAGTTGTCTTGAACCCATCTGGAAATTGCTGCCTGCATATTCTACTCTTCATTAGTGCTACTTTTCTGTATGTCATTGTGAGCAAGCTGTGATTAATAAAGAATTGGGGTTCTGTGAACTGAAAAAGGAGTGGTCTTGTTTTCTTATTTGAACCCTTCTTCCCATGTGACAGATACCAAGGAGCAAAGGAAATAGGTCATTTTCATTGGCATCAAGATTGATCCATCTGGGTCAATACCACTTCAATTAGCCATTTTGCCATCCTGCTACTGGTAGGCAGACATCTTTTTATTTTGTCAAGCCCAGAGCTTGGAAAAGTTACTTTTTTGCACTTTACACAGATACTAGGAATCCCACTGCAAAAATGTAAATTCTCAAAGCTCTAAACAAACCTTTGGTGAGTAAGCTATTCTGCTGTGGAAGGGGCTGTAGCTAATTGGGGGCTGGTGTTGTCTTTCATTGTTGTTTTTGGTTTAGTTGTATCTCTTTGCTTTTGTGTTGTTTTTAAAAGGCTTTGTCTTAAATATATATTTTTGTTATTGTTGGCAGCCTGAATACTTTTGTTGGCAGAAGGGCAGGCTTATAGATTAAGTAAATAAATTGTTGTCATTGATAAAGATACACATTTAGATACAGAGCTGCATTGGTTCCACATCTTATTTTATCATTTAAATATATTGTATGCCATTTTATTTAAAAGTCTTCTTATATGCATCTTGCTGTTCAGATAAGAACACATAGATCAAAATGAAGTTGTGCACTGGTCAGGCCTTTAACCAAAGTAATTTGGGTTTCCATAACTGGTACTATCTTATGATCTTGGAGTGAGGAGAGAGAAGCTATGCGTGAGGTTCCCAACTTGGTTTGGGGCCTGATTCAGCCCATTTGGATCTAAGCCCAATGTGACTTGGATGAATCCAGAGCGAAGCCATTCTGATCCTGACCCTAACTCTGAACTGAGAGTCAGGAATCTGAATCCCCAGTCCTCCCCCAGTGACTTCCATTGGAAAACCTAAATTTCAGATATGTAACTCTATGGGCATTCATGCTGAGCATTTGCAAACTTGTTGTTTTGCAAGTATTTTTTAAAAAAACTTGTAACTGCACAATTTTAGCAATTAACTGTATTTGCTGACGTATAAGACTCACTTTTTCCCTGAAAAATACTCTTTGAAAATGGAGTGCGTCTTATATGCTGATGTGTTTTATATGCCAGCAAATAGTATTTGCCAGTGTATAAATGGGATGCGTCTTATACATAGGTGCAACTTATATGCCTGCAAATATGGTACTTCTTTTCTCTTGGCATTGCCCTTTCCCCCTCCTAAGCATTAATCAGCTATGTCTATTAAAGTTTAATTAAGATTGGACATAATAATTCTAATGAAATGACAGTTTACTTGAGAACAGTATGATCTTGCTTGATTCAGACTGCAGTACAACTATGTAGGATTCAGTGATGGAACATAAAGAAACAGATGGGGATGATCATAGGATGCTGAAAAGATCCCTGTAGCAAATTTCCTGATCATTTGGTCTGACATTGGTGGAAATCTCTCTTGCAAGACCTCCTACTGTCACCATCCCTTCTTTCTATAGTTGTCTGCTAGGGTGGGGGAAAAGACTGACAGTCTTCCCCATGTTGCCTGGGTGCTGGGACTTGTCCTTCTCTGTCTTAAAGCAAAACTGCTTGGTGCTGCTTCTCAATGCATTTGAACAAGCTGGTGGTGCTGCAATGTCCTGGCAATTTACTGCTACTAGTTTGCTGCCTAGTGTGAAGGTAGATAGCAGTCCTGGGATCTGCTCCCACCACAGAGTTGTCCCAGACAATTTTCTGCTTTTCCTGTGGTGACCCAGACTATTTGTCTTCCATCTAATACCTAATAAGGATAACTATGGGCAATCTTGAGGTGGCAGACGACTTTCACTGCCCTGTCTGGTAAATGACAAGTTAACAAAAAAGGCAAATAGAAGATTAAGGTAGGCTTTTCTACAACACAAAGGTAAATTACAAAGATTCACAGAGACCAACTGAAGTGTACAAAAAATTGCTTCACCGCAGCTCTTTCAGAATCTGCTACTAATGCAACTAAATCTAGCAAGCAAACACAGACATTCTAGAGGAGATAAATAACTATAAAGTTCCAAGTACCTCACAAAATCCCTGCCTGTGATAAAGAGTGTTGGTAGGATTCTTGACCCAGAATTGCATGACAGAGATGCCAATAAGCAACCTCCAACTTCCCCTCCTTCCCTTCCACATTACACTATTTTGGCCTTTTCCATAAATGTTCATGATAAAGACACATTGTCTACCTCTCACTGTTAACATCTGTATCTCCAGATCAATCCAAAGCAATTTGGACAATCTGATTCAACCCAGAGCTGATACAAATCAGTCCAATTTTCTTCATTATTTGGGATTAAGCCAAGCTGGTTCTACACACTTTAGTTTAATTCTGTCTCTTACATACAGCTACAAATCGCAGTTCTTCAGTACAAACTCCTTTTCAACCATCCCCAACCCATACAAAGTATTCTCATTAATATGATTGTAGTAAAGGCCTTATGTTCATTGTTTTCAAACAAAGCAATCCAGAATTTCTGGACTTTCACCATACTCTCTCAGTGAGATTATTTATTACTGCTAGTCAACAATGTGAAAATCCAGACTGCTGTGGCAACTCCTCACTCTGGTGACTGTACTTGGTTTATGTGTACCATTGCCAAACAGTGCCTGACTGGAGTAGAAATTGGAGCAAATCAGAAATAAGATTTTCTTGGCAAGCATATAGTTCCTTTCTTTGCACAACTATAGTAGAATGGTAGAAGAGGGCAGGATCTCAGAAACAGAAAGAGAGGGCACACGGGGGCAGAAAAGGGAAAAAAGAGTAGCCCTAACCAATTTGCTGGCACACTGCTGGTATACAGCCCTGAAAGATTCACAGTTCTTGTCAGAGAAAAAAAAAATCCTCTTAACTTCTACCCTATACAAAAAGCTGGGGTTGGTGCCCTCCATATGTTGGACTGCAATTCCTATTAGCATAGGAAAAGGTGAGGGATGATGGGAGTTGCAATTCAGCAAAAGCTAGAAAGCTGATGCCACTTGTTCTCCAACCCAGCCATAAACCAATGTACTGATGGATGTCTGCCTCATCAATGAAATGCCCAAATTTATCTTCCTGTAATCAGTCACAAAATAAAGCACGCTAAGTGCCAAATACGTAGGTGGGGAAAATCACATGATATTACAAACAGATTCCTTTCACCACTTTAGAGAGCATCTTTTCTAAAAAAACATATTTGATTTCACATCCTGTCATCTCTAATTCTTACAAATGACTGAAGGAATGGCAAACGTATGCTCCTGTTATTATATTATTACTGATGGTGGTGCTCATATAATACAAGAATTCCCTGCTACACCTTCTCTTAGCATGTGTGTTCTACCTTGTTAAAAACTTTTGCCATCTTGATCACACTCTGATGTTGCTTGGCCACACACATCCCAGTTTTCCTGGGAAACATTGGAAGGCATGTAATTTAGAAGCTAAACAGAACCAAGCAGAGACCTCATTGATATTTGGATGGGAGACCACCAAATAATAGCAGACTGTCCAGGGACAGCTGAAGAAAAAATCTTGCCTGAAAACCTGGATTACCTATGGCAGACTGAGGTGACAATATTGGGCTCAATAGACCAATGGTTTCATTTGGTAGAACAGAGCTTCTGCTTTTCCTGTAGGTAAAAGGTACCAAGCTAGGAAAGGCCATTTTAGACACTGAACAATTTATGAGCCAGCGCATCTTCCAAATAACCTACGAGAGGCTATTTAAGCATCCAGATTTTGCTAATAAAAATAATACCTACCCGGACTTCTGTAGCAAACAGTGCTGCAGTGGACAGTAGGACTTTGATACCCTCAATGGGAGAGACCAGGGTGCTTTGCATCTGGCACAGGGTGCAAGAATGCTGCATGTGGTGGGAGAGAAAGCCTCTATTTAAGGTTCAACATGACTCTTTGGATCTTTGCAGCATGGCCTACTTTCCCACCCTCAGTGCAGTACAAGACTTGTCTGGTCACCTTGTGGCCAGATAGGATTTTTCCTTCATTTACGTGAGGTTTTATGCCTACCCCATACTGTATCTGTGGAGCGTTGACAACTGGCTTCAGGTAATGTTGTTAAATAGGCTATCAACTGGCAGGCTGCAGGGGGCGGGGAGAATATAAGCCTTTGGTGATCATCTTTGGCAAACTTTGGGTGTAGATAATTCTTAAATCTCTCCTCATAGGGTATTGGGGCTTGGAGGAGTTGGGGAAGGAGGCTACTCTTGAGGTTAACTTGGGATTCAGACTCTGGCTTACAGAGTTCTGCAGCTTGGGTGGGAGTCCTCTGGGTTACTTTCCAATTATGGCCAGCTAGGGAGCAACCCAAGTATTTGGATTACCCTCGGGGCTTCCCAAGGGAAGTCTGAAGCCATTGTCAAGCGGTGACACCTCGCCTCAGCTGGACTCGCACTTGCTTCGTTTGCAGGTCAATGCAACTTAAATAGGGTAGATCAAATAAAGCGGCCCTTATTTAACTCAGTCTTCTGCGTCTGCTGTTGTTATTCCATGGTTGGTTATCAAGCACATTATCAGTGTTGTGTGTATCAACAGCAACTTTAAAACCGCAAAAAACTCTGGATCTAAGCTGATTTCATACTAAATTTTTAAGAATTTGTAAAATCCTTTCTCATCACCAGAGGGCAACATTGGATCATAATAAACGCAAAGAGAAATGAAGCAAAAGGAAGAGCTGTAAGTAGACTAAATCTGAATCATCCTTGTAGTGTGGCTGTCCTTTTGTTGTATGATCAAAGGCAGGATTAATAAGTGTGCTCTCTGCTTACGGAAGTATTGTTTGTCTCCAGAACACTCGGAAGTATTGTTCGTCTCCAGAACACTCAACTTACCTACAAAGAAATCAAAAATGACAATCAAATGAAGTCACCAGCACTCTCTTATTATTCACTAAAAAATAATCTTTGTATCACTTCCCCGGAACTCATCTCCCTCTTCAAAATGGAAAGTAAATATAACAATCATGTTAATAGCAACGTATAACCACATTCAGACTGCCCTGAGCAGCTTAAGAACATACAGAAACAAAAACAGCTTAATCTGACAAAACCATTCTAGTTCCACATTCTTTTCCCACTGTGGCCACCCAGAAGCATGTGGGAAGCTTACAGAAACGATATTGGTGCAATAGCATCTTTCTATATGTGATCCTGCACCCACCTATCCTGCCTGTAACACCATCTAGTGTTGGCCATGTATGGAATATTCAAAAACACTTAGCAGCAAATGATCTGGCACTTCAAATGCAAGATCATGCAGCTAATATCCTCAACAAATCTAGGAAATCATGACTTCAGTCTCTGTATACTTGATATTAAACATACATGCTGTTTCAAATGCTACACTCATGAGCAAATACCAAGAGCATCAGGAGCAAAAGACAGGCTGATGGCAAAGTAGGAAGGTGAGCATCATTTTTCACATGCATAGCAGACCTAGACAAGAGCATACTCTTCAACATTTCTCAGGTGAAAACTGGAACATGTGTGGCCAAGGAACTATGGGTAGATAACAAAAAGCTATTCATGAGGAAGAAATTGCAGCAGTGTGCTTCTGCTTGCACCTACAGGGAAGGGCAAGGTTCTGCCCCCTTATCTCCCCTCGTCTCCACCTGCTGAGTTAATTCAGCACAAACTGCTTTTGTAATTTGAACTCAGTCTGCAACAACTGAAGTAAGCTGGGGACAAAGGGGAAAAGTGGGAGGAAAGGAGAGAACTAGGACATTTTAAAAGCAGCTGCAAAAGTGGGATGACAGAGGGTTAATGTTTCCCTGCCAAATCAGAACAGTTGGAGGGTATATAAAAGTGCCATCCAGTTTAGGGCTTGGAAATGTTACTTTTAGGATTACAGTCTCAGAAAGTACAGCCACTGTGGCCAAAGTATTCCAAAAAGTAATGGAAGTCCTAGTGAAAAGTCATTAAGCTCTGATCCAATATTGCTCAAACTCAATGTACTTTCTATAACAATTTTATTAGTATTTGTCACCAAACTAAGAAGTGACATTTACTTTCCAGCAACACTATCACAACCTAACCTTTATGAATATGACAGGCTATGCCTGACAGAATGAGAAGGAATACCATGGCCTGTAGTTCTCAACAAGAGTAATTTGAGGCTGCAACTCCATTACAAAGGGAAAACACTGAGGTTAAACTGTAGATCGTGCTTGAGGATGTTTGTGGAAACCTTTTTCCCAATATCTATGTACTGATTGTACAGATATTGTGATGTTTGGTGGAGCTACAGAAATCATGTCAGAGGAGAACAAGCAATATTTGGAAAAATGAGTTGCTGGCACAGGTTGTTCTCTGACAGTGTGCATAGGACTGTCCAATTAAACTAGGAATTGAAGTGGGAAGTACATGTGGGTCCTTTCACACTGTAACATCATGATTCAACTTTAAACTGACATGACTGCATCCTATGAGATCCTGGGATTTATCGTTTGGGGAAGCATGAGAAGAATCTTCTGAATGAGAATTCTAAATTCTTCTCCCTAAATTGCAGATCTCAGGATTCTACAGGATATTGCTCTGGCAATTAAAGTGCAGTCATAGTGCCATAACCGTGTAGAATTTTCTGCTTGCTTGTGTGACATAATCTCTCAATAACCATCAGTCCCAGAATTTCTTGTATATAGTTAAGAGAAACGGACATTGATCCCAGGGACGTTGCAACCTGCTGCTGCTGGAAGAATTTACTGGCCTTTCTCACAAAACACTTTGCAAGTTTCTTGCAGATTTGTCTGAATCTTTTCCTGGAGAAATGTTGCATGTAGAAGAAGCATTTTCAGCTGCACACTGCTAAAAGTGTCTGCTCAGAAGTCCATATAATTTAAATTTGAATTTCAACCTAAGGTTATTTTCAGAGATACAGTAATCCCCACTTTCCTAGTTGTATTACAGTATATGTAGCAACCAAAACAAAACAAACCATTCTCAGGCCATTTCCTCACTGCACTGTTATACTGCTATTATTCCACTTTCAACATCTTGTGAAATTCTGGGGTTTGTAGTTTACTGATAATTCTAAATACCCCCTCTCTAAATTGCAAACCCCAAGATTCCATAGGATGTTGAAAGTGGAATAATAGCACTTATAACAGTATAGTGCAGAAATGGCAATGAAGGTTACAGATTCTTTTCACATAGCAACATGAAAATGTAGCCCCACAATGACTGTAGCCAGAAAAAAAAAGGTTGAAAGAAATTCCAGAAAGCCAGCTGTAATCAGAAAAAGCAGATATTTCATTATAAGACAAGAATATCCAACTATTTTGTGTACAGTCAGCCCTTCATATTTGCAGATTCTGTATCTACAGATTACCATGGCTTGAAAATATTCCCCCACCACCACCAAAAAAAATCCAAAAAGCAAACGTTGGTTTTGCCATTTTATATAAAGGATGCCCTTTTACTACGCCATTCTACATAATGGGACTTAAACATCCACGAATTTTGGTATCCATGGGGGGGTCCTGGAACCAAACCCTAGCAGATACCGAGGGACCACTGTATTTGATTGTCAACTTGAAAGAGGTATTAAGTTTAATTTGTAATTTTGAGATGAAAAAGACTCCCAAAAATAAAGCCATACTAGTCCATTGAAATTCTTTTTTTAAAAATACCTGAAAGCTTTCTTAGGACCAACCAAAAAGTTACTTGATGCTCATTTAACTATTATTTTATGCATTTAAACATTTGTGTCTCCATCTATCCTCTGGAGAGTTCAAAACATCTAACAAGGTAGATTAAGCCATAACTTAATACTCAGCAAGCATGGGTCTTCCTATTGAACACAAAAAAGGTAGTTTTGCAGGTTTTTAGAAATATAGAAAACATAGTTTCAGAATATAATTTCAGAATTAAAATAGTTTTGTGTTTTGTTTTGTTTTTGCCACAATTATGAGATAATTAGGTTTGACATAGGACAACAGGATCTATATAGCATGGGGCCTGTGTAACATGATTGCATTGGCCCCCCAAAAAATAATGCTTAAGTTCTCATCCAATGACCATACTGAATAGAGGATTCTGGGAACTGTAGGCCAAAAAAGATCCTTTAAGTTCAGCATACAAATCAGCACAGAAGTCTTTAATGTTACCTACACCCATTAATTTACTTTTCCTGTTTCCCTACCAACACACTGAAAAGCAGAGCATTAAACACTGTCTGAATGACTTCACTGCTCATGCAGTCAATCTTAAAGCTTTAGCAGTACCCTAATAAAAGAGAAAGTGGAGAACAAAATAAGTCTGCCATTCAGAGTGCCTCTCAGAGATCAGAACTACAATGAGACACTGCGCTCCAGCTCATTAAACTTTGTGTCCCATGCTGTGTTCAGTGCATGCTTGCTGACCTATCTAGTGACAACATGCTACAGCTGGGCTTGATTCTGTCACATACTGGAAAACTCCTTTCTCAGGTAATGTAGTTAGAGACAATGAAAGCTGAAATAGTTTTTAGAAGCCAAGTGAGAGATCAGCTCACATTTATCTCCCACGTGAATCATTTCAACAAAATCAGCTGTTTGCAAGAACTGCTTTCCTGGTTAGATTTGTTGTTCCGATTAGTTAGATCTCCTATACGAGACAGGCCCATTCCATGGAAGGGAAAGGCATGTGTTCTGGAAAGCTGCTCCTTCAAAGCTGCCCTATCCCTCCTCCATCCCATTTTGTCATATGTTGCAGGTCTGTACCAAAAAATACTAGCTCCACAAGTGTAAGGTCTATCAGGGTAGTCTTTCATTCAGTAAATATGCCTTTGAAAAGATTTGTTTTCTTCTGTACACATTAAATCATTACAGACTCCAATACAAAATCCCATCAAAATCCCTATAAGTCTGTTTTGTGTCCTTCGCATATCTTTGGCTGAGTATTAATATATATTCTGCAGATGAATATTATCAGCCATCTATGCTCCCTCAACATCCATGCCTTCCAAAATATCACCCTTCCTCTGGTTCATAGCCTGTTGTCAGAACTGCATTTTACTCCTACTCCTCCTTCTTCTTAGTCTATCCCTGTTTGATCATTCCCAGTGTTCCATCGTGATTCTTGGTTGCATCAATAGGAGTATGGTGTCTAGATCAAGGGAGGTAATGTTACCACTCTGTTCTGCTTTGGTTAGACTTTATTTGGAATTCTGTGTCCAGTTCTGGGCACCTTAATTCAAGAAGGATATCAACAAGCTACAGTGTGTCCAGAGGAGGGCAACCAAAATGGTGAAGAGGCTGGAAGCCATGCCCTATGAGGAGCGGCTTAGGGAGCTGGGTGTGTTTAGTCTGCAGAAGAGAAGGTTAAGAGGGGACATGATAGCCATATTTAAATATTTGAAGGGATGTCATGTCAAGGAGGGAGCGGGCTTGTTTTCCACTGCTCCAGAGACTAGAACAAGAAGCAATGGATTCAAACTACAGTGAAATAGATTCCACCTAAACATCAGGAAGAACTTCCTGATGGTAAGATCTGTTTGATAGTGGAATATGCTGCCTTGGAGTGTGGTTGAGTCTCCTTCTTTGGAGGTTTTTAAGCAGAGGCTAGATGGCCATCTGTTGGGAGTGCTTTGATGTGGGTTCCTGCATGGCACGGTGTTGGACTCAGTGGCCCCTGTGGTCTCTTCCAACTCTGTGATTCTATGATTCTAATGTATGTTGTTCATCACTCCTCAATGCTGCTCTATTTGGGAGGCCTTGCAAGAAAATAGCTGTAAAAAAAAAGCTAGTCACACTGGCCAGAATTCACTAAGGAGGTTATGAATGTATAACCATTGTAGTTACACACCTACATAGCACTTTCCATCCCAATTCCTTCCCGATCCCCACTTACCATGGAGCAGCCACTGAAATCAACAGGGGTCTGTTCCCCAGGCAATTGGGAAGTAGCTGGCTAAGGCCCTTTCTGCACCATACCCCATTAAACACATTCTTCTGTTACAATCCCAGCATTGCCATTTGTGCAATGCTGTCAGGTTAGGGACACATTCTTCCACACCCTTCTGCCTTAAGCAGATGAGTAGCTGTATTGCCACCGCTGTTCCTTCCACCCTACAGCATCCTTGGCCCCTCCTTTGCCCCGTCTTCACCCTACCCCACAGCTCCTGATTGGTTGAGAGTTTGGGGGGGGGGTTTGGAAGCAATACTAGCACAGCAATATTGTAACGGCATGACATGTGACTACACTATTGCACTGTCGTGCTATAATGCTTTAAAATGTAATAAAAAATAAAAAGTTTTAACTCAAAGGAGAAATTTAAAATAAACACAGAAGGTGATAGATTTCGAAGTTACCATGCCATAGGAGTTGCTGAGGGAGGGACAAGCTGGGCACACCCACATCCCACCCACTCTTGGATCTGTGACAACAGGAAGCATTATCAAGTGCTATTACAGTACCACACTGAGCCGGCTGATGGGATTGAAGTGCTAAAGGAGGCTCTTGACAGATTTTTTCTGGAAATAGAATGAGGCAGTTTGGTGACACTTGGTGATGGGATAGCAGCTGGATAGCAACAACATTAGGCAGTAGCACAACTCCTGGACCAGAAACAACCAGCTGCTGTTGTGATATAGTGACACTGTGCAGAAACGGCCAAGCAGGATATTGAACCCTGGATATCAAACCCTCTTGTGAGCAATCTTCAGTGCTACAATCAGAAACAGGGTCCCTGTCACAATTCCCCTTACACTGGAAATCATTCACATGAGAGAGTGGGTGGGAGCATTGGTCAGCTGTTTCCTGTTTGACAGTGAAACAGACCCCTATCAATTGCAGTGGCTGCTGCCTAGAAAGTGAGGATTGGGGGACTTTCACAGTCCCAGTGTTTCCTCTAAACTAAGAGATATGTAGAGATTTGTCACTCCAGGATTATACATTCATAATTGCCTCAGTGAAATTCAGCAATCATCATCATCACCATTATCTATTAAGACTCAAATCAGCTTACAGCAGTTAAACCAAACATAGGCCCTTTTCGCACTGAGGCTTCTAGCGCAAGCGGGGGAGGCCGGCAAGCGCAAGAAGGCTCCTCCGGGAGGCTGCCGCTTCCCTCCTTCTTCCTTCCGCAGGCGAAGGAACCAGCGGGGAAGCAGCACCGAAAGAGGCTTGCTGCGCAAGCCGCCCTCCCCCCGTGCGAAGCGGGAGACCTCGTGCCGGATTCCCCCCCAGCGCGCACGCGAAGCGGGCGGCATCGCGCCGGATTCCTCCCCCCGCAGCCGCCAGATTCCTCCCCCTGTGTGCGCAAAGCGGGCGGCGTCGCTCCCCCCTGCGTGCGCGCAAAGCGGGCATCGCGTCCATCGCGCTACCTCCCCACCCCGCTCCTTCCTTCCGCAGGGGTGGAGGGAAGGAAGCGCGACCCGGCCGGATCCCGGAGGCTCCGCACGAAAGGTAAGTGTGGGTGGGCGCCGGGAGCGTTGCGCGAGCGCGGGGTGATTTTCGCTTGGACGCGAAAATCAAAAAACCCGCGCTCGCGCCGCTTCAGCCCCGTGAGCCAGGCGGAAGTGGGAGTGCGTCATGCGGAGCGACGTTCCCACTCCCGCGAGGCTCACGGGGCTGTCGCGCGAGCAAAGGCCCATGCGAAAAGGGCCATAGTTAAAATTAGCAGCAATTAAAGCATCATAAAATTGAAACCAGTGAAAACAGATTGAAACAACAAAAAGTCCAACACAATATATATGGCTTGTTTCACCTGCAGTTTCATTAAGAAGCTACTTGCAAAGATCACTAACACATTTTCTGGGAAGCTAAAAAAGGAAAAAAAGGTTTTCAAGCATCACAGTAGTATATATATGGCTGGGTGACACTATATATGAAACTGTGCTTGTACGCATGCATATGTAGTTGCGATCACTCATACAAATATACATAGACCAGCAACCCAACCCAACTCTCCAAGTCTTATGGGCCCGTTCAAGCTACACAATTATAGTGCTATGATTTCACTTTAACTTCCATGGCTGTACCCTATCAAATCCTGGGTTTACAGTTTAGTGAGGCAATAGAACTCCCTGGCTCAGAATTTTAATGCTCCTCCCATAAACTGCAGATCCCAGGATTCCATTCAGTATTACTCTGGCAATTAAAGTGGAATCATAGTGCCATATACCATGTAGTACTGAATGTTTAGTGTGAAAATTGTGTAGTATGAAAGGACCCGAGATGGTGTACAGCTAGGGGCAATGAAGGGCGATGTACCCTAAATAAGAATTCTGCTCCCCAAATAAGCTTTTCCTTCAGTCACCAAATTTCCCCAAATTTCTAGCATTACAGTCATTTAAAAGTTCACTTGAGTGTTTAAGAAAATATTTTGCCATCTAAAAAAAAGGGGCATAGACAAACTTACCAAGAGAATACAAACACAACAAATATGAGTTCTCTTCTTGTTGTTAAAGTTTTTTCTGACTTATGGCAACCCTAAAATGAATCTATCATGGGGTTTACTGGGGCTGAGAGTGTATGATGCAACCAAGGTCATGCAGTGGCTTTCGATGGCCAGGGCCAGATATCTCCAAGGTCATGGTCCAACATTCAAACCACTTCACCACACTGGGTCCCATAAGAGTTTTAGGTATGGATTATTTTCAGTGTTTGACTCTCTGCAATGCTAAACATGTGGGAAATGAGGGAAATTTTCATTGGGGGGCAGAATTCTCATGGTGGAGAAAGCCCTAATTTTGCCACCCACCCCATAGCTACGCCATTGGCCCTAGGCACTCTTTGTGGAACACTTCCGCACGACACTCTTATAGCACGATGATTCCACTTTCAACCCCCTATAGAATCCAGGGGTTTGCAGTTCTGGGAGGGGCCGGCCACCCCCTCCCAAAACTGCAAGCCCCAGGATTCCATAGGAGGTTGAAAATGGAATCATCGCGCTATAAGAGTGTCATGCAGAAAAGCTGATAATGATCCTCATTTTAGCACTGCTATGTATCCTAATGTGGAAGGAGAACCTTTTTTTCAGCCTCAAGTGAAGGCCATGTCGCACTAGACTATTATAGCGCTATTATTCCACTTTCAATAGCCCATGAAATCCTGGGATTTGTGGTTTTGGGAGAGGCTGACTGGTGTCAGTTTGGGAAAATTTGGGAAAAGTCTAGGCTAGATATAGAGGCTTTGTGAACTGACACAAGCCATGGACCAGAGCTTCTTCCCTGGGTTCTATGCTCAACAATGACCCAAACCTCACCTCATCTTCATAGGATTGCTAGAATGAAACCTAAAGACAGAACTTATACCTTGAATGGTTATGCAAATGAGGGGATTTCAGCAGATGTTTGTTAATAGGTTGCATGACAGGCAGCACCTATTGAAATTCCCGCTTCTACACAATCATTAAAAGTACAGGAGTTGTCTCCGGTTTTCACCATAGCAACTCTATTAGAGAATACAATGACTGTGGTGGGGGGCATGGTTTCTAGTATAGATCAACTTTTCCAAATGTGTAATAGCCAGCTGCTCATAGGGACTTGTCATCTTAAACAGAGGCAATGTTATCTATGGCCCACCTGCTAGCATATTTATAGTGGGCCTAAATATGCCACAGGCACCAGTTTCTGACTGATCTTGAAAGCTAATTAGGGTCAGGCCTGGTTAATATGTGGATGGGAGATAGTCAACAAACACCAACAAATGCTGTAGGCTACATTTCAGAGGAAAGAACTGGCAAAACCATGTCTGAATATTCCTTGCGTAAGAAAGCCCTATGAAATTTATGGGGTCACCATAAGTTGACAGGGGACTTAAAGGAACATAGTATATACATGCACCATATTTATGGCATCCATTAGCCATTAAAAAGGTCTATCCACATGAGACAGAGGTGTACAGGCATACACACACTCAGAGAGAAAAATGTTTATGAGTGTGGATCAGTACTGATATTCTGAATAGGCAACTTAGTTACTTGTGTTTAACATGCGTCTACATCTGATCGTTGCAGTCTCAGCTGGTGTGGGAGGGGGCTGGAAACATCGTCTTCCTCACTCCTTGATCACCAGCCAAATACGTCTCCTTTCCTTGATAGGTTTCTGGCTGTTAAGGCAAGCTTAGGGGGTATTTACATAGTCTTACAGCGAGACTATGGCCATTTCCACACTAGACTGTTATAGTGCTATTATTCCACTTGCAATATCCTATGGAATCCTGGGGTTTGCAGTTTACTGATAATTCCAAATGCCCCTCCCTAAACTGCAAACCCCATGATTCCATAGGATGTTGCAAGTGGAATAATAGTGCTATAACAGTCGAGTGCGGAAATGGCCTATGTGGTCTCACTGAATACAGAGTAGTTACAAATGGGTAACTGCATTACAAAATCCTTAGAAACTTTAATCAGAGCAAGTTTTGCCATCAGGTTGTGTCCTCATGAGAAGGCAGGAAGATGAGAACAGCAGTTGCACTCCAGTGGTATTATTGGGGTTCCTTTGCCTGATCCCGCATGCTGTAAAAATGCAATGACAGCTTCCAAATTCTTGTGACTGCTGTAGGCCCACAACCTTGAGAACACATCTTCAGTCCTGCATAACTCGCCTTGTACAAAGCACTAATGTTTATAGTACTTATTGAGGCCGCCAAGCTATAGTATTGGTGTGTATACACTTGAACAGTTGCAAGAAATCAACCAGTCAGAAAGGAGTTTCTTTTATTTGAAACCCTTCTGGGACAAGAGGGTCTTAATGGCCATTAGAGGACATGGGCTGAGAGAGAAAGAAAAGAAGGGTAGTAACCCAAATATGTGTGATTTTGTTTGCCTGCAGTTTTCTCCTATTAAGGTGCAAGCAAGTGCCTAAGAATTCATGTAGGCCTACTTCAGCACAGAAACAGATAGGCTTCTGGGAATAACACAAGGGAATAAGATAGCATAAATAACAATATAAGAGTTCATTTAAACTGCTCAGGCATCATTAAAGTGTGAGATATTCCTTAGAAACACACAAAGCTTACTGCTAAAACCTGTTTAGGGCACGCACACAAGAAACTGTACAGAAGCCAATCCTTGTGAAATTGAATTCAAATACTTTGCATTACTTTCCATTACAGGGTTAAAAAAACATCTGTAGGATCACTTAAAGGTTCCTTGAAAGGAAAAACTTCGACTGCACAAGCCTTGATTTCTCCTCAATTTCTTTTCCGAATTGGGCTATTGTTTTTAAAGCTGACAGGTAACATATTTAATCATTGGGAAATGATTCTCTGCAGATCTTAAAGGGCTTTCTGTTATTCAGCTCACATGGCTAAAGTGGTATGGCAAGTTTGGGTACTGAACAGACCTGAGCTGAGATAATGAGTAATGGCGAGATTGGCTCACCCCACAGCAACTTGGCAATTTAATCCAACTAGACTGCATTAAGCAAAAAAATAGACTGGCAGTACAGTCAGAGTGGACTGAGCTGCAAGCTGGACATTTGGTGAAAGAAGAACAGGTTGCTTACCTGTAACTGTGGTTCTTCGAGTGGTCATCTGTGCCCTCACACCCTGGGAGTTTTCGCGCTAAGCAGCTTCACAGCCTTACTCACTGTCTTCCTCCTGTGTCCCGATCTCCAGTTGAGCCAGCCGGCTCCTCCCGAAACTGCAAACCCCAGGATTCCATAGGAGGTTGAAAGTAGAATCATTGCGCTATAACAGATTCATGCGGAAATGGCCATACTTGTTCATTTTTTATATTGTTCTTGGAATCCTAAAATGTGTATACAGGTATGTAATAATTAAGAAGACGCTAATGTTCAATAAAGTGGAAGACGCTAGGAAAAGAGGAAAAACACACTGAACATGGATTCAAACAAGGAAACCACAGTCCCGAGTTTGCAAGGCCTCCGCAGAGCACTTGAAGACTGGGATTCTTGGAATTCTCTCATTCATAGGATCACCATCAGCTGAAATCAATTTGATGGGAAATAACAACAATGATTATTATCATAAAATGAAATAAATGTGTCAAGAAATTCCAGCTCCTTCCTCCCAGTCCTTAATGACCATCTTTTAGTGGAGTAGATGCCAATTGGAGAAGAATAACTTCCACTTAGAATGGATATGGATGAACATACAATAAAGGCATCCCCTCCCCCCACAAATAAAAGACTGACCATCTCCTTGTTTAGTAATTCATCTGTTTCATGAAGTGTTGTGCTGACTGCATACACTTCCCACCAGAAGGGAAGTGCCTTTTGAATAAGCACCATTCAGTACTAGTATGGGATTTCCTCTTGTTGTTGATAGCTTCCTCTAAAAGACAAGGCAATAATGCCCAAAGAAAATTCAAAGGGAGAATCTACAGACAGCAAGGCATCAATGTGATGCAAAGGACATTGTTCAAACTTAATTGATGTTTTCCTTAACAATTTAATACAAGGGACAACTATTTTTAACATATCACAGGAATGCTGGGTACATTTACCCCTGATACACTGCATGGGAACTCAGGGATGCTAGAACTGTTTTTAAGGTGGGAGAATACTTGCATTTTTCATTTTGTCTACTTGTAGGCACCTGCAGAGGGAGGGCAAATTAATTCTCACATCCATTTGTTACCCTGTTTACTGGGGTCCCAGGGAGGGACACCTAAATAACCTTACAACACACAAGATGGGGAAATTAGTCAAGAGCACTGGCTGGCACTACGAGAGGCAGGGTAATGCAGCAGGATCTTGTAACCCAATGTTTACGGGGTCAGGCCAAGTCAAGAAGCAAACCATGTTGGAAATAATGCATGATCTTTATTAAATACAGGCACACAATGTAAGCAACACACGCACTCAGATAACTAAGGAAAATAAAGGTGTGATTATGATAGCGGGATTTTCAGAGGGATAGTTGATTCGGGTGATAAAAAACCTGTTCCTGAAGCCCGGAAAGAAGATAGAGAGCAATGCTGGGGTTCGATGTATCTCAGCACGTGGAGCTGAGGGGAAGCTCACCAAGCAAAGCAGCAGCAAGGCGGTCTGGAACTCGGGAGCGATCCGAAGATGGTCTCGGAATCAGGGTTTTTTATAGGGAGAAATGTAACTGCAGGCTATTCTGTACTTGGGGAAAACAATGAGTTTCGGAAGCGGGACAAAGCTTTGGAAAGGTCAAAATTTAGCATGATTAAGTCCAAATTGACAAAGAAGTAGCCAGTATGCAAACGCAGAGTGCTTGGCAGTTGAATATTCAGCTTGCCAAGTTGCCTGCTCGGGGCAGGGAGTCCTTTGCGAAACAGTGTGCATACATAATAAGGGTGTTTGCAGAGAGGTCTCCTAACGCGGTGATCTGGCTATTTCTGGCCTGCCTGGGTGGAGAATGGAATGTCCAGCAATTAGTGGCCGAGCCTAGTTCTGTGCTTGTCCGGGGGCCTCACAAACACATGGAGAGGGGTGGTGGAAGAGAGCCAAATTATTGATATCAAAATGATATCTAGGGGTATCTCCAAGGAGGCCTAAACTGCAGTAACACATTATCACTGAAACATTCTTCAATATGAAGACTCTTACAAATAGAATCTGTAGTTAGAAGTCCCTTCCAAGTGTATAGTGTGTCTCACTCCCAATAAAGGCACACAGGAGAGACTCCAGGTAGCCTTTATTATTCCTGGGAAGGCTCAACAGTAACTTCTGTCTTAATATCCCCTAATGCTTGATAATTTAATATTCTCCTGATGGGTAATTCCTGAGGGGGCTTAGCTACATTGAAGTCTTCATAGTTCAATCTTACCAGATCCTTTCAGGGAGGCTCAGACACACACCCCCAACCAAGTCTTGGTGGAAGGGCTCAAGTTCCCACCCCCAATCCCTTGTTCTTGGATCCATACGTGATGGATCTACTCACTATAGATTTTGGAGAGCCAGTGTGAGGTAGTGGTTTGAGTGTTGGACTATCACACTGGAGATCAGGGTCCAAATCTTTTCCCAGCCATGGAAACCCACTGGGTGACCTTGGGCAAGTCCCATTGTCTCAGCCACAGAGGATGCCAAAGGCAAAAAAACCCAAAAAACATTCTAAACAAATCTTGCAAAGAAAACACTGGGATACAGTCATCATAAGATGGAAACCCTTTGAAGGCACAAACAACAACATAGATTTCAGGCCAGACTATAAATAGCTTAGATACAGACCTAGGGCCTTTCTGCACTACACCGTTATAGTGCTGTTGTTCCACTTTCAACATCCTATGGAATTCTGGGGTTTGTAGCTTACTGAGACCCAAGAGCTCTCTGGCTGAGAATTCTAAATGCCCCTCCCTAAACTGCAAACCCCAAGATTTCTTAGGATATTGAAAGTGGAACAATAGCACTATAATAGTGTAGTGCAGAAATGGCCTTAGTCACACTTGGGGGAAAGCTATTGAAATCAATGAGAGACATGTGTCAGTTAGTCATATTTGCAATAGCACCATTTATATAGAACTTAAGCTCATAGTGACTGAATTAAGTCTCATAGATTTCAGCGGATGTGATCTAAATATGACTTAGTCTGCATCCAACCCCATTAACTTTAAGGTTAAACAACCATGCAAGTTAGTCTATATGCAAATGAGTATTTTAGTAATGAAGGACTGAAGATGGTCCTGGACTTTTTGTAATATAATCATAAACATTTCTCAATTTGTAGGACTAATCCAGACTTAGGAGTGAAAACTGACCACATAGCTACAGCTGTGTGAATACCATTTCAGCAGCTTGTATTTTAAAACTCCAAAGCAAAAATTAGCAAACCATATTAGCCAGAGTGGTGTAGTGGTTTGAGCATTGGACTACAACCGTGGTGACCAGGGCTCAATTTCCTACATGGCCATGGAAGCCACCAGGTAACTTTGGCTTCACACATACTCCGCTCCAGAAAACTCCATGATGGGTTTACCTTAGGGCCACCATAAGTCAGAAATGACTTGAAGGCACACAACAACAACAACAACAGCAACAACAACCAACCTATTTATTTATCAATTTTTCTCCAGGGAACTTGAGGCTGCATATGTCAACCTTTTCTTCCATTTACCGTAACTGTTGCATAAAGCTGGGTCACATATAGAGGATACAACAGAAGGAGCAAAGTAAACTGTTACTCCACTGGAAAAACCCTATCCCGGGGTCTAAAATTTGGATATTCTATGTGCCTGAGAGGTCACCTGGATGAGCACGTAGGCAGCAACTGTCAAACGATCAAAAAACAGGTCAGGCCAGTAAAATCCCCCCTCACGTAGCTCCAGGAGACCTCAAGCTGGGCAAACCCACAATAAACAAAGGGTCCTCAGCCCCTGAGAAGCGGACCTGAGGGAATTAGCGTGTCTGCCCCAAGTTGAGCAAAAATCCTATCAGGAGAGGACAATTTACATGAAGTCACACCACAACCAAATGCAACCAAAGATCCTGAGACTTTGGCAACACTTTGTAATCTCATCATGCAAAGGAAGTTACCATTGTGGAGCTTCTTTCTCATTGCAAAACACCCATTGTTCTCCCTGGGAAAGGATTAGCCCTCCAGGTAATTTTCCCCCTACAAATAGTCCCAGTTTTTGAGCGTTTCTTGGGATCACTCCCAGTCATCCCAGCAGACCGTTGCTCTGTCCATTGAGCAATCCCCTCAGCCCTCTCCGTGCTGATCCCCACTTCTCCGCTGTTTTTTCCCAGACCAAGGACTTCAGGAAAAGGTGCAGTATTACCCCAGCTACAACCCCTTCAATATTCCCCTATCCAGTTTCCTCTCTTTTGCTTCTTAATAGGTCTTGAGTGAGTGTATGAGTGATAGTGTTGATGTGTGAGACTTTCATTCAATAAAATCATTTATTGGACATTTTTGTTTGGTTTTTGGCTTGGCCTGACCCCTGGAGCAGATCATTAAGCAGTCAGTTTCTAATCATTTAGAAAACAACGCGGTAATCACGAGAAGTCAACATGGATTTCTCAAAAATAAGTCATGCCAGACTAATCTTATCTCTTTTTATGATAGAGTTACTAGCTTGATAGATGAAGGGAATGCTGTGGATGCAGCATATCTCGATTTCAGTAAGGCCTTTGACAAAGTTCCCCATGACATTCTTGCAAAGAAGCTAGTTAAATGTGGGCTGGACAGGGCTACTGTTAGTTGGATTTGTAATTGGTTGACCGACCGAACCCAAAGGGTGATCACGAATGGCTGCTTTTCATCCTGGAGAGAAGTGACTAGTGGGGTGCCACAGGGTTCTGTCCTGGGCCCTGTGCTGTCCAATATTTTTATCAATGACTTGGATGAAGGAATAGAGGGCATGCTCATCAAATTTGCAGATGACACCAAATTGGGAGGGGTTGCTAATACGCCAGAGGACAGGATCAAAATTCAAAATGACCTGGATAGGTTGGAGAGCTGGGCCAAAGCTAACAAAATGAAATTCAAGTGTAAGGTCCTACACTTGGGTAGAAAAAATGGAATCCACAAATATAGGATGGGGGACACGTGGCTGGGTAGCAGTACGTGTGAAAGGGATCTAGGACTCTTCATGGACCACTAGCTGAACATGAGTCAGCAGTGTGATGTGGCAGCCAAGAAAGCCAATGCAATTCTTGGCTGCATCAATAGGAGTATGGTGTCTAGATCAAGGGAGGTACTGGTACCACTCTACTCTGCTTTGGTTAGACCCCATCTTGAATACTGTGTCCAGTTCTGGGCACCCCAATTCAAGAGGGATATTGACAAGCTGGAGCAAGTCAGGAGGAGGGCGACCAAAATGGTGAGAGGCCTAGAAACCATGCCCTATGGGGATAGACTTAAAGAGCTGGGTATGTTTAGTCTGCAGAAGAGAAGGTTAAGAGGGGACATGATAGCCATGTTTAAATATTTGAAGGGATGCCACGTAGAGGAAGGAGAGGGCTTGTTTTCTGCTGCTCCAGAGACCAGGACAAGGAGCAATGGATTCAAGCTGCAGGAAAGGAGATTCCACCTGAACCTCAGGAAGAACTTCCTGACAGTCAGGGCTGTCCGGCAGTGGAATATGCTGCCTCGGAGTGTAGTGGAGTCTCCTTCCTTTGAGGTTTTTAAGCAGAGGCTTGATGGTCATCTGTCAGGAGTGCTTTGAGGGTGTTCCTGCATGGCAGGGGGTTGGACTGGATGGCCCCTGTAGTCTCTTCCAACTCTACATTTCTATGATTTTATGATTCTATGATTCTATAAAAACTGAGTAAAAAGATCCCGCTAGGTTACCTTGCCTCTCACATTGCTATCGCTCATGCTCTGGCTAGTTTCCATTCCCCATCACATGGAGCACATTGGGGTGGCCCCAAGGGACCCCAGAAATCAGGGTAACAAAACTTTCTTCACTATCTTCAGCACTACTCAGGAGGCTCTCTAATGGGCATATGCTAGTGCTTAGTTGTATTTATCTGGCATTGTCCTCCACTTGGCCTCTAGCATTCTACCAAGCAGCTTGAGATCAGAGGTACCCACACCCTGAAATTAGATTTTAGCAAGATGTGTCACTTAGGTTAGCGGTAAGAACCTAAGTTGCCAATACTAGGGATAAGAAGAATAACTGTCTTTTATGCCCTAGGCAATAGAGAAAGATAATTAGCCTAGTGCAGGGCAGCTTGTTACACCATAAACATGAGTGTTCAACCTTTGAGTGCACTCCAGTCCTACAGCTTGCTCCTTCCAAGAACAATGAGATCAGAGGGGGAAGCAGAAAAGGATCACAGCTCATTATACTGTACTTTCCAAGCTTTCTAAAGAGCGTGCATATGTCCCTGCTCTAATTAGCACTTGTGTCGCCTCTTATGTAG
Organism: Ctenosaura bakeri; assembly: GCA_948474755.1. Taxonomy (NCBI): domain Eukaryota; kingdom Metazoa; phylum Chordata; class Lepidosauria; order Squamata; family Iguanidae; genus Ctenosaura; species Ctenosaura bakeri. The sequence goes on from CAOLHI010001666.1 coordinate 93,752, forward strand.
CACTGAACTTGTCTTTCTCAGAATATCTGCTATGCATGGGAGCAGGAGAAAGAAGTTTGATTATCCAGCTTTAACATTCAGGGTCCCTATCCTACATACTTGAGTACAAATCCTATTAATATAATGAAGACTAATTGCACTTGAGCCAGGACAATTTTTTTTTCTGCCCAGTTCCCAGCTATGACCAGATCTGTACTTTTTGCAGCAGTGTTGTGCATTAATAAACTGTTTCTAATTTAATTCACCCACACCTGCACACTTTAGGATTAGTAAACTATAAGGCAGCTGCTTTGACTAACCTATTTTGTTATCTCTAATAGTCCTTTCTCACATGAATTTGTCCAGTTGCTTCCTTACATGCAATTTTGTGTTGATCAGTACAGATGTGGATAAAATCCTCTTTTTCATAACAAAAAGCTTTACAGCTTGTGAGAGTTCAAGTAGCAAGCAATACCTGGAGCTGAAACATAACCTTTCTTCATAAAGGCTAAGGTCACTAGGCAGAAGAATTGCAAACATAGCAGAACATTGCTTGCATTTTTCTGAAAGTAGGATGTGCACTTGCAATCAAGGAAAAAAGAGGACAAAAGAGAACACAGATCTGTACATTTTGTGTTTGTTCATGTGTATGTATAAATTGAAGGATGTAAAGTTGTTTTATTGAAATAATTCCTTAAATAATTCTCTGCCAGATTCATACACATACTAGTAATTCATTAACATTACCAAGGAAATTTTGGTTGGGTAAACTTATTATGCAGCTCATTATTTTTCCATTACCTTTTACTTGATGTTGATACTTGAAAACTCCTGTCAGAGCCTCAAAAAACTGTTATTGAAAATATACATTTAAAATAGCTAAATCTATTACTCGTTGCACCAAAAAATGATAAAGTCATTCTTACTTTGTTGTTACACACCAACAAGTTACAGGTACCTTATTGATAATGTGTTAATGGTGAACTCTTCTATAGATGTGAATTTAGAAATAATTACAATAATTTATAAAGAAATAAATCTTAAGAGTGGGAAACACTATTTGCCCACTCTTCTGTCTAGGTGTGTAATGTGGATATTAAGTGCTGATGAGGAACTTCAAACTCTCTAGTTTTCCTTTTTTTATGGTATCTGAAATTTAAGCTGGACAGCCCTTCAAATAAAAGGCATCCTTATGGAGGACAGTCTTCTCTTTGAAGATGTCTTCCATTTGAAGAAAGCTATCCAACCTGCAACCAGATGTTTATTCAGTACATGCACTACAAATGGAAATGTGCGTAATTGGGGAAAATAGTGGGATTTTTTTCTTTCAATATAACAGAGTTTCTGTAGGGCATGATTCTGCATTAATCTGCAACTGATCTATGCATGATACTTGTTTCCATATGTGGATCATGACTTTGTGCATTGTAGGAGCATACCATGAAATAACCACAAATTCCTCTGTATTCAGGCATTTACTTGCATCTTCAGTGTTGTCTCTTTTCCTCCAGACTATATTTGTAAAAGAGAGTCACCACATCTCATCTCCCATGCCCAGAGTCTCTTTTTCTTTCTTTCTGGTGAGCCTAAAGAATTTTCAGTCCACTGCACAACAGTGGTTCCATAATCTATCTATGTTCCACTTTTAAGAACCCAGCTCCAAGAAACAGAAGCATTTTGAAACTTTTCAATTCCTGAGGTCCAATACAAAACATGATCCCAGCTTTACTGTCTCCTTTTCACATCTTCTGGCAGTGTATGTTTGAAGATCTGAAGTTCAAGTTTAGTGAGACATACTGTCCTACTTACTACATCTCAGTGCATTTTCAAGCACAAGAAGAGGTGTAGCTATGGGAGGGGGACAGGGGCGCTGTTCCTCCAAATAAGACTTCTGCTTTTACAAAATAAAAATATCCTTCCAGATCCCAAATCTCTAGAACTGCAGAGAATGAGACACTGAAAATCATTCACACCTAGGATTCTTCCATTTGCTGTGTCTGCATTCCCTTAGCAACTTTGCCCGGTCCTTTTCGTTGAATGCTGAGACTGTATTTCTAAATACTCTGCTGAAATTTTAAGTAAATGTAACACTAAAAATTTTGAGAATTGAAATAAAAATGTGGGTGCAGAATTCTCATTGAGGAGACAAGGCCCTTATTTTGCACACACACACCCTCCAATAGCTACATCCCTGGTCTTCACTGTTACAGTGCTATTATTCCACTTTCAACATCCTGTGGAATTCTGGGATTTGTAGTTTACTGAGGCCAAAGAGTTCTCTGGCTGAAAATTCTAAATGCCTCTCTCTAAACTACAAACCCCAGGATTCCATGGGATGTTGAAAGTTGAATAATAGCACTATAATAGTGTATGTGGAACTGGCCAGAGTATATCTACAGTTACATTATAGCAGTTTGATACCACTTTCAAGTCCTAGGATGTGTAGTTTTGATTACTTAAAATTCTCTCCTCTGTTGCTGTAGCTCAGAGATATCTACTAGAGCAATGTAGCAGAGAATTCTAAGTACATTACCAAATAACAAATTACAGATATTCTACAGAAAAAAAGACATGAGTTAACATGCTGTAAGATAGCTATAACTTTGTAGTGTGGATGTATTATTTACAAGGGGGGAAAAATCAAAGCCAGAAGACATATCTACAAGAAATTCTGCCTTCAAACTTCTTCAGAAATGGGTAGTTAACTTTCTTTAAAATAGACTCTCTCTTCTAATATGAGTCTGCCCACCTAAGTGGAGAGGATTATAGACCTTTCAGAAGCAGTGACCAAATTGTGGCACTTGCTGTCCAGCCCCGACATTCACACAGCTCCAACTTAGTGTAACACACAATGCTCAGATATTTTTCTGTTTTAATATTGTTTAGTTCTGTTGATTTTAATGTTTTGGTTAGATTGAGAAGTGGGGAGAGAGAGAATTATTGTTTTGAGTTGTACTTATGGTCTATACCATTCTGGAGGCCTTGGTCAACAAGTAACCTTGAAGTACTGGACTGGATCCAGATGAGCCATTCCATGAATGGAAGGCCCCAAGATGAAGCCAAGGCTGCTGTACTCAAGGAAGGAGGCAGGAAAGTAGTCAGTGCTGATTCCCTATTTCCTGCTGCTTTGCTGGGGAAGGTTTTCCAACCATCCAGAGCAGCTTTTGGAAAGGCACAAGTGCCTACAAGGGGAAGAGAGAATCACATAGATCATCTTCCCTCCTACTTCCTCTAATACAAGTGGAACTCCACTGCAGACTTCTCAGAATAGGATCATTCATCATTATATTGAGCTTTCTTTATCAACGAAACACAACCATTACTAAAACAGAGATAGTGTGGTATAGTGATCAGAATGCCACCTAGGACTTGGGAGGTCAAGGTTCCAGTCTTCACTGAGTCATCAAGGGCAGTTGCTGTCCCTCAGCTTACCCAACATCTCAGGACTGCTGTGAAGATTAAGTGGAGAAGAGAGAGACTGTACACTTCTCTTTGAGCTCACTGGAGGAAAGTCAGGATATAAATGTAATGAATACAAATGGACAAATAAAGGAAGAACAAAAAGGTTGGGAGATGGAAGAGAAAAAGGCAAACACCTCTATGTACTTCACTCTATCATGGGGCCTGTAAACACTAGTAATGTAAGTTGCCTAACTCTTCAAGCACAGCCCTTTTCACAGATTCACTGTCCCCACTTTTGGCTTTCGTGAAGGTCTAACAGAAGTCTGAGATGGGAATATATGGCCCTCTAGTAGAAGTTGGATTCTTATCAGCCCTAGCCAGCATAGCCAACAGTTAGCATGATGGACATTATAACTGAAAAACATTTGGAAAGCCCAACATTCTCCATGCCTGAAATAGAGCTCTCATACGAATTACAAAAGAGGTCACATACAATTTGTATGCATTTGTGCATACCACATAAGTAAATAAAGGGAAGGAATCTCAATGTAGAACCTATATGTCTACAACTTTACACACATACGGTCTCTCAGAGCCTTCATCTACGTGGAGCTGAGATAATATGCTCAAATCTTCCTCTCACATACAAAACAGTACATAGCAAAGAGTTCCTTTTCCACTGCAGAAATGGATAATCACATTATCTTGTCAAGGTTCTCTTAATACTCTCTTTAAGAGTATCATGAAAAATGGATTCATAAGGCTAAATCAGAATATAACAGCATAAATTAGATAAGACATATTGTTTACTGAATAACATTTCATTTAAGGGAACACAAACAGGTGGTTTTTTAATCATTTCCTGTTGATAGCTACATGTTCTTTTCTTTTGTCTGGCTAGAGAAACCTGCCATTCAATTTTGGTTTTCTTATCCTTTTATTAGAAACAAAATACAAAACTGATCAAAATCAAGCTGGTGGAATTGTCTTTAGTTATTTTAAAAACAAGTCCAAAATAGATACAAGAACCCTTTCCAAACTGAGACATCACCTTTGTATTACCCTACAAGTCTTTTTTTTAAGTCTTATCCCTCCCCTCAATTTCTTCCTGAATTATGTGAATATGTACTATGATTATAGACTGCGTTGACAACTGTTTAATTTTATACCCCAATATGCTAGAATACTTGACAACAGAAACCTAAATTCTGTTATGTGAAAAGAGACTATGTCAAAAGGATCAGTTATACAGATTTAGAAAAATAATGTCACATTACAAAATGATTCACAATCTTTATTTTGGTTACAAAAAGGTTATATCCAATTGTGTCCACCTTTGGTGGAACATAATCTCTCACCACCTTTGTGGGCTCCCAAGCTATTCAAGTTAGTTCAGGAACACCCTGAAGCACATTAGAGAGGAAACCAGAGTGCAGGAGAGAGAGATGGTGGTGAAATCTGCTTGATCGATGAAGAAAGGAATCCAACAATATCATGCATTTGTTGTGCTTAACTTAAGAGTACCAACTTGCAACTCTCAAAATATGGGTTTACTTTCAAATGTAACAAAGCTGGAGGCAAAGAAGTTGGCTTCCTCACCCATTCTGCTCCCTATATAATTCAGCTGCTTCCATCCTCACACACTCCCCAAGTCATAAACAAGATTTCATTTCCATGTTCAATCAAAAAGTTGTGGATGACAGATGCTTTATGAGTATATTTAAAAATAAACATGTAGAAGACTTGGAGACACTCATTGAAATAAATGTGAAAAGTTAAGTCCTGACCTAACTTGAATTCCACAGATTTCAGTGAGACCAACTACGCCAAACTTAGATTATGTTGAGTTAATTTAAGTTGCAGTCCTGCACACAAGTTACTCAGATGGAAGACCCACTGAACACAATAGGGCTTGCTTCAACATAGACGTTGGACTGTATACCTAGGCTTGGATGCAACCCAATGTGTCAAAATCTGGAGTAAACGTGTTAGGATATTGATGTGTCACCTTTCTGTGACTTTTGCAGAAATTTTCTCCCCATGGCAAAAAGCATCAAGATAATTTGGCACAAGAAATAGATCAAAAGTTCTATAATGGGGACAAATACTAAGTAGGATGCAACACTAACCCACAAGGCAGATTGATCACTGCATTAGTCACAGAAAGGATCCTTATTTCCTCTTCTTGGATAAAGCAAGTCCATTTGATTTGTCAACGCTTTTGCTCCAAAACACAGAATGCAAAACATAATTTTAAAAGTGTTTTCCTCCTTGAAGAAGATCTCAGGATCACAAAAAAAATTTAAAAAAAATAAAATGTGTGTTAAGGCTCCATCACTCTTTTTTTAAAAAAGACAGTCTACTATTCTTAAAAAACAAATGTCAGTATTCTTGACAACTGTGATCACTCAAGAAAAATACCACTAACATAACAAAATAGCCAGCACAATTCTATTTTAAAAAGTAAGTATCTATTGTGATGTAAAGATCTGGATAAACTTCTGAAACTTTTTTTAAAAAATCTGCTAAACAAACAGGGGGAAGATACTCTCTCACTTTCTATTTTGTACAAACTGTTAAAAGTGAAATTGTACCTTTTACAGCAAACAGTTAAGAGAGTTCAAGATTGAAGTTGGAAACACCCCAGCTCAGCTGGATATTTACATGCATGCATACAGACCCCCATCTCTCTACTCTGTTAGAACGCACCAATCTCAGTCCCCCAAGGTCTGTAGGGCTTGCCAAGGCTGGCTGGCTGTGCTGGTGTAGATGGACTGAGAGCATTAGGAGACAAGAGATGGAACGAACTGAAAGAAAAGGGGAATGCAGACAGAGAGGCCATGGAAGACAGCAAGGGAGGAGAGAGTTTAGAAGCAGAAGTGACCACAGGAAGCACTGGTCCGATGCTACCATTAGGAGGCGCTCTCAGCGAAGACGACTCGGCATGAGGAGCAGTGCTTCTGCTTGGGTGGTGGCTTTCTGTAGAAGAGGCTGAGCCATTTGCAGTCGTATGCCCATTCTGCGGCAGTAGCAATGGGTGAGGGATGTGGGGGTGATGTCCAAAGGCACTGCCCCATGGGATCTGTCCAAGCCCTGGGTGTGGGCTGCTTGCTGCTTCCCGCTGAGAGGCATAATTATTTAGGTGAGACACAAGGCGGACACGAAGAGGATCAGTGGTGTCCAGGCCCTCAATAATGCTGAGGTAGCGGGCTACTTCGGCCAAACACTCTCGAAAACCAAGACTCCGGTAGTCCATAGCAAGAGCATGAGCATCAAAATAGCCTAGGAGAAAAGAACAAAAGAGGAGTGCCTTCAGGATGGATACCTGTTCCCTGTCATTGTCTCTTGATCATCTTCCTCTGTTAGGCAGTCATAACTCTCCTCGACCCCCACCAAACCAAGGGTGGGGAACGTATTTTGCCTGCCATCCAAGGTAAATTTTATAGAAATGGTCAGGGCCCACATTCCAAGGCAAAAAGTCAAAATCAAAAAAGGACCAGATCCAAAGTATGAGTACATTTTAGAATAAATCTCTTGCTGCCATTAACTAAGGCCATTTCCACACAGCACTGTTATATTGCTATTATTCCACTTTCAACATCTTGTAGAATTCTGGAGTTTGTAGTTTACTGAGGCTAAAGAGCTCTCTGGCCGAGAATTCTAAATGCCCCTCCCTAAACTGCAAACCTCAAGATTCCATAGAAAGTTGAAAGTGGAATAACATCCCCATAACAGTGTAGTGTGGAAATGACCTAAGCCTTCTGAGAGGCATTTTAACATTTTAGAATCTCAAAAAAAAAACGTTTAAAAAACACCAAAGAAGAAGGGGAAGCCCTGGAGGGCTGAATATGGACCCAGAGCCTAAGATTTCCCAACCCTGTACTAAATAAAACACCTTAAAAAGGACAGCACACTATGGGGCTCAATTGCAGGGATGCTGTTTTTTTTCCTGGGCTGGCCCCAGAACGGGATGTAGAACGACACGGTCATTTTAGATACATACTGTACATGAGTATTGATGTGATTGTCGTGTAGAGAAATCAGCTAGCCAGTAATTTTCATTTCTACTCAGAAAATCAAACCCAAATGCAACAAAGGAAACAAATCAACAACCCCCCACATTTACATCATTTGTGTTTCCTCTGCAGATTATTCACTTATAAACACTAGGCAACAGGAAATTGTTAGTTAATATGAAGCTGCTTTGAATTAAGTCAGATCATGGTTTCATTTAGACAAACCATTCATTCTGATGAGCAGCAGAGTGGAGACTACCGACTTATTTGGGATTACAATTCCCCAAATCCCAGGTTGGGAATTCTGGCAGTTGCAGTCCAACCGGTCTTTCTCCCTTCACCCCACCCACTGCTCTGAAATTTGGCTGTAGCTCTCTAAATTACCAGGCTACAATAGTGCTTTCTCAGCTTTGACAAACTATTAACTAGATATACTGGGAATTGGTCCCTTCTGTACGTAAAGAATGAGTTTTTCCATAACAACGCATCTGTAACTCTCTCTTGGGAACAGGGCGCACACTGAGTCAGACCAGTCAGTGGTCTATCCAGGTGTTCTTGACACTGAGACCAAGCAACGCTTTTCAGCCTGGATTCTCTTCTAGCCTCACTTAAGATGCCAGTGATTATATCTGGGGGGCCCTTTGTGAACAAAAGTAGGTGCTCAACCACCATAATACAGAGCCATCCTAAGAATCTCAGAGCTCCAGTCTCCAAAGCAAGAAAACATACACTTCCTTTTTCTATTCTTACATCTTTGAAGACACCACAGCCCTCCACATGGAAAACTATAGTATCAATCTCAACTTTTTAGTAAATACATTGCAGATATAGCTAAGCCAGAATATCTGGCTATCTACACATCACTCTAACCTGTGAAAAATGCATGCGAAGCACTATGTACACAGCAAACCCTAAGCCTTAGCATGTCTACTTGTAAGTAAATTCTAAGTTAATAAACTAATGGCTCGGGACTAAGCAGGCTGTGGATTTGAAACTTTAGCAAGCAAACAGAACAAATGGGGTTAAATTTCTAATATATCTTCTTGATCCTTTACCATCATGGCATGGCATTACAAGTGGGACCTGCAACAAAATGTTGCAAGGTGGGGTGCTTCCATTCAGACTTCCTGCCAGCCATCCTTGTCCACTTCCAGGACACTACATTCTAGTTGCCTTCACACACTGATTTCAGTTTTCAATCCCCTCCATGAACCATTAGCCAGCATACTAGTTAACAGCAGCTGCCATCTCCAATGTCTCTGAAGATGTGAACATGCTCTGGCTTTTAATCCAGTCTTTAATGGAGCTATTCAAGGTGCTGAATATTAGCCTAAAAACAGATTTAGCACCCTGGATAACTCCCTTGAAGTTAAAATAGAAGGTCATCCCAATAGCATGGAAGCTGCCACAGTTCTCACAGATTCTATGTTCACTGAGCATGTGCAATCCTCAGTTAGTGTTTCACTGATCACCCTTTGGGAAGCTAGATGTTCTCCTGTGCCTACAGACGCCTCCTTCTTCTGCAAGGGAGCTGTTACTTTAGCTTATAAAGACCCACTTTCCAAAAAACACAAATAGTCTGCCACAAGCATACAGGACCAAGTGCCATACCAAATAAGAAACACTACCTTTCCCTCCTGCTGTGTGCAACATTTTCAGATGATCCACAGTCATTTGCAAGATTTCAGCCTTCTCCAATTTAGCCGATCCCTAAGAAAGGGGAGATAAATATGAGTGCAAAAACAACTGGGACCAAGCCCAACAAGAAAAGAAGCATGGGGTGGGGGAAGCCCAGTACAGTCCACGTGCTTTGCAAGCACCTCATTACCCTCTATTTCTTCTTAACTCTCCTAAATAAATTACCTGCTTTTCAAAAGCACTAGGCACTAGCCTCCTCAGCTCAGACAGACTATTGTTGATCCGATCCCTGCGTCGCTTCTCAATAATCTGCAAGGAAAAGAAGATATTTGACTTTCCCCGGAGACAACCTTTCGAAACAGAAAGAGAGAAAAGAAGAGAAGAGAGCTTCACCAAAGCAGAATGAGACTTACTCCTCGGCGTCTTTTCCTAGCCAGGATCTGAGAAGTAGTGGTTGGAGACATCGAACCAGGAGCAGAACTCAAGTTTCTGAAATCAGCAAAAAGGAAGGAAAGGATCAGTGTGGGTCCCAACAGAACGGACAGCAAGAAAGGGAATAATTTCTATTGAATGAAGGAACAAGGGAACATACAGAACTACACCCAGGGCAGACACTTCTTCTCCTGGCAAATCCTTGATAAATACAGGACCACAAACAGGAAACATGTTCTGGAGCACCTCTTTCATTCTTTGTGCCAGGAACCATCCCCATTCTTCCCACTGCCAGTTTCAAGATCCGTCACCAATCCCTACCTGCACAGTTCCAACCAGCCTTCACAAAGGTAATGAAATTCTACAGCATAAAGATAAGCTACCTGGAGCACATGCAGAGTGCCTTTTCGTCACAATGCTATGATCCCATCCAGCACCAATCAGCCCAACCCCAGTGTTGACAAATTCAGATTGACCAAGGAAACCAATTCCCAAATCTAAGGGTGCTGCAATCTACGAGCAGCCCTGACTCTCCTTCGCCTGACCTTTTCTTCCCAGTGTCTTCAGAAATTAATCTAGTCCAGCATTTTCAATCAGAAATAAATATCCCACGGTGGATTCAATGGAATCAGCCTTCAAGGAAAGGCATGATCCCAAGGTACCCATTGCAAACCTCACATTTGCTCAGGAGCCTCATCATAGTCAAGGGGGCTTCCTCCCAAATAAATGAAGATGGGTCTGAGAGTGCAGCCTCGTTCTCCCCAGGGAGTTTTTGGGCGGCCAATTTCAATTAGAGGAGCCCCATTAAGCCCGTCAAATTTACCGACGTGTAAACCCAGCAATGAACCCCTAGGTCAATGGAAGTGCTGGACTCCAACCGGGACGGAGCTATTAGACCCCGGCCAGGTTTCCCCAGCTGGAGCGGCACCGCGAAGCGCACCTGCTCCTGCTGCACCCACGGACTTGGGGGGCGCCCGTCCCCGATCTCCCCCCCGGAGTGTTCTGCCCCCCCCGGCGCCTCCCCCGCGCCCGGCTCTCCCGGCGGCGCCCCTCACCCATTCTCGTCCGCGCTCTCCTTCTCCACCTCGATGGGCTCGTCCAGCTCCTCGCTGTCCGACGAGCTGTAATCCCGGTGCGCCCGCTTCATGCTCCCGGGTCTCGGGGCCACGAGCCGGAAGAGGACGGGAAAGCTGCTGCTGGCGGCGGCGGCGGCGGCGGCGCCGGTCGTGCCCTGGAACCGGTGGGCGGCGATGCCCCGGCGGCCCCGGCGCCAGCTCAGCGCGCCCTGCTCCGCTCCCCACGCCGCCGCCGCCGCCCGCCCTCTGGCTCCGTCTCCCCCGTCCCGTTCCCACGCTTCGCCTCTTACCCGGGGGAGGGGCGGGCGGGGAGGCGCGCCAGGCGCTCCCGGCCACGGAGCACTCCGCGTAGCCATTTGCAGCCGCAGCGCTGGTGGTTGGCTGAGCCTCTGCCGCCGCGAACCAATAGACGCCCGGCCCGGGGGGCGGCCGGGCCGCGCCCTCGCGCCGCCGCCGCTCCCGATTGGCGAAGGCGCGCCCGGAGAGGAAACGGGGCCGAGTTCGAAGCGGGGGCGCTCTGGTTTCTCTCCCCCCGCCGCTCCGCCTCGCCTTTGTGCGATTGGTCGGGCCCGGGGCCAGGTGGGGAGCTCGCGGCGGCGCACGCGTGGCCGGGCGGCCGTGGGAAAGTTGCTCTGTGCCCGGCCGGCGGCCAAGCGGGGCTGGCGACGGCGCTGCTGCTGCCGCTGAGCGGGGCGTGCAGGAGCGGCGGCTGCCGCGTGTGAACCTCCCCTGGGCGCGGGGCGGAGCGGGGAAGGCGCTCGGGCCGGCGGCTGTCGTCCTGCGCGGCGCTCTCACCGCCGGCCTCACAAAGGGCCGCGGCTCGGAGTCTGGCCCGGGGATCGCTCGGGGGTGGCGGCCCCGACTTCGGCCTGGGAGGCAGGGAGAACTGTTGCCTTTTCGGTTCTGCCTGAGCTGGGATGGGGTCGAATAAATCGGGCGTGTATATCCGCACTAGCCTGTTACAGTGCTATTATTCCACTTTCAGTATCCTGTGGAATCCTGGGGTTTGCAATTTTGTTACGGTGCTACGATTCCACTTTTAACATCCTGTGGAATCCTGGGGTTTGCAGTTTAGGGAGGGGCATTTGGAACTGTCAGTAAACTACAAACCCCAGAATTACAAACGATGTTGAAAGTGGAATAATAGCGCTATAACACGCTAGTGCAGAAATGGCCTTTGTGCATGCCTGAAGCGCACAACCAAGCACAATTGCATGTATTCTACCATCTGGTTGTGGAGGAAAATTGTCTGGGGTGCAGTAATTCCTAGGTTCCAAATGCTGGTTTGCAACATTCTGCAAATCACAGAACAGCCCTGGAATCGTAGTTCTTTTTAGAATAGGCTGGCACATGCATGTTCTTCATTTCATGCCTTGCCACATGTGAATTGGCCTTTGCAGACAGGATTTCCAGAATTTCTGTGTCTTTATAGCAAGGAGATGTGATGCTTTGCAGCAATCTCATTTTGTAGTGAAGTAATCTGCCAGCCCACATACGTGCGGAAACTAGTTGTTATTAAAAATGAGCACATTTATATCGCCCCTTTCTGTGGAGTTCAAGGAAGCCTGCGTTGTCTTGCTCATTTTTATTCCCAGAAACAAGGAGGAGTACAGTTGCGAGGAGGCAGGCAAAATGAGGACATTGCCTCCAGCAATAAAAATCCTACCCTTCCAAATATCTGGCCCCAAATTTCTAGCACGAGTAACTTCAAACTTCAGTTGAGCCTTTAGCAATACAGTCAGCCCTCCACATTTGTGAGTTTAACTTTTGTGGATTTGATTATTCATAGATCATTTGCTGTCACCTCTGCTGCCTCCCTATGCCATTTTTAATAGGGACTGCAAGCCTCGTGAGACTGAGAAACTGCGAACGAGGCTTGTAAGACCCCATTCAAAATGGTGTGGGGCAGCAATGGAGGTGGCAGTAACCCCCACCAGCCAGCCACTTCTGCCTTGTGAAGGAATCCTGATGCCTCAAAGGATCTATTGGTGGGTTTGAATATGGTGATCGTATTTTTTTGTGTGTGTTAATAAATATGGCTTTGGGAGGACCTAGAGTTATTCATGTTTTTTCACTCTCATGAGGGTCCTGTGCCCCTAACCTTAGCGAATGTGGAGGGGTGACTGTAGTTTAGGCATTTAAAGAAAAAGGGATAGGCAACATTAATCAAGTGAATGCAAAAGCAGCAAATAGGAGAGTTCTAGATGGAAATATTGTCGATGTCTCACTATGCAGTGCTAGAAATTTGGAGACTGAAGAAAAGTTGGGGGGCAAAATTCTTATTTGGGTGATACTCTCATTTTTTTTCTCCCCCACTACACCCCATGACTGACCCAAGGTTACCAAGTGCCTGATTTTAGGTTGAACTGGCAAGAACGGCAGCTGATAGTGTCCATGCCTAGGAGATACCTAGGAGATGGTGAACTTGCTCTGAGTTTTAGTCTGAACTTTAAAGGAACTGTCAAAGATCCAAAATCTATTTGGGTCTTGCACTAAACCTGAGATGTATTTACCAGCCCACTGACTAACCATCTCTACTGCCTGGTAGTCTGCTTTGGCATGAAGATGCTGAACTGCTAGAAATCCTTCTGCATACCTCATATATAACCCAGCTGGATGTCCAGATTTTGGACCCCAAACCCAAACAGCTCCAGCCAGGCAGTATCAGGGATCATGGGAGTAGTAGTTTCTTTAAATGTAGACAGTTACAGGTTCCCAAGCCCTGGTATATATTTAGCAACTGAAATTATCAGATTAAATGTACACATCTGGTTTCTGTGCTATGTGCTCTTGTTGACCTTAAGAGACCTTTAAGATTCTTTTAGGCTCTTTCTAGACAGTTCAAAAGGAATTTATTGGGACTGCTAACATGTAGGCATGCCTGTTTAAGTACTTGCAGATGAATCACATGGGACGCTGAATGGAAGGATTACCTGGAACCTTTAGGTAATTTTAACACAGTTCCCCCCCCGCCACCGCCGCCACATACACACACACACACACACACACAACCTTTAGGGGCCTGAAATAGCTCTCTCTTTTATTTCCAAAGCTGGAAGTAACTGGAAAATATTTTCTTTTTAAAAAGTGGGTTCCACAGGGGAACGTGTGGGCCCACAGAAACCCAAAGAGGGTACAGTGGGGAAGCAGTGGGTTCTTCAGGAATTCTCTTCTGATAGAGAAATAGCCATGCTGAAGCAGGCTTGGAGATTCTGGGGTGTCTGGGCTGTTTCATTTCTCGCATTGTTACCAGCCACTTTTTACATAAGCTATCAAAAAAGAATGTTTTCTTTATTTGAATTTTGAACTGCACAAATGTTTTTCCGGACCTGCACAAGTTTGGTATGAAAAAAAAAGCCCCAATAATCTCAAAGATCAGGTGTGCCATCTCTGAAGGATCTGGTAGCCTGGAAGCAGGTCTACCAGGATAGGTATATCTGGAATGTATCTATACTGCAGAATTATAGTGCTGTAATTTGGTAAAGTTCTTAGAATTCTCACAGCTGTTTTGTTCTAGTCTGCTTCCAGAACTACAGCAGTGGTTTCTGGAAAATTCTGAAAATTTCTTAAAAATCTGTATAGGCATTAACCACCCTAGTTAAGTTGATGTCCAGAAGTTGCAGGGAGGGGCATTTAGAGTTCTCAGCCAGAGAGCTCTTTGGCCTCAGTAAACTACAAACCCCAGAATTCCACAGGATGTTGAAAATGGAATAACAGTACTATAACACTGTAGTGCGGAAATGGCCTCAGACTACTGCCGGTACTTGAGCAAGGAGGATAGCACTTCCCATATGAATACCTGTGTTTCCTGGTTTGTTTTTTATGCTATACATTTGAATCATTTAAATCACTTTAAAGCCTTCGGTCATCAAAAATAAGTGTTTTCACAGGGGTGGGAGAGGGACGTTGCATGTTCCAATAGGACTGGGAGTGAGGTAAGGACACATTATTTAGCCTGGTAGATTCCACTTCACAGTCCTATTCCAGCTCTCAAACTGCTACCACATGCTGTTTGTCAAATACTGTCCCACAAACTCACTATCAGCCTCAAAGGGCTCTTGCCATTTCTTTCTCTCTCTCTCTCCCTTTTACAAACCCAGTATCTGTGGGTTCAGTATTTATTTTTGGATGCATTTCCTGCCTTTGGATGCATTTCCTTCTCCTGTAAGTACTCGCATGATCTAGTCAAAATAACAGTGAAGAAGGAGGGGTGTTGTAGGAATCCTGAACAGGAAACTTGCTACTGTTGACCTTTCTCCTTGTGGGTCTGCTGAATTAACTCTAAAAGCCTTTTGCTCTGTAAAACATTTTTCCCTTTACAAGGAGCAACAGTGATGAATCTTGTCAACCTGTCATCCTAAGTCCTGGAAAATCATTATGGCTGCTTACTTTCTTCCAGACAAGGTAATGTTCCTGGCACACATTCTGTGGCCAGTTGGAAACTCTAATGCCCCATAATGTGGTGTGTTGTAGTTGTTTTTACCCCCGGGCTTAATAGTCTTTGCAGAACAGAACAAAGCAGACAACAGTCCAAATAAAAAATAGCTCTTACAAGACCACAGAAAGACTAGCAATCAGAGCATGCTCAGATAGAATTCCTGGAATCAAAACTAAGTGATTTGATTCACTTTAATTTTCTCATGTTCATTTGGTGAGAACATGAGAGAGGGACTTCTCAGTGGCTGCTCTCAGACTCCAGAACTCCTTCCCTAGGGAGGCTAGGATGGCTTTTTCTTTGGGTCCATTCACAGTACAGAATTATAAAAATATGGTTCCATTTTATCTGCCATGGTTCCATCCTATGGAATTCTGGGATTAGCAGTTTAGGAAGGGGCATTTAGAATTCACAGCCAGAGCACTCCACTGCCAAACTATAAACCCCAAGATTCCATAGGATGGAACCATGGAATAATAAAGTGGAATAATACTATAATAATTCAGAAGTGTGAATGGGCCCCCAATCATGCCATTTGCAAATCAAAACTCATCTGTTCCAACTTTTTAGTGGCTTTGTAGGTAGCGACTATAAGAGTTTTTCATGTGCTGTTTTATGATGACTTTTTCTGCCAATTCTTATTTTTTGCATTTGAATGGATTTTAATTCTATGTCGTGTTCATTTTAATGGTAACACATACATATATCTCTTTTAAATTGTATTTGTTTTAACTTTTGTAAGCCACTTTGGGTCCCAATATTGAGGGTAATGCAGGATATAAATTAGTAATAAGAGCAACAGCAAAATTTCATTGGCAAAGCTAGATTGTGCAATCGCATACTAGTCCACTGATGGTTTATGTTCCATAGCCCACTGTTTTGAGAGGAGCTGACTCCACCATGAGCACAACCACCACTGTTTCATGGACTGTCTCTGCACTAACATTCAGTTGTGTGAATGGCGTGTGAATTAGATTTAGAAGTTAGAATAAACCATTGTGCTGTTCATTATGCACCATTTAGTACAGGTTAACTACATGAATCCATGCTACATAGTGAGAAAGGGCAATGTTCTGATAAAACTTATTTGAAGAGTTAAAGCCATATCATTAACTACTTATATAAATCTCCAATAATTAATAGTAGTAGAGATCAGGGCAATTTGGGCCTAAGACCAAAGGAAGCCCTTTCAGTTGCTGTTGTTCTGCTATAATTATTTGGTTAAATGTCAAGTACTGCAGTACCTGCTATGATCTCTGGCAGGCAAGATTGGCAGAACATTTCCTAAATCATTCAGATGATTGTAAAAAGGGGCTCATCCAAGTCCTAAAACTAGAGATTCATAATCTGACCAGAAGTCCTGGAGGACAGCATCAATGCTGTGCTGGACACTTTTCTGTCATTCTCCCATCTCCACCAGATGATAAATCAATGTTTGGATGGATTGTAGCACCTAAATGGAGGATGAGGAGGAGTCATGTCATTGAGTAATGTCAGTTTAGAATTGTGACTTCTTCAATAATCAAAAAAGTTTTTTGTTGTTGTGGGCCTTTCCAACTTATGGCAACCCTAAAGCAAACCTATCATAAGGTTTTCTTGGCAAGATTTGTTCAGAGGGGGGTTATCTTTGCTTTCCTCTGAGGGTGAGAGAGTGTGACTTGCCCGGCATCGCCCAGTGGGTTTCCATGGCTGAGTGAGGATTCAAACCCTGGTCTCCAAAGCTATAGTGCAACACTCAAAACAATACATCATGCTGGTTCTAAAATGACTTGCATCAGCTTAAGTTGGACTTGCATTGCTTGCATAAGTCACTAACAGAATGCCAGCCACCCTTTTGTTACAGTGAAGTTAGATTTACAGTTATATTAGATTCTCCAGAGTTTGTGGCAATGTGAAAATTCTCTCTGTGATAACCTGTTCAAGAATGAAATTCATCACTAGACGCTGCAATAGGGGAACATTGCTTATATGCTGATGAAATGAGGAGCAGTACGCACTCCACTTCATCCTATAACATTTGGAATAATGACAATCAGTCCTTTGAGAATCTGTGACAAACAGAAACTGGAGATTATTTTCACACAAAAATGTTTGAAAGAAATTAATAGGTGTTTATTTTGTACAGGCAGACAATAGAGGGTTTGTGGAGGGGAGGGGAGCTAGAGCAAGGCTGAATCTACACTATGAACTTAAAAAACAGTTTTAAACTGGTTTAGTAGTAGTGGCTTCCTTTCAAGTATTCTGCTACTACAATTTTGCACAGGTGCTGAAAATGTTGTAGTTGCCTTAGGCACCACACAACAATACTGTACTTAAAATGACCCGAAGAAGACCGGGTAGAGGAGAATATCACAAGAGACAGTCTAAAATTTATAGTGCAGATTTTCCTTTTATGTGAATCACCTTGGGAATTGTATATTGAAGGCCAGCTCAGATTTTTTTTAAAAGAAAAAAAAAAATAAGTAAACAAACAGCTGGAAGATTTCAGTTTCCTAAAAAAAGAAAGAACATGCTTTGCTTTTACTTGTCTCAGAACTCACGTAGAATTGCACAAATATGAAACGATAAATCCAGTGTGTTCAGACGCCGCCATAATGACTTTTGCAGAAATGCTGTAGATTGTTATTATGAATAATACCTCCCTAGGGGCTAACAGAGGCTGTTATGCATCATAGAGCAGCTCCACCATAACCAATGTGTTTAATCTGCCAAGGGTCTCCTCTGAGAGACTGCATGAAGCTATGAGCTACAGGGAGAAGGCAGGCATACAGAACTTATACAACAGTTGGCTGTAATTTAGTAGTTCTCTCAGTAAGAATGGAAGGTTGCTCTCTTTCATCTCTTCCCAGCAAAAGGAGGAAGTGTTAAAAAGAAAATGCATACACATCTCTGCTCTGCATAGATTTTGCCAAAAGCCTAGGATGGAAATACTTGTTGTGTCTTAGCCAAATAGCACATTACTATGGCAAGGAGGCGTGTGCACCCCATTTCAGGACACGTTTTAGAAATGCAACTTTGTGGACTGTAGATACCCCTGGGGGACCTGGAGAGTTGTAGTTTGAAAAAAGCATCCCCTCTGTGTAGACTAATACCCTGGTCAGCAAGAAGGTTGCAATAAACAAACCAAGGCCACTTCCTCACTAGACTGTTCTAGCGCTATTATTCTACTTTCAACATCCTATGGAATCCTGGGGTTTGCAGTTTAGGGAGGGGCCTCAAAGGCAGCTGAAGTAGAAATGGAGAGAAATATAAAGCCCTCCTGATGGTGTTGGATTGCAACTCCCATGGCCTCACTATTGGTCATGTTGCCTATGGATGATGGGAGTTGTAGCCCAGCAACACCCGGAGGGCTGCAGCCTCCCTGCGGCTGTGCTACAGCAATGATCTAGTCAAAGCCTATGAGATAATTCCCAAATGACTGACTTGCAGGTTGCAGCCTTTTGTTGGCTTTATTTATTCATTCATTCATCCATTTATCTGAGGAGGGGTGTAATTGCTGTTTATGCAGTATTCCCACGCTAGCATTGTTTGGGCCTTTGTTTCCTATTCCCATCATGTGTACTAATTAGCTGGAGCCACTGGCTAGCTGGGAGGCAGAAGGCTGATGCAAAAGCAGGGAGATCACTTCCTGGCGGGCTCTAGGATAGCAGAGCAATCCCGCTGCTTTTCCTCTCCCTTCCCCCTCCCAAAACACCCATTTGTTGACTGGCATTGGCAGGCAAATCTTAGAGACCAACAAAGTGAAGCAGCCTTCCTTGTGAAAACAATTAAAGATACAGATATATATACTTCCCCACCCACTCTCAGTTTATTTTAGCAAAGAGGTTTTTTCAAACACTTCCGCTCTCTATAGTGCTCAAGATAAAAGCCTCATACTCTGATTGTATTAAAAAAGAAAATAAAAGAAACAAAAGCAGTAACAACAACTTGTTCTCCTGTTAAGGCTGAAGGTAGTTCCAGACACAGTAAGCAATGCAAGAAAAAGATTGGCCAAGCTGGCATTTTCATGTCAGTTGATAGACTGCTTTGGAATGTTTTAGGACCACAGTACAGTGGGTAATTTCTGTACAGAGGAGTACTCTGTTCTATAACCCAAGCCTGTAGACTCAAGCAACACTGTCCAGATACAGTTTTACATGTGATC
Organism: Ctenosaura bakeri; assembly: GCA_948474755.1. Classification (NCBI taxonomy): domain Eukaryota; kingdom Metazoa; phylum Chordata; class Lepidosauria; order Squamata; family Iguanidae; genus Ctenosaura; species Ctenosaura bakeri. The sequence continues at coordinate 112,874 of CAOLHI010001666.1, forward strand.
TGCCATTTGTCTAGATTACGTCTGAGTCAGACCATTCAGTCATCTTTTACCTCCTTTGGTTAATAGTTGGAAAGGCTCAAGACATTTTGGTGCCTGAAGCAAAGGACAAGATGCTGCTGCCACCATTCCATACCCAGAAGCCAATCAAACTGGTGTACAAACCTTCCTGGATTGCTAGCAATGAGGTAACAATTTCCAATATGCTTGAAGGCAGCTTAGGGAACATAGAAGGCCATGTGGCATATATTGTGTCAACTTGTGGAGAATTGTACCTGCAACAAATGGAGCTGGTTGCTTTGCTGGGAGAGAACGTACCACAGCTTAAGGCCTGTGGATCTGCACTTCAGGATGATGAAGTTTATTAGAGTCAGCAGGTTCTCCTGGAAGAGCAACTTATAAAGCATGCCTCTGTGGAAGAGGACACTTCCCAAACCCACGAAGAAGATACTTGGAAGAATGTGACACACATAGAGAAACAGAACTATGAGGAACCGCATAGTGAGCTTGGAGCTACATAACGGATTCCAAACTTTTCCTTTGATCAGTGATAGTTAGGAATGGAAGGAACATTGGCAATTATTAATTTCCATCTTGAAAAAAACAAAACAATTTCCCAACTCTCTTTGGAAGAATAGTAGACCAATGAGAATTTTGTTCAATTTTCTGCTAGTAGTCAACATCCCAAAGTGCTGCATAGGAATTTTTCTGCAGAGATGCTTTTTAGCACAAAAAACTCCTCTTGCTTATGCAGAAAGAGGGTTCCTGTATAGAAAACGTTTCTGTTCCCTACATGGAATACCTGTTTTATTTTCAGGTTTATTTGCTTCATGCAAAAAACCCCAAAAACATTATTTTTGCAGCAGAATAATTGCTGGGTAACACTTCAGGAAGATCAAATATGGGAAGGGGAATACTACAAAGGAATGTTTGCTTTTTCCAGCCGCAAGAAGAAAGGGAGCCCTGGTGGCACAGTGGTTAAATGCCAGTACTGCAAGCCACAAGGTTGTGAGTTCAATCCTGCCGGGCTCCAAGGTTGACTCAGCCTTCCATCCTTCCACAGGTTGGTAAAATGAGTACCCAGCTTGTTGGGGGCATGTATAGAAATGTATCGAAATACAGGCTATTTGTAAGTTGTTCGCCACCTCGATCCATATGGAGAGGCGAGATACAAATAAGTATAAATAAATAAAACTACTTTAATTATTTATTGCATCTGAGAATTAAACAGTTGAGGATTTACATCCCTAGGGATAATGTAACACAAGGAAAGCATTCTCAGTTACCAGAAAATATGGAGGTGGTCTTGGACGGTTACATGATGGAAAGGCCACAGGTTGCTTCGCTGCTGCTAGAAAGGCTTTTTCTAGGTCCAACTTTTCTTTTCTTCTTTCCTTTCAGAATTTATAAATTGCTGTTTGGCCTAATTGCAACATTTGAATTGGCAATTGTGAATATCCAGTGAGAATTTTAACATCCTATGCATGTTAAGTTGCAATGAAATGTCACTGTCTTAGTAGGACTTACTCCCTAGGATTCATGTTTAGAATAGCAGCTATAAGCTGCAATCCTGTACCTTCCTACATGTGAATAAGCCTCATTGAAACCAGTGGGACTTACTTTTGAATAAATTTGTATAACATCACTCTGTTAATTGCCTAAGTGTAGTTTTGATTTTGTAAGCTTTCTATTAGTGGCAGCTTATGGCTCCCGTGTCAGTAGAGCACCAACTTCACCCAAGGTGTTAATCTATATTTTAAATAAACTATTCAAGATCTGAACCTGTTTTGAGAATTCAGTGGCTTGGATAACTTCATTAAAATTCAGACTGAAACCCAGAGCAGATTGGTTTACTGACAAAAATGCCACCAATCACCAGTGCTTTATAAGCTATAAACTGTTTACAGTAGATTCATGCTAAATTCTCCAGTGTTGTTGTGTTTTTTTTTTGTGGGGGGGGTGGTTTGGATGTTGTTTTTGTTGTTTTGTTCTTACAAAAAATTGGATAGCTTAAATTTTCTGGGCTGTAAAAAAGTTAGAAAGATGCCCTAGATTCTAAAACAGAAGGTACATCTATACAAATCAGTGGGAACAAGTTTAAAAGAGGCATCTGTTGCTGGTAATCTGGTATACAGGCAGGTATATCCTAGAGCAGGTTAAAACACATTTTGTAAAGATTAAACCTCCATGATGAAGAAAGCATGGAACAAAGGCCAGGATGAAAGGAACTGTAAGGTTTTTTCCAAATGACCATGGCTAAGGTTATTGGCACTTTTGAAAGGTAGTAATTTTAGTACTTAAAAGGAAAAATAGCCAGAAACTGGGACAGAATATAGTATTAAGTAGAGACTGCACAGACAATATGTGGTATTTACTAGAAAAGAAAAGAAAATCACATGCCAAGCAAATTATGGTAAAGATACCTGTTAAACAAAAACAAGGATCTGAACTGACATGAAGTTAAGCTAATTCCTGGACACAAAAGCTTGTACCCTGTTAATGCAAAGGGTTACAGCCACGTCAGAACATGCATGTTAAAACTGGATTGCTCACTCTATTTTAGCAGAAAACAGAACAAGTCTATAGGACTGAAATTTGATAATTTATCAAATTATAAATGAGAAAATGAAAGGAGACCTTTTCTTACCTTGCCCCTCTCCTTTGACAGAACAGCCAAACAGATGGAAAATTTTTATGGAATTCTCCCAACTGTTTCACCTTCTTCCTGATTCTGGCATTCATTGCATTTCCTTTGGATGCATGGTCTTTGGGGTTTTATGCAGACTTCTCTCCATCTCCACTGATGAGCATTCTTCCTATTCAGCCTGTTAAAAATCTGGCTGTTAGGGACATAATTATAATTTGTGTAGTTTAATACGGTGTCCTGAAGCCAGCGTGGTGCAGTGGTTTGAGCACTGAACTATAACTCTGGGTTCAACCAGGATTCAAATCCCTGCTCAGCCGCAGAAAACCACTTAGTGACCTTGGTCAAGCCACACTTTCTCAGCCTCAGAGAAGGCAAAGGCAAACCCCCTCTGAAGAAATCTTGCCAAGAAAACCCCATGATAGGTTCACCACAGGGTCACCAGAAGTCAGAAATGACTTAAAGGCAAACAGCAGCAGCAGCAGCAATAACATGTAATCCTAGACTGATTCAAATTGAAGAAATAAGGTTAAGGAGATATAGATATAGGTATATATGCACACATAAGAGACATATACATGAATGCACATCTGCATGCAGAAATATGCTAGCTGTACTACTCTACAAAGAACCAAACAAAGCATCTGTTGTTGTATGTATGCCTTCAAGTCATTTCTGACTTACGGTTGCCCTAAGGCAAACCTATCACAGAGTTTTCTCAGCAAGACTTATTACTGGCTTCTTTTAAGGCTGAGAGAGTGTGATTTGCCCAAGCTCATCCACTGGTCTTTCATGGTTGAGCTGGGATTTGAGTCCTGGTCTCACAGAGCCCTACTCCAACATTTTACCATTACATCACGCTGGCTATAAAAGCAGCTATCAAACCCAGCCTAAAACCACTAGCAGCTAGAATGTTTTCCTCTCCACCAGGAGAAATTATGGTTGCCACAGATACATAGAAAGTTGCTTTATAGTGAGTCAGAACATTGGTCCATCTAGCCCAGTATTGATCCATCTAACCAGTATTGCTACTTAGCTGCCTGGGGTTTTAGACAGGGTTTTTCTTCCAGTTAACCCTGGAGATCCCTGGTGGTCTTCTGTCCAAACAATAAACACAGCCAGCACTGCTTAGTGTCCAAAATCAGACAGATAAGAGGACCCTGGCAATCAGAGTTCGATTCCCCACTCAGCTATGGAAACTTGGATGTTTTACACATGCTCAACTCCAGAAAATCTTGTGATAGGTTTACCTTAGGGTCTCCATAGGTTGGAAATGACTTGAAAGCACACAGCAAAAACAAGTGCTCATGATGGTATGGTAGGCTTACAGACAGACTACCGTGAACCTGCTGCATATGTTGTTCTGATGAAGGACAGTATTGTTTCATGTCAGATAAGCCAAATCATTCATATTTACAAGCTTGCCCAGCTAGTGCTGCAGGGTAGGCCAATGCTCTGTTCTTCAAAATGTCTCATCTGGTCCTTAGCCCAAACATCCAGAGCCTTAAGCCTCAGCCTCAATGACAGCTTGTGGATCCAGGTTTTCCTCCAGGCCTTACAGGAGCTCTCTGTGGTGCTGAACCCTATTTCGAAACAAGTTTGGTACCTCAGATAGCTCTTACAATGCTAGCAAAAACCTAGAAGACATTCACTGCCCAATTGACTTGCAAGCCAGCAACCACCACTGCTCAGCCTAAAACCAGGACCAATTGTGTAAAAGTGGATTTGGAATGGAATGGAATGGGTCAAAGTATGAAGAAAAAACACAACTGGAGACCAATCATATTTATAGAAACACCCAGAGATACAGGCTGCCTGCCTCCTGAGATCAGAAGTGAAGTAGCAGATCATCTGTTGATAAGATGGACATGCTGTTTGCCTTCACTTAAGCTCTACCTCTAGGTTTTCTAAATAGAGCAAATATTACAGATATACTATAAGATTCTATTGTTCTCTCCCTTGAAGCAAATCAAAAAGACAGAACTCTGACTAAAAGGGGAAAAAGCAGGTCTGCTACAGTTTCAATATTTTTCCAAGGAATTTCCTCCATGCAGTAATTGCTGTCATTTTCCACAAAACAGTGATGCCTTTATTGGGCCAACTAAAATGCACAAAATACATTGTACAAGCTTTCAAAGCTTCACTGGCTTCTTCATCAGGCAAAGATTTTTTAAAAATCATACAGCAGAAGGAAAGTAATGATGTCAGAGTCACAGGCCTACATTTTGTCTCAGATGTTACTTCTGTTGTCAGTTAAGACAGTCTAGAGGGATATCAGTGCAGACAGATGCCACTCCATAAGAAAGGGACAGTTGTCTCATTTTGGATGCATCTGCCTTCCCAAATCTGGTGCCCACCAAATGTTTTAGATTATAACACCCAGAATTCCTCATCCTTGAGCATCCCTGTGTCACCCAAAACATCTGGGATGGTTCCAAAAGACCAGGCTAGATTGTACGTCTAATCTTAGGGCCCTTTCACGCTACACAATTATAGCACTGGGACTCTATGTCAACTGCTGTGAGTCCATCCTATGGAATTCTGGGATCTGCAGTTTAGGGAGGAGCATTTAGAAATCTCCGCCACACACCTCTAGTGCCTCACCAAACTAAAAATTCCAGGATTCCACAGCATGGAACCATAGTAGTTGAAGTGGAATGATAGTGCTATGATTTTGTAGCGTGAAAGGGCCCCAGATCTTTTAAGGCTTGCCAAAAATATAATTGCAACAATGAGGCAGACATTTTCTTAATTCCTTAGTTGCCACTCTGCTTGTTGCACTAGTAAGCAGCTATACAGTGTTTCATTAGGACAAATTAAGGTTGCCTGTTTTTATGTCACTGGTCACCTGTGTTTTTAAGAGCTGCACAACAATCCAGCAGCCAAAGCTTTTTCCAGCATGCAGATGTCACAATGAAGAAAACTTCTTCTGTCGATTTTTTGTCACAACTGCAGAGGAATTCAAGATATAGGAATCTGCCTAGGGAAAAGAAAAGATGTTAACCTTTGGTCAAACACGTAGGGATGATGAATTCTTGAGCCTCTATCCTACATTAGTCCCAACTAGCCTAGACTCTATGAATCAATTTATGAATGATAAGTCAACTGTTATGTCAATGGCATAGATTCAGTCTATCCACTCTAGTTGAGACTAGCAACGGGATTTCGGTCTTGGTCTCTTCACTGCCTTTGTTTTGCACATAAGAAGGAGAGTACAGTAAGTTGTCACGCCACCATGCATGTAATAAAATTAATTTATGGCTCACCTTTGACTGCCTCACCTCCACACATTTCACTAATCCGCTCCAGCTGGATCAGCTTCTAACATTCCAGACTTCTGATCTCCTTCCAACAGCTGTCACCATTTGTTCTTTAGCAACCTGCTGCAGAAAGAGGTTGAATTTGTTTCTCTTGTGAAAAGGATTCCCCTCCATCATATTGCTTTGAAAACTTAGACTCAGAAAACTATATAAAACCAATATAAGCCATGTTTAAAGGCTCATCCATTCAATAAAATATTATATCTGTATGCAGTATGCAGGGCAGGAATAGAGACTGTTAAAACCAAAGCTATTTGGAAAAAAACGTCAGGATATAAATTAATTAGATTGTTTAGGATACTTTTCATGTTTTGTTCCTTCAGAAAACCATCTTTATAGCAATCTGCATAGTGAGTAAGACAGCCAGCATGGAACAGTGGTTTGAGCACTGGACTACAACCCTAGGGACCATGATTCAATTCCCCATTCAGCCATGGAAGCCCACTGGGTGACCTTGGATGCATCACACACTCTCAGCCCCAGAAAACCCCATGATAGGTTCACCTTAGGGTTGCCATAAGTTCAAAATGACTTGAAAACACACAACAGCAACAATATTGAGTTAGGAGTCTTTGTAGACCACAAGCTGAACACAAGTCAGCAGTGTGATGCGGCAGCTGAGAAAGCCAATTGTGATTCTGGGCTGTGTCAACAGTGTCTAGGTCAAGGGAAGTAATAATATCACTCTATTCTGCTTTGGTCAGACCCAACTTGGAATACTGTATCCAGTTCTAGATACCACAGTTCAGGAAGGATATTGACAAGCTGGAACGTGTCCAGAGGAGGGGGACCAAAATGGTAGAAGGCCTGGAAACCATGCCATCTGTTGAGTGGCTTCGGAGCTAGGTATGTTTAGCCTGGAGAGGAGAAAGTTAAGAGGGGACATGATAGCTATGTTTAAATATTTGAAGGGATGTCAAATGAAGGATGGACCAAGGCTTTTTCTGATGCTCCAGAGACCAGGACATGGAGCAATGGCTTCAAGCTTCAGAAAAAAAGACTTCATCTAAACATTAGGAGGAACTTCCTGATGGTAAGGGCAGTTCGACAGTGGAATGAGCTGCCTTGGAGTGTGGTGGAGTCTCGTTCTTTAAAGGTTTTTAAACAGAGGCTGAATGGTCATCTATCAAGAATGCTTTGATGGTGTATTCTAGCATGGCATGGGGTTGGATTTGATGGCCCTTGTGGTCTCTTCCAGCTCTATGATTCTATGGTTTTAAGAGCAAACATTGTCTGACTAGGACTGCCAGAACCCAGGATTCAAACTGCTGCTCAGCCATGGAAATCTAGTAGGTCTCAGATTTGGGCCCAGAAATCTCAGTGCCTGGAATGATCCCAAACTGGAAATCCTGCTAGGGTAACCAGATGAAAAAGATGACAGAGCTCTTGTATCTTTATTCATAATGCAAAAGACATAAGGTTTCCAGGTCTCGGGGCACTGGCTAAATTTCCAGGGAACTGTAAAGCATTTACAGGTCTCCGGACAGGGGATAACTCTCAGAGCCAACAGCATGCAAGGAAGAAGAAGCTTGGGTTTTTTGCCCATGTGGTGGCTTTAAAGGAGGAGAAGGGAATCATGCTGGACTGCAAGTCCCAGCAGTCCTAGATAGCAGAGACAATGGTGAGGAATGCTGAGAATTGCAATCCAGCAACACCTGATACCTACCCCTGCTTTGAAGCCCAAACACTCATTCCCAGTTTGTCCCAGGGCTCCCTGGCTCAGTAGGAAGGCTTCTCTGTGTGTGTTGCACTCGTGCAATACTGATACTCCCAGAAGGAAAGAGGGAAAAGAAGGGACCAGGATGAAAGTCACACACCCAAGTCCACAGTGCCATTTGGAACAAAGCAGGGAGTGGAGCCAACATGCTGTAGTGGTTTGAGCATTAGTCGACTCCGGAAACCAGGGTTTGAATCCCCACACAATCATGGAAAACCAGTGAGTGACTTTGGGCAAGTCATACTCTCTCAGACTTAGACGAAGGCTATGGCAATGCCTCTTTGACCAAATCTTGCCAAGAAAACCCATAATAGGGTCACCATAAGTCAGAAATCACTTGAAGGTATAGAATAAGAAGAAAAAGGAGGAGGGGGGAGGAAGGGGGAGGACTAGTGTCAGAATTTGTGAGCTTCCTTTTTTACAAATCCTGGAAGCCACAGTGCAGGGCCTGTAAAGAAGGTATCCCCTGGGGGTTGACAGTGACTCTTTTGCAAATCCCAGCAGTACAGTAAGGCCTAGAAAATTCCCACATAGATCATGTGTGCTGTAAGGTATGGCCTACACAAGATTCAAGTCCTAACAGTGAGCAGGGACACCACAGTAAAGAGTTGGCCCAAATGCACCTCCTGTGGCTGTTTTTGCTGCCCTCAGCCCTTCCAGACTCTTCTGGCTACCATTTTCTGAACAAAAAGGAGATGTATTTCCTATTCTAGAAGCCTCCAGGAGAGACAATTCACTTTTTAAATAAACTGCAGATGCTCCCATGTGCTGCTTGGCATGGGAAAAAAATGAGTTTTCTCAAAATGAGAAATGGACTTCTAGCTACGGTGGGGTTGTTTGTTTGTTTGTGTTGTTGTTTTGTTTTTCATTCTGCACAACTGGCAGAGCCTCATGGGAGAGGAAACTGGCTTCAAACCCATACCAGTTGTCCACTCTGGTGCTAGTAGGGATGGGTAGCAACTGTAACACTCTGCCTTCTGTGCAGTTGCTGAAAACTGTTTCATTTCTCCCCAGTCTTGTTCTGCACTGAACACTTCTTAGGCTAAGGACTTACATCAGACAGGTAGAGTATAATGCTCTGCCCTGCCAATTCTGTGCCCACTTCCCATGTATGCCTTTTTAAAAATGCAGCAACAGGGTCTATTTTCTAACCCTCTGGCACCCCATCAAACTTCTCTATCCCTCCCGACAGCTATCAAGCCCCAGTATAATAAATAATAATATAATAATGTTTTATTTGTCACCCACCTCTCCCCAGGCTCAAGGCAGGCTGCAACATAGATATATCACTGTTGCTGCTTACTGATGAGGAGCGGAGAGAATGAGGAAGCAATTTAGATATTGACAATCGGGTTCATCTTGACTTGGAGGGAATGGAAATGGGAGTGCACTGACAAATGCAGTGCCCCTCCTCTCCCTTCCCCTCACAGATATATTGATTAAATTGTGTTCCCTCTCTTCTACTCCACAATAAGAGTAGCAGTAGTGGCCCCTCCCAGGGCTTGACAGCTGCAGGTAGGTGCGGGTTCAGGTATTGCACAAAGGGCTACAGAAAAGTAACTTGTGCTCTGTCCAGAAAGAAACACATGCACACATAAGCCACATTCACATGAACTTCTTGTCTTTGTCGTCATCATCATCAATCCTGCCTTTAACCCATAATAGGAACTCAAAAGCATCTTACACATTAAAAAAAGGTTACACTTAAAAACATACAAAAAGCAACATTAAAGACAAAATACATGATTAACTACATTAAAAAGCATACACTCTAAAAAGATTTTAAAACCAATAAATAATGCAATTCAAAACCCTTAAAAGCCTTAAATCTAAAAGCCTGTCTGAATAAAAAGTTTTAGCCCACTCACAGAAACATAGCAAAGAGGGGGCTATTCTGGCCTCCCCAGAGAGGAAGTTCCAAAGGGTAGGAGCAGCTACGGAGAAGACAATCTCTCATGTTCCCTCCATCTACACCTGTGATGGGACTGAGATAAGGGCCTCTTTGGTGGATCTCAGGGTCCAGGCAGGCACGTATTGCGAGATGCAGTCTGTCAGATAGCCTGGACTTAACCTGTATAGGGCTTATGGCACTAACAGGATTCTGGTCTATTGGAAACCAAGAGGCTCATTACCTTGGATTTTGGGGGAAAGTCTTAACAGTTAAACTAGTATCCTTAGATTCTCCACACCTATTTTCTTCCAGCCCCCCAACATAGACCCATATTGTGTTTACATACAATTCTGCTGATATTTCCAGAAGGCAGCCATTCCAACAGGGTTACCAGCACTGCCTCTTCCATGCAGCCTTTTTTGGGGAGGGGAGGGAGGGACACCTGGTCTGGGCTTTCTAAATGAGTTATATGATCTAGAGTAGGCCAAGCAGCTGGAAGACACTCATATTTTCCTGATGTCATCAGGCTTCCATCTCTGAAGGACAAGTGTGCACAAACTCTTGTGTGTCATGGACTAAACATGCTTCCAGGAGTATCCTTTTCTGCTTGCAAAGAAACAAACGACCAACTTTGCAGCATAGTAATAAGGGGTTGATAATCTCCTCTCACACAGCCCATTACTGTGTTGCACTCCTCCCTCACATCAAAGGCCTGAATTCCATCTGATTTACACATGGCTCAGCTTTAAATCAACTGAGCTGTGGGCCACCCTATCCTTCTGACCCCAGACACACACACACACAGCCCAGTGCCTACATAAATGTGGAAATCAGTTTAGTCATACTTTCCTGTAAAGTGTTCTTCTGTCCCATTTGGCCAAAAGTCCTGCATTTCATGACTGCCCTGGCAAGAATCACATGCAGTGCTTGTCAACAATAGGGGTTACCATTTGAGACAAAAATGTAAACTTATGCCACAATGGAAGGGCAAGTCTGACTCATGGAAGAACAAGGAGCCATGGCTCAATGATACAATACAACTCTTTGCAAATGAAAAGCCCCAGATCCTGTCCATAGAACCTACAGGTAAACAGGGATGCAAATCATGAAGTCCTACAAATGTTGTAAGATAGCAGTTCCCTGCATTCTTCATAGAATCATAGAGTTGGAAGAGACCACAGGGGCCATCGAGTCCAACCCCCTGCTATGCAGGAACACCTTTCAAAGCATTCGCAACAGATGGCCATCCACCCTCTGCTTAAAAACCTCCAAAGAAGGAGACTCTACCACACTCCCAGGCAGCATATTCCACTGCCAGACAGTTCTGGCCATCAGGATGTTCTTCCTGAGGTTCAAGCAGAATCTCCTTTCCTGCAGCTTGAATGTATTGCTCCTTGTCCTAGTCTCTGGAGCAGCAGAAAACAAACCTGCTCCCTCCTCCACAGGACAACTCTTCAAATATTTAAACATGGCTATCATGTCCCCTCTTAACCTTCTCTTCTGCAGACTAAACATACCCAGCTCCCTAAGCCACCCCTCAAAGGGCATGGCTTCCAGATCCTTCACCATTTTGATCACCCTCCTCTAGACACGTTCCAGCTTGTCAATATCCTTCTTGAATTGAGGTGCCCGGAACTAGACACAGTATTCCAAATGAGGCCTAATCAATGCAGAATAGAGTGGTACCATTACCTCCCTTGATCTAGACACCATACTCCTATTGATGCAACCAAGAATCACATTGGCTTTCTTGGCTGCCTCATCACACTGCTAACTCATGTTCAACTTGTACCAAGACTCCTAGATCCCTTTCACATGTACTGCTATCCAGCCACGCATCCCCCATCCTATATTTGTGCATTCCATTTTTTCTGCCTAAGTGTAGGACTTTACATTTCTCTCTGTTGAAATTCATTTTGTTAGCTTTGGCCCAGTTCTCCAATCTGTCAAGGTCACTTTGAAATTTGATCCTGTCCTCTGGGGTATTAGGAACCCCTCCCAATTTGGTGTCATCTGCAAATTTGATCAGCATGCCCTCCGCTCCTTCATCCAAATCATTGATGAAGATGTTGAATAGCACTGGGCCCAGGACAGAACCCTGTGTCACCCCACTGCTCACTTCTCTCCAGGATGAAAAGCAGTCATTGGTGAGCACCCTTGGGTTCGATCAGTCAACCAATTACCAATCCACCTAATAGCAGCCCTGTCCAACCCACATTTTACTAGCTTCTTCATCACTAACTGTGCTAAACAGGGCTGCTGGGAATTTTTTATGTAGGCCAACAACATATGGAAGGTTGCATGATTACCATGCCTGAAGGGATGTCTTGAGATCATCTGGAAAGGCCCATCTGCTAAAGAGGGCCTTCTCGGTAGCTACTCCCAGCCTCTAGAGCTCCCTTCCTAGAGAGGTTAGAAGTGCATCCTCCTTGTTATCCTTTGGTAAGCAAGTGAAGGCCTTTTTTGTTTTATCAGGCCTTTGAGGACTGACTGCGCAAGGAAAAGGCCCTTCAAATGCTGTGTTGTTTACATTTGTCTTCTTTTTAATGGTTATTCTTTTAACTTTTCTTAATTTCATTATTAATAGTTTGATTATACTATTAATTTTTCTAAGATGCATTTTTTTAGTTATATCTGTTTTTAACTTTTGTAAGTTAAAAAAGTTAAAAAGTCTTTGTTACTTTTAGCAGAGCTACTCTTCTCCCTCCTCTACTTGACTTTATATACAGTCAGGCCTCCCCATTTGCTAGGCTTAGGGGCACAGGATCCCCACAAAAGTGGAAAAATCACAAATATCAAAATGTGTGCGTACACGTCTGTGGGAAGGGGGCTGAGGCATGGTGGGGAGAACAGGCACCCAGGGTACAAACCAGGTCAGAGAAAGGAAAGGAATGGCAGGGTTGGCATGGTAGCTCTGTATTTCCTCTCTCGCACCCACCTCCTTCCTTGAGTGCGATGGGAGCATCAGCAGAGGGTTTGTGGTACTGAGAAATTGAGCTGCAAGCTGTCCTTCAATGGTCAGGCAGCTGGTGGAGAAGGAGGACTAGAGGTGAGTTTTTAAGGGGCCATATGGCCTGATCAGAGTTGCCAAAAGTGCCTGAGGTGTAGAGGGGCAGTAGTTGGAGAAACTCACAAATAATGAAATCTGTGTCAGTCAAACCCACAAATATGAAGGGCCAACTGTATTCCGGTATTTTATAAATAAGGAAGATGGTGGAAGAGCTCTGTTTGCCAGCAGAAAAAGACTCAGAACTTGAAACAGTTTACTTCTCAATTAACAGCTCCCAGATTCTCCCACTAGTGTGTGCTGGCTGGGGGATTCTGAGAGCTGTAGTCCAAAAACTCTTCTAAGACTTCTGCCTGAAAATTTCCACAGCAGCCTAGATCCTTGTGGCTAGTCTGAATTTAGCCATCATGGCTACTTTCTGTTGATGTTGTAATCTAAAATCTCAATGAAGGGAAGCAGAAACCACTGGAGATCTACTGCAAATCACCAAGCAAGCAACCAGAAGATCTGTCTCAATGTGTCTTGTGCCTATTCCCAAATCAGACAACTGATGCATCTCTGCTACCCATATTGGTTTTCTATTACTTCAGTTTTCATTGCCCTATCCTATGGAATCCTAGAATTTGTAGCTTTATGAAATGTTTAGATTTTGTGAAATGCTTAGAATTCTCTCATACAGAGCTCAAATACCCATCTCCAGAGAAGTCCAAGCACCTCACCAAACCACAAATCCTAGGATTTCCCAGGATAGAGCTATGAAAGCCAAAGTAGTATGAAACTGATACAAATGTGCAGTCCTAATATATCACAATTGTTATTCCTAGAGAAAGACGTAAGTCGCCAAATAGTTCTGCTGCTGATTTGTACTGCCTAAGAAGGGCAGCAAAAGAACTTGATGCAGGTTGGTGAAGCATTAAAGCTCTCTGATTGAGACTTCCAGATCCCCCTCCCTAATGGGCAAATCCCAGTATTCCATAGGTGCAGGTATCGGAGTGAAAGTGGAATGATAGCATTATACTTGTGGAGTGTGAAAGGCTCTTTGATGGCACAAGCTCTGGGGAACCAGGACCCATTTCATCAGCAGCTTGCCTAGCTCTTCCACCCACCCTTCTTTAGAGACTATGGGGACATGTGAAGAACCAAATGTTGCTGTCTTGTGTGAAGTCTGAAAGAATAGGTGAACTGTCTGCCACCAGTCTAGGTGCATCTGTTGAATGTTTTCCCGGACTGCTGAAAACACAGGCGCCCTAACTAAACTAAGAATTGACAATCCTGGTAACTACTTGTACAGGCATCCCCTGCTTTTCAGCCATTGTAATTACAGACACATCCCATTCTTTTGACCTGGAAGAGAGGTCTGCTGTTTTGTTCATTCTTCTCTTGCCTTCTTCCAGTTCATGTTCCCTACAAGAAAAGGCAAGAGAAGAACTGATTAAAAAAAAGTGTTCCACTTTCCAACGAATTCAGTTTTTTGGCAGTGGTGTGGTCTCTAACCCATCAGATTAAGGAGGGGAGGGGCTGTAAACAAGGATTGTGGTTTACTAGGAGTAAGGTATCAGAGCTGAATCAAACGATTGCAAATAAGCAGTGCCTATGAGCAAATGCGTATTTTCCTTTCCTTCACCACTCAATAGCCATCACCAGCAAAAATCAGGGGTAGGAGCATCCCCAACAACAAAAACAGAGTAATAACTATGGAAAAAAAGCCTAGACCTAGACTCAAGACTCCTGTTAAACTAAAGATCTGCCTGCTTTTAGGTGTAGTTTTGTCAAAAGGCTCAGCTGAGTCGAGCTCACACCTGACAGCAGTGATTCAGCCTTCCGCACAAGTGAATCTTTCAGGGGAGCAAACGCATTCTTGCCAAACTAAGGCAACTGGAAGTCAAATAAAGGAGGATTGTCCTGAAAGCGAGTTGCATAATAAAAACAAACCCAATATGCTGTTAACAAGGGTTTAGAGGTCAGGTTCTCATCCCAGCCCACAAAGACATGTACAGACCCAGGAGATTAAAGGGAGGGGGAAACGGCGCAGGAGGGAAACTGTGTCTCCTTCTTGCCCTGTGTGCCGCATTTTCTCCTCCTCCCCCCAGCTCCTTGCAAAGTGACACTGAAAGAGAGGAGCTCATTTTTAAGGCGCCGAGGTGCAACTGCCCCAGAGAATGCCACGCATTGTGCGCTTCATCCCAAGCCAGCGTTTCAGTGCCAGCCGAGGAAAACAAATGCTGCCCCGCTGTCTCCTGGAAATCCCGTTCTCATCCCTGCTGGGCGAGCTCGTTTCGACGCCAGCTGACTTCTTGCCCTCTCTTCACAGAGCTTAAAAGCTTCCAGCTTCCCCCTGCCCGCCTCCCGCCCCGCTCCGCCTGCAGTGGGAGCCCAACCACGAGACACACGAGCGCGCGATAATCCCGGGTTTTGCCGTGTGTCGTCGTCGGGGAAGGGCGGAGGGAAGCGTCGAGAGGCAGGCGGGAAAACCCAAGTGGATTAACAGGGAGGGCAGTTCTCAACCTGCACCGGGGGGAGAGAAGGAGGAGCTGTTTGGGCCCGAAAGGCCTCTCGCCTCGCCGCCCTCTGAGCAAAACACGGCGAAACGTCTGATCTTAAAAGGTAGCACTTAAAGCCACCCAAATCCCCTCTGGAGCCTGACCTTTGCAGCTGCGGGGGCGGCGAGGCCCCTAGGAGCGCTTTCCCATACTGTTGCCTAATGATGTTTTCACTCCTGTGGAGACCTTTTTTTTCCCCTCCTCTCCCTCGGCTCCTTTTCCCTCTACCCCCTCGGAGACAAAGGGTTTGTATGAAGTGCGGCCTGCCCTGCCTTTGGCCTGCCACCGAGGAGCCTTTTTATTTTGTATTTTTTTGCAAGCTCAAAGAGGAAAACTTCCAAAGGGCTCTCTGGCAAGCCTGCGGGAGAGAGAGGGCCCCGGTAATTAAGTTAGCTCCCTGGCTTCTGGGCGCTTCCCTCCGTCCTTCACCCCAGCTGCCCGCCTCCCTCCCCCCTGCCTCCCCCCCCCAGACTGTGTGTGTTTAGGAGGTGATGTTTCCCACAGCTCTGATCTAATTCAACTGTAATTCAATCTCCGTGTGACCAACACTCCGCCAGCGCTCTCCCACCCGCCGGCAGCCTCCTCTCTCACAGGCTGTGTGTGTTACACATTTGCACTGTCAATCTGACAGACTCCCCTCAAACAACCTCTCTGTAGAGATTTCCAGCCTCACTCAGGCAGGGTTGGGGGTCCTGTCTGCGGCAATAATTCTTAACAGGAAGACCCTTCTTCCTCTCGGCCTCCCCCCCTTCCCGCGCCCAGCTGCCACACCATCCCATCCTGGGCCATTTCTGCACTGGACTGTTACAGTGCTAAGATTCCACTTTCAACATCCTAGGGAATCCTGGGGTTTGCAATTTTGTTACAGTGCTACTATTCCACTTTCAACATCCTAGGGAATCCTGGGGTTTGCAGTTTAGGGAGGGGCCTGAGGCCCCTCCCAAAACTGCAAACCCCAGGATTCCCTAGGATGTTGAAAGTGGAATAGTAGCACTGTAACAGTCTAGTGTGGACATGGCCCTGGTTGCCTCCTCCATCCCATCCCACCTCCTTTTTCCACTCTCCCCCACCCCCACCCCAGGGTTCTCCTTACACCACAGATACCCAATACCTGACACTCCACAATTCTCAAAGAGGTTTGTTTCAGACCCTTTGTGATGAAGCAACACAAAAGACAAAAAGCCACAGAACCGCATAAGGCTGAGAATCTGAAGCAGATGTAAAGATCCAATCCCGTTTGCTCACAGATGGGTCTTCTTGGGTTGCTGCTGTTGTTTTAAAAAAAACCCCACAGATAAACCTTTTAACTAGGCCATTTCCGCACTACATTGTTATAGTGCTATTAGTCCACTTTCAACATCCTGTGGAATCCTGGGGTTTGGAGTTTAGGGAGAAACATTTGGAATTCTCAGCAAGAGAGCTCTTTGGCCTCAGTAAACTACAAAGCCCAGAGTTCCACAGGATGTTGAAAGTGGAATAAAAGCACTATAACAGCATAGTGCAGAAATGGCCCTTGTGTTGCCAGGTTTCCGAAATAACAATAAGGGAAAGTTGGAATTCATAATCTGCTGAGTTGCTAATCAGGATGTTTGTGTTCTACTTAAATACCAAATGAAAGTTTTGATTTTGGTGAACTTAGCCACGCATTTCTTTGTAAAGTGAATGTATTGTCCACGTTCATAAATTGCACAATGGACTTATTTTGGCTTTCTGAAGGCAGGATTTTCTGGTACCTTGTTCAATCTATACAGAATGAAAAGCTTTCCCGTGTTCAAATAGGAGATATCCCAAATAATGAGGGATGCCTCAAATAGGGGATATCCCAAATAATGAGGGATGGCAAAGCTTTCTGGCCTTAAAATAAGCAACATCCCTTGTAATAAGGGACACTCTGGCAAGCCTACTTCTGCTAGAACAAGATACCCACTCATCTAAAAAAATCATTTGGAGAATGAATCCTCTGGTGGATTCTTATCAGAGCTGGGCCAAGAGTAAGGCATTTGGGATGTCATGAAAGTGCAGCAAAATTTTCTTTATTTGGTTTGTTATTATTGTTACTGCCAAGGAAGAGGAGGGCTGCTTGTGGGACTTTTTTGCCTCACGCACCAAAGAAGCACGGGTGGCTTTAGGTACTTTGGCTTTAGTTTAGGGAGGGGGTACCATTTCCTGTCCCGTTTCGGACAGAAAAAAAATTGTCACGGATCAACTCTGACTCTAATCGTGCAAGAATTTAAAGCAATGCATGCGATCAACTTTTTAGCTTGCATTGTTTCCTTATGGAAACATAAGGAAAACATTGCATTCCGTGAAATATCTCAGAACTGCTGAATAACTTGTGGATGTTTAGAGTGGTTCCCAGGCAAGACTTTTACCATGCCATTCCCCTGCCTAGTGAATAATTTTATGGGGGCTTCTGACATTGTCATTCTGCAGAATTAGCCTTCCTTTATTTGTCATTCTGCAGAATTAGCCTTCCTTTATTTTTCCATCACTTCATTTGTTTTTGTCAGTGTTTCATTTACTGAGGAAAATCTATGTTTTTGTTTTTTGCTTACTGGGGAAAATCTGTTTAGAAGAAAGGACACAATGCCTTCTAACTGATAGCGTGAGGAGTCTTCTGTCTGGAAATGCCTGGGTTAATCTAAATCTGGCTGAGTATGAATCAGCTGACCTTGTATGACTAATGCAGAATTACAATTGAAGAGGACAGCTAATGGTTCCCAACACAGGACTGTCCATAGAATTCCTCAGTGCAAGTGTCTTTTGAGTCAACAGTCATGGGAAATCAATTCTGTCAGAAGTTCCAATAACTCCCATGATTCTCAAAAGAATAGTAGAAATCTTACCTTCAAACCATGACTTAATCGTTTGGAAAGCAGATCTGCTTTTGCACTAGATGTTATCACTCCCCAAATGCAAATATTTGGGGAGGAGGTATCCAGAAACCTATCTGGGACCCTGATCCAGGGCTGGACCATGTTCCAGGTAAAAGGCTACTTCCCTTTCCTATTCAAAACAGAGTGGGCAGTTTAAGATTCTTCTAAAGAGCATGAATACAAGGCTTTTACAGTACAGTACAGTACAGTACAATACAAGGCTTTGCAGAATTATTTACGCAGAGAGAGAGAGAGAGAGAGAGAGCTTTTGGCTTTTCCGCATTTTGTTGTGCTACAGCCTAGAAGCAAAACTGATATGATTGCCGTTTGATGTACACAAGTTATAACCATTGCAAAGTTACAAAAAAAATATTTTCTTGTGACACAAAAATTGGATATGCAAAAACAAAGTGGCATTCTTGGGTTTTTGATGCATTGATGTTGCACAACCACCTTTTTATACCCTCCTGCATTTCATAGATAAAAACCAGGGCACATGTGGCCAGGCAGCATGAAAGTGTGATCAAGATGGCAAACATTATTACCAGTAATAAGGAAGAAGACACAAGCCAGGAGAGGCTGTAGCAGTCTGCTTTTGCCTGAGCCTACTGGGAAGGAAAACATCCCACCCCTTCCTTTCCTCACCCCTCTCTCCCTGCTGAATTAATTGAGTGAGAACTACTTTTGCAGTTTGATCTCAGTTTGTACCAATGGAAGTAAACCTAGGGCAAGAGAAAAAGTGGGAAAATGGGACAGAAACTGTGATGTTTCACAAACAGCTGAAAAAGTGGGGCAGAGAATTAATCAGGACTGGTCCTGCCAAATCCAGACAGTTAAAGCGAATGCTTTGCCTTGAGCCAGAGCACCCTCATACCACTGGGGAATGAGTAAAAATAAGTGTCCAGGCTTTAAAGCCACTTCAGATCGAATCTTTGCCTTCCTTTCTGGAGGAGCACAGCAGTTCCTGAGATTTCAGCTGACACAATGAGACTCAATGGGGCATAATGAGACCTCCTCACAGCCATGATGGGGTAAATATTTACATAGGTGTGTGTGAAGTAGAATAGATGCTAATTTGAGGTTTAAGTGATTGTTTAAACCAATGGTTTGAACAACCCATCAATAGGGTAACCAAATACACAGGTTAAGTGTATTATTTTTGCTCCTTTGGTCAAACTTAAGCTGATTTAAAGCATATCCTTGAGGGGTTAGAAGGAATGGGCCTACTTTTCAGCTAGACCTGTACCCCAAATCTCAGTGAATTTAAAGTGTCCATGGCAGGATACAATTATTCTTTATTATCTGGAAAATAGTAGAAACAATATTGATCAGGTTTGTATGGCCCAGGCCAAATAGCTCTCTCATTACAGGGTTTGTTGTAAGGAGATAAAGAACAGGGAAGGCTTTAAAGAGGGATTCTGTAGCAGAGCAGGCAGTGCATTCTCATCATAGAAAGAAATCTGAGCCTGACAGCTAAACAGTTCAAATAGTGAATACTTAAGATTTGCAGCCAAAGTGTCACTAGATGGTAGTTTCCTTAGCAGTCACCAAAGGGAAAAGTGGAAAGGCGGGGGTGAGGCCAGGTCTGAAGGAAGGAAGGAAGGAAGGAAGGAAGGAAGGAAGGAAGGAAGGAAGGAAGGAAGGAAGGAAGGAACTAAGCCTTCCAATTTAGCAGTGGAGAAGGCCTGTACCAAGCTGCAAGACCCATGAGTCTAACCCCAAAACCCCTAAATCCCAAACCCCATTTGACCTTGGAAGCTAAGTATGGTCAGCTCTGGTTAGCATTTGGATGGGAGACCATCAGTGAATGCCAGGTGTTGTAGGCTATATTTTAGGGGAAGGCAAAACCCACCTCTCAGTAGTCCTTACCTAAGAAAACCCTATGAAAATCATGGGGTCATCATAAGTCAGCAGGACAAATAAAGGCACAAGCACATGTGCATGCACACACACACACACATACACACAGGAAATGCAAAATCCAAGCCCTATTCTCTTTACCCTATGGAGAAAAATGAAGCTTGGTCTCAGAGCAAAGATGAGCTGCAAGTGAAAATCCTCCCATGTAACTTGTGCATGCAATAAAGCCCTCAGCTTTGAACATGCAAGCTTGAGAAAGGGAGCCAGAGCTCTAAGTAACAGCCTCAGGTAGCAGTAGCAGCCAGGCCCTCCCTCCTGAATCCAAAGGCCACCATCATCTCTTGGAAAGATCTGTGGGTGTTACATGGTCTGTCTCTCAGCTAGCATGGAAGACATTGTACCTGAGCCCTGTGTTGAAGAATTAAGCCACCAGTCCTGTTCACCTCTACACCTGGAATATCCTAAAGTGACCTAATTTGATCCAACCCATTTTATTTCTTCATTTCTCATTTTAGCTCTCCTGTACATGGATAATGCAGTGAGACCTCCTCATCCTCCTTCTTCACTGGATACTTCTACAGGAGGAACAGCATGAGACCATTGCCTCACCAAGCATGAATTTAGCCCTCAGATATGAAAGCTTCCTTCAATCCTCAAATTTCTAGCAAGTGAGACATTGAAAATTCTCATGTTTGCTAGGTTCACATCCCTCCTGGTAACTTTACCTGCTGCTTTCTTTGGATGCCTAAACTTATTTCTAAATGTGCAACTGAAGATTTAAGTCACTGCAGTGCTAGAAATCATAGAATCATAGAGTTTGAAGAGACCACAGGGGCCATCCAGTCCAACCCCCCGCCATGCAGGATCCCACATCAAAGCATTCCCAACAGATGCCCATCCAACCTCTGGCTTAAAAACCTCCAAAGAAGGTGACACCACACCCCGAGGCAGCATATTCCACTGCTGAACAGCTCTTGCCATCAGGAAGTTCTTCCTGAGGTTCAGGTGGAATCTACTTTCCTACAGCTTGAATCCGTTGCTCCTTGTCCTAGTCTCTGAAGCAGCGGAAAACAAGCCCGCTCCCTCCTTGACATGACATCCCTTTAAATATTTAAACATGGCTATCATGTCCCCTCTTAACCTTCTCTTCTGCAGACTAAACAAAGCCAGCTCCCTAAGCCGCTCCTCATAGGGCATGGCTTCCCGACCCTGCACCATTTTGGTCGCCCTCCTGTGGACACGCGCCAGCTTGTCGATATCCTTCTTAAATGAGGTGCCCAGAACTGGACACAGTACTCCAAATGAGGTCTAAGTAAAGCAGAATAGAGTGGTACCATTACCTCCCTCGATCTAGACACCATACTCCTATTGATGCAACCAAGAATCATGTTGGCTTTCTTGACTGCCGCATCACACTGCTGACTCATGTTCAGCTTGTGATCTACCAAGACTCCTGGATCCCTTTCACACATACTGCTATCCAGCTATATGTCCCCCATACTATATTTGTGCATTCCATTTTTTCTGCCTAAGTGCAGGACATTACATTTCTCTCTGTTAAAATTCATTTTGTTAGCTTTGGCCCAGCTCTTCAATCTGTCAAGGTCATTTTGAAATTTGATCCTGTCCTCTGGGGTATTAGGAACTCCTCCCAATTTGGTGTCATCTGCAGATTTGATCAGCACGCCCTCTATTCCTTCATCCAAGTCATTGATGAAGAAGTTGAATAGCACTGGGCCCAGGACAGAACTCTGTGGCACCTCACTAATCATTTCTCTCCAGGATGAAAAGCAGCCATTGGTGAGCACCCTTTGGGTTCAGTCAGCCAACCAGTTACAAATCCACCTAACAGTAGCCCTGTCCAGCCCACATTTTATAAGCTTCTTTGCAAGAATGTCATGGGAAACTTTGTTAAAGGCCTCACTGAAATCAAGATATGCTATATCCACAGCATTCCCTTCATCTATCAAGCTTGTAACTCTATTGTAAAAAGAGATAAGATTAGTCTGGCATGACTTTTTTCTGAGATATCCATGTTGACTTTTAGTGATTACAGCACTGCGTTCTAAGTAATCACAAACTGACTTTTTAATTATCTGCTCTAGGATCTTTCCTGGTATTGTTGTCAGACTGACTGGGAACATTTTATACGAGGGGGGTAGATTCTTATGTGATAGATTCTTATGTGGGGGGCAATGCCTTCATTGCCCCCATAACTGTACTCTGAAATTGTTTATTATATTACTGTTGGTGCTGAAATTTACTCTGTGGGGTGGGGGGTGTCCAGGTTCAAGTGCAAGTTTTGCAAATTCCAGCTCCCATCTGATTCTAGCAACAGCCGTTGTGTGGTGGTTAGGGTGCTGAGCTGAGATCTAGAACAGCCAGGTTCAATAAGTGATCTTTGCTAGTCACTGTCTATCTCAGCCTAACCTTCCCATTTGTTGTAGCTGAAAGCTGGGGAGAAGGAGAACCAGGTACAGTTTTCTCCCACTTATCTGCCAGGTTAGGGACCAGAGCACTGTCAGAAAATAGAAATGGTCAAAAAGCAGAACCCATGTACTATAGGGAATATGAAGGACTTACGGAGGCTTGCTTGGGTCTGACCACATGTGCTGCTTGTAAAGTCTCTCATCTGGCTTGGTGCTTCCCCCCTCCAAGCTTGCTTTGCAAGCAGTGCATGTGCAATTTCAAGAGAGCCTCCATAGGCAAGAACTGAAGTCCACTGTTTTGATACTTGCAACATGGACACGTTCCATTAATTCAACCAGGGGATCCACTCTTTCTATAGGCAAGAATTGGGACTGCACATGTGTGCATATGAGCAATCCCAATCAAGTCTCTGTAGGCAAGAAGAACTGGTGAAAGAGTGGACCCAATGTTGAATAAATGAGACTTGTCCTTAATTGGAAAGCATTGAAATGAGCGAGTCGTCAGATAATGCGGCATTAAAAAGCAATGGCTTCCTATAGTCTACCTTGAATTCATTACAGGAAATGTAAGATATAAATGTAACTAATACATTCATCTAAACAAATGTAACAAATAAATAAAAATGCATATTTAAAGTAACAAGGAAATGTTAAAGCCCAAGGAGAACCATTATTTTTTGAAAGATATGTGGCACTCATTAAGATTAGCCCCCCCGTGAAATGTCTCCAAGCCCTCTTCAATCAATGTTTAAGAGATCTTGGGTCTTTGAAGGCTCATAGAGAGGAAAGAAGTTCTTTGGGGATTACGTGAATAGCTTTTACTTCCGTCCTTAATAGTAAGGGAAGTGCAGTAGATGCCCCTGGGCAGATAAGCTGATCCACAAAATACTGCTCAAGTGCCATTGCTAAGCTAGAGGATCAGTGTCAACAATGCCAGAAAAGAAAACCCAGCTCCTCTTTATTTGGCCACAAGTAATCTTGTTTTAAAACACAGAACAATGAGATGGTCATGCTGTAGTGAAAGAACCTGCAGCCTTGGCATCTCCTTTGAAGTGACTTCAAAGTGACTGTTTTTCTAAGCAGAGGATGTGGCGTCAGGCCTGTACATGACTGATGGGGGAACAGAGAATCCTTTTCTAAAAAATAAAGGTGAGATATATAGATAGAGAGAAAGATAGATAAGAGATAGACAGACAAATAGACAATAGGATGGTGGTAGTGACTGTTACTGCTGGCATTATTGTTGTTGGTGGTGGTGTGTGCCTTCAAGTCGTTTCCGACTTATGGCTATCCTAAGGCAAACCTATCACAGGGTTTTCTGGGGCTGAGAGTGTGTGATGCACCCAAGGTCATCCAGGGGGTTTTCATAGCCGAGCATGAAATCGAATCCTAATCTCCAGGGTCATGGTTCAACAATCAAACCACTATACTACACTGTCTCTCATGAGCATTGTTAACCTGAGTCATTTCATAATGTTAACTTTTTGAGACTTCCTTCAGTGAGATCAGAAGACAAGTCTGAGATGCTTTCTGGTTTAAATTACAGTTTAAATCAAGGGTTAAGGGCATGTGTTCTTTCTGGTGATGTGGGACTGCAGCTCCCATCATCCCTTATCAATGGTTACACTGGAACAGGCTGATGAGAATTGCTGTCCAATGCACCTGGAGCAATTTCATCTTAGGCCACATCAGCGTTAAGGTTTCCCTCAAAGGGCCAGTTGTATCTGTAAGACTACAGACATGTATCTACTCTTTTATCATATTAAATAATTGTCTCTGTATTCGATTATTACTGGTTTTTAAATTGTCTCCGCTCTGCATCAACTTTTCTTTTCTTGGACATTTTGGGGCTATTTGATCATAGTTTATGGCCCCTATACCTCTGTAAGGTGACATAGAATCGGTCAGTATATCCAGTGTGCCACTTTCTGCTCCCCACACCCTCTCTGTGCCTCTTTCTGCTCCCCCCCATGGCTCTGTCTGCCCCCCTGCCCCCTCTATACCTGATTAGTCCGATCCCCACAGTGTGGTCCCCTGGCTGCCAGTATTCTGAAGAGGGGCCCAGCAGCCACCACTCACAATCTACTTCTACTTCTGACTGCTCCTCTGTCCAACTCTTGCAAGCCATGCGGAGCATTGCCATGGTAACATGCGGCAATGCTTTGACAGCGAGACTTGGACAGAGGAGCAGTCAGAAGTAGAAGTAGATCGCAAGTGCTGGCTGCTGGGCCCCTCTTCAGAATACCAGCAGCCGGGGGCCCACAGTGTGGGGATTGGGCTCACCAGGCAGAGGGAGTGCCGCAGTTGGAGGAAAGGTGTGGGGGCCACATAAAATGTCCTGGTGGACTGGATTCAGCCCACAGGCCTTGTGTTTGACATGTGACCTGGAGGGTCACATGTTCCCCACCCTTGTTATTTAAATTGTATGCATTATTGCAGAATGACAGAGTAGACTGAGATGGCAGCATTTTGGCCAGTCCAGTATGTAATTAACATATCTAACAGGATGAGCCCATAGCTTGAGAATTAGGGGTGAAAACTTGAACACTAGCCCTGGGGAAATGACCCCATGTGATATCACAGTGGGCAGGCCCTGGTGATTTCACAAGGGGCAACCATGGTAATGTCATTAAGCATTCCACATTAACTTTCAAATACAATAAGTATCAACTACAGTTCCACACAGAGTGCCATTCAATTAAAAAAAAACAAGTCTAACAAAATGTAACATAATACATATATACAAACATCACTTTCCAAGAAAGTGCTCTCACCCTGAGACCCTTTTTCCCCTTGCCCTGAGGACTGGAGAATAAGCACCAGGTCCTGAAATCAAATGTTCTTCTAATGTGTTTGTGTAAGGAGGTATCCACTATCCCTTTACACAAGCAGCTTCGCATTCACGTGCAGTTCAGTGGGCCAGCTCAAAGGCCCATCTGGCATGTGGGCACAATTCTGCCCCTACCTCCCCACCCCAAAAAAACTGGAATGGCCACCAGAACAGCTACAGGAAATACCCAAAATGGCTATCAGAGAATCACTTGGAACTTGGGTAAGAATGCTGGCACAGTAGATAACACTGATAGAATCTCAGCCCTGGTCTGCTTAAATCCTCCAGGTTGAGGAATACTGGAAGAGAAGCTTTCTGAACAATTCAACCAGCATGGACCACAATTGGGGGAGATAAGGCTATTGTTAATACCAAAGAGGAACAGCTTAATTGTAGGATCCAGTTTGAATGAACTCTGTGTAGCATGGGAAGCAAGGGGCATATGGTGATCCAGCCCTTTGCGTGGGATGAGTCATATTGGGTATTGCATTGCATGAGGACAGCAGCTGTTCTGAAACTACTCCTCCTTCATAGGCACAGGTGGACAAACTAACGGGGGGCGGGGGGGCTGGAAGCAGACTGCACAGCCAAAGCAGTTGAATTATCAGCAATCAAGAGGAAAGTTGATGAAGCTCGGATATTTTCACCACCTTTCTCACTTCAGCCCCTAGCCCACATAAGAACATCATTGTCAAGTTCCTTTTGTTCACTTTTAAGATGTATCACATTATAAGCAGTGCCTTGAAAGTTTGGTTTTTTGAACTACAATTTCCAGAATCCTCCAGCGAGCATATGATGCATTCTGGGTTCTTTCCATGCCCTCAGTATGGAAATAGAGATCTTCAAGTCACAAAAGGATAGAAGAAATTGTGCATTATAGTTTCACAGAAATGCACATCAGAGTTGGTTGTTGTCTTTATCAGAACCAGCTAATGTGTTGCAAAAGACTGTAAGCTGTTTCTCCTGAACTCTTTATTGGTTTAGGTCAGCCTTTTTATCCTGGAGGAAGATTTGAAATAGTTTTCAGTTCTCAGGAAACCCTTGCATAAAAGTTATGTTATATCTACAGCTCAGTGCTGATCTCTCTCAAAACCCCAAGCAGACTGTTGCAGAACCTCAGGGTTCTAGAAAATCCTCATTGAGAAACTCTGGCTTGGGTGGTACAAGACATGGCTGGATGCTATGCCATTTGGTTTACAGCTAGGTTAACTCCTAAAGTGGAGATTGCAGACCAGATAAGAAAAATGTTGATGTGGAGGCTTCTGTTCACACCTTGTGTTGTTTTTATGTGACTAAATTAATTTTGCAAGCCTGTCTACTCCTTCTTGGTCCTTGTGGGCTCTAATGTGATACACTTTCCTTACCCCTGTGGAAGTAAAATAGGAAACCAGAAAGAAAGAAACTGAGGCCATTTCTGCACTACACTGTTATAGTGCTATTATTCTACTTCCAACATCTTGTGGAATTCTGGGATTTGCAGTTTAGGGAGGGCATTTAGAATTCTCAGCCAGAGAACTCTTTGGCTTCAATAAACTACAAACCTCAGAATTCCACAGGATGTTTGAAGTGGAATAACATCACTATAACAGTGTAGTGCAGAAATGGTCATAGGAGTAGCTCTGCTGGCCACGCAACAAAATACAACCGGATCCAAAATCCACAAAGGAATGATACCTTTATTGGCCCTTTTCACATGGGGTTAAAAAAATGGTGTAGAGCAACCTCCGCGGAGGTTGTCTACATCATTACGCGAATTGGGGTGGATTACTGTTGAGTAATTCCACACCACAATCCGCGGTCAGGCGCCTGCAAGTGGCGGCGCCGCGTGCTTTTGAAAAACCACATTTTATGTGGTTTTTCAAAGGCAAGGGGCATCCAGCCCCGTGCAGCCCTGTCGCAGCGCTTGTATGGATTTGCAGATCGGGCAGGGGGCAGGATTTCCGGCTGGTGAGCTGCTCCAATTGGTGGAGAGGCTCCGCCAGTCAAAATCCGCCATTTTGGGCACTGCCGAGTGCCGCGGACGCCACTGGACGCTGCAAATGTGTGGAGCAGCAAAACACGATGCTCTGCACGGCGACGGAACAAGGTAAGCCCCGTTTTGGCATGGCTTGCCCCGTTCCACCGCCCGCGTGTGAAAAAGGCCATTGTCTAACCAAAATGCAGAAAATACATCATGCAAGCTTTCTAAGCTTCACTGGATTCTTCATCTGGCAAAGATGTTAAAAATCATACAGGGGAAAAAAACTGATGACATTAGAGTCACAGGCCTACAGGCCTACACTTTGTCTCTGATGTTATTTCTGTTATCCATTAAGATGGGCTCCAGGATATCAATGCAGACAGAAGCCATTTCCCTTCTTGGTCACATGGGGACATGAGCCAAAGGTCAATAAAAGAGATGTAGTAAAATTTAAAATCTATTAGCAACTTTACTTGAAATTTGGGCTGCCCCTATCCTGTGCAAACCTAACTTCCTGAAAGAAGAGGGGGAACAAAATGGACTTCTGTATCTCTCCTGCTTCCCTCCACATGGGTCACCTCCCACCCATATTCCTCCCCATAAAAAATTGGGAAGACAATAAAAGAGAGCCAGGAAGACAATAAAATAGAGGCAATAACTATTGTCTTCACTAACTGTTCAGCAAAGCTTGGAACATTCCTTTTGGGACTACAACTTCCAGGAACCCCAGCCAGCATGGCGGTGCTGGCTATAGGATTCTGGAAGTTATAGTCTTTAAAAAGAAGCTGTTCCAAGCTTTCCTCTTTGGTTACCTCAAAATGCCTTTTCAATCATGCACTTTCTCCCAGAGGCATCAAGATGAGCAATTAGCTTTTATGTGACAAGTACACAGGAAACTTTGCTAGTACTTCTAAAACCAACAGAAACAACAACTGCATTGCCACCTGAGGCCAAAGAAAGCTTTATCAGTGCCAAAACTGCTACAGAAGGGGTTGAAGGATTAGACTCACCAAGGCTCTTTCAAAAGATTGACAATGCAGTTGTGTAAAATATTGGGAGACATATGAATAAGTGGAACAAACTTGGGCAGGGGAACAGAAGAACAAAAATAAATATTGTATATGGGACTGCAAAGTCTTCTTCAGCCAACAGATTGCAGTTAGATTTTAGTCAGTATTGTATTTGAGTCACTGCTCACAGGGTTAAACATCTGAACTTTGATCTCATTTTCAGCCACTCGCCTTAGACGCCCCTGTTCTCTCTTAACTGCAGTATTGATAATAGCTGGGGATGGGCAGCAAAGGGAAAGATTTTTCCCAGAAATATTATTGTGAGCTATTCTTGTTATTATGCAAGATATATTTGGGTGGCTTGATGTCACATGTGAAATTTAGGTCCTTTCCACAGGACGTGCTCATCCTGGCATGGGGATGGGGGAGGAGCGGGACCACAACAATTCTTCCACAAGACATCATCACTGTTGCGTCCTCCTGTTACAACCCAGCATGATTGCAGAGTAAATCATTGACAGGATTTCCCCATCAATGACCCCCCCCATTAACATGACCTTCCTGCGCTAACTTGCCCTGGGGAACGCTTGGAAGCACAAGGGAGGCACTTCCTGCTCCTGCACAACATGGGAAAGAGCCTGGTTACACTGCAGAATGAAGAGGTGTCTCTGTTGTGTTCCCTTCCGTGGGGAACCAGTCCAGTGAGGTGGGGAGCATTCCCATTGTGCTCCCTTCCCAACAGAGGCACTGCTGAGATCATGACCGGAAAACAACGCAAGAAGGTAAGGTGCAGAAAGGGCCTAAGACCCATTAGCTTTACAAAATACCTGCTTCTAGTGGAGATTAAACTGTTGCAAATAACTTGTTGACTTGGAGATAAAATGTTTCTGCTTGATGCAGAGAAAAGATATTTCAAGAAAATTTTCAGCTAGTACTTACATGGCATTTAACAATACACTAGACAGGATCCTACTGATGACATATGCAAGCATAACCCTTGGTTACACTAGTATATATACTTTAATGGATGTTGTGGAAGGAGATACCCACTACCTTCTTTTGCAGTGGCCCCCTCCTTGATGCACAGATAGCTTTACAGTACTGGGGTACAACTCCGAGGCCAATTAGTGCCCAAGGAGGTGGGGAGGTACCTAGGCACCATCTGGCGCAGCTGAGCAGATCTGCAGCTCAACACATATGCATATAGCGCAATGCAGCAAATCTGGGAGGGCAGCAGCTTTCCCTTTTGCTCAGCTGCCCAACTGCAAAACAGACAGTGCTTCTCTCCATTACTGTTAGACCTCAACCAATGGGTCCTAATATTTGCCTTTCTAGTGCAATCTTAGATTTCTGTAGCCAAAGTCTAATGTACTAAGCATGGCCCTACCTTTTTATTAGTTCACTGTCCTAGGAGTATAAACTGATCTTAATAAATGTCTTACTGTGATATGTACTGACGGTCTTTGGTACATGGATTACGTATTATACAGATGTACCTAATGTACATAAACTTTTATAGATACAGATCAACCAAGCTTTTTTGTGTTTTTGGACTGTTCCTCGAAGCATGGCT
Source organism: Ctenosaura bakeri (assembly GCA_948474755.1). Lineage (NCBI taxonomy): Eukaryota > Metazoa > Chordata > Lepidosauria > Squamata > Iguanidae > Ctenosaura > Ctenosaura bakeri. The sequence continues at coordinate 142,528 of CAOLHI010001666.1, forward strand.
ATAGCAACTATCATGAAGAGTACCCATACTTCAGAATATACCACCACCACATCAATGTTTATGGGATATAACATTGTCACACATTACATCTCATTGCGGAGTTTTCAGCAAAGACTTTGAAGATCCATTCATTTAAATATGAGAACTAAGTATATGGTTAGATCTCTCCATTTAAATCAAAGGAGTATAAAAATGCTACGGAATTACTACAAAACTCTGCTTTAGAACACAGCTAGAATTAATACTAATTCCAGCAGTTCAAACATTTCCTCTGGAGGTGTTATACATTATTCTCTTGAAGGCAGAAGGTCTTCCTCTCCATACTGACTTATTTATCAGTGCTATTTAGTGGGATTTATTTCTATATAAAAATATGCCCATATCTCAAGGTAAGCTGCAAGGAAGGAGAAGAGGAAAATAGAACAGAATATTTATAGATGCTAAACTGTTTCTTGTTTTTTAAAAAATACAACAAACTCATGACCATTTTTTAAAACACTTTAAAAATCTCTTCTTTGTTAAATTCACAGGTTAGGAGATATTCTGAGAAGATCGCACTAAACTAGGGTTGAGAAACTTCTTCGTCATCCCAGGGCTAAATTACAATTTAGGATAGATCTCACTGAGTGGCAATTGACAGGACCAAGGGAATAGAGTGGGACCAAAGCAAGGTGGCCTGGGCTAGAGGTCAATCTTACCATTCTGGACCTTTGCCCACCAAATGTACAAAGCATTGCTTGCTGATAGGTCAACCTAGTAATACAGCTTTGTAGGCTGAAAAGCACATCTCAATGCCATATAACAACTTTGTGGGCTGCAAATCACACAGGTGAATGCAATAGATTTGTGGGTGGCAAAGTGCAGTTCCGTTCTATGTAGCAGCTCTGCGTGTTTGGTAACTGTTTGGTAACTCTTCTTTGCAGCCTAGTTATTTTATAAAGATACCTCAGGAGATACCCCTAGTTTTTTGTATCCATGGTTTCGAGGACTCCTTTCTCCTTGGCTGATAGAAAAAATATTAACAACAGCTCTTTGACCTGCAAGCGCTAGTTTGGCCATTGTTGCCAATGTGAAGCAACAGCAGTGCCGGGGACAACAATGGGGATAGTTTTGAAAGGAATTCTCAACTGTATATAGAGGGTGGCTCCTTCTTTGCAAAGTACCTTTCAGCAGCTGATCAGGAAGTTCACATTTAAGTAGTACAATTTCTCATTCTCAGAATTGTTTTCCCTCTGCCTGCAAACTCTCCCCATTGTTTCCTAAGCATTATCCTGGAATAATTTGTGCCCTTGAGAAAACATGTCCTTTTAAGCCACACTATTGTTGATGTTGTTGTCTCATCCCACCCCCTCCCTGAATCAGAAATACTGGAGTCACAGAAGCCACAATGGTAAGATTGCTTCTGGTGCTTGAATCAGCTTAAAAGGAAAGGAAGGACTTTGTGTTTAAAAAAAAATACTGATGTGAGATTTGCCAAGATTCCCAATGTCTGACAGAGAACAGACTTCTTACTTTTTTAAGACTAAAACTCTCAGACCTCCAAGAGTCACAGATAGCTCCTTCTACTTTACTTTAACAACAACCATGTGAGGTAGGTCAGGCTGAGAAAACAAGACTTGGCAAAAGTCATCCAGCCATCTCCCAAAGCTTTGTCCTCCACTAATTTCTACACCAAACTGACTTTATTGGGTTCATTATTTTGATCAAAGTCAAATTTTATCAAGTTCTGCAATTCATAGATGAGAAATGGAATAAGAAAAAGCTGTAGCTAATCCAGATCATCCCCATTCCCATGGAAAGCAATACCTATAAATTTGTTATATTTACTTGTCACACTTTTATTTGACTTTTCTTCTTTGAGCTCAAACTGGTATAACCAGAGACCCCCAACAATCTCTTATTTGGGGACTGGTCAGGTCAAGACTTGCCAAATATCAGAGAATATACAACAGCTCACATAACAGTTCATTTGTTTATCTGATGTAAGAAGATACATACAGCACAACTAAATGTGAGTGGAGGAGGATCACAGCCTATTGCAAGAGAAATATAGTACTTTCAAGAGTTACTTTTTAATAGTAACTCATTCTGTAACATGATAGTAAAAAGCCCCAAAATAGGAACTCTTAGCCATTTACACCCATCTATCCAAACTACAGAGACTCATGGCATTACTTAGAATCTAGAGTTGGAAGAGACCACAATGACCATCGAGACCAATCCCCTGCCATGCAGAAACACACACTCAAAGCATCCCCAGCAAATGGCCATCCAGCCCCTGTTTCAAAACTTACAAAGAAGGTGACTCCACCACACTCTGATACAGCATATTCCACTCATTCTTTTATTACAAACCACAAGAACTGAAAAGGACTAGTAAGAGCACAAAAACTTCTCCTAAAAATGCCCATCTAACAGTTAACTATTAAATGTACCTTTACAATTACCTGGAAAATGTTTGTAAACTTAAAGTGTGTTACAGTGTTGCTCCTATACATTATACTACACTAAAAATTGTATCTTCATTATACCCACATAACCCCAGAAGTCATTTCTTACATGTGACTGTGTCACATGTAATTTGTCACTTCCAAGCTTCCAAGACCATATCTCTCCAGATAAGCCTGCCCAGATCCTGAGATCCACAGGAGATGTCCTTCTCTCAGTCTCACCACCTACACATGTAGGGTTGATGGGAACATGAAACTGGGCCTTCTTGAAGCTGCCCATTCCTTGCTCCTTGATGTCCTTCCATTGGCAGACAAAGCCTTTTATTTTATTCAGATAGCCTTTTAGAATTGAAGGCTTTTAAGGAAAGGGCTGTCAGAGCTGCATTGTTTTAAATTTGTACTGTTTTAAATTTTTAAATCTTTTTAAAGTGCATATTTTTAGTTTGGTTAATAGTTTACTTCAGTTTTAATGTTCATCTTTTGGGGACTATGTTTTTAATTGTAATCTTTTCAACGGTTAACCTACCTTGTCTCAGTCTTGAGGAAAAAGATGGTATCTAGATGATGATGATGATGATGATGATATGTTCATCTCTTCAGTGAAGAGCATGTAGAAAATGGATGGGCAACTGTGATCCCTTAGGTGATGGTGGACTGCAGTTCTCATAATCCCTTGTCATAGATGTCATCCTCTTGGCTATTCTGAACTAAGGCAGACCCATTCAATCAGTTATTGAAGGGTGAGTCAACACATAGATAAATCTAATAGATTCAATGGATCCGCCTTAATCAGAACTAAAAGACAATTTTAGGCCTATGATAGAAATAGCTGAAAGGGATGATAGGCCCAAACATTCAAAGGGCGATAGTTGCCCATCATGATGTACACACTGTAGAGCTTCATATCATTGTCTGAAAGAAATTATTTGCCCCAATCTCCACTGAATTCCCTGAATTCCCTTTTATTTCTCTTTGATGAAACTTTATTTGTCTATTAAATTCCCTGGTGAATGCCCTGATTATGCCAGTGCTAGGAGTTGTTGCCACAATTCCATATTAGACAGATGCACGCCGTGCTTCCTCTGCCTGCTTGTAAATAAGCCTATGTAAAACATTGCTCAGCTCTGTCAATCTCACTTTGAAATAAGCTCTGAGAACTCCTATCCCAGCTGATGATGAAGAGTGGAGAATCCAGTGAGAGGAAACAAGTTCAATTGACTCCAGGAGGCTTCCTGTGGCTGCAATTTATGAGCAGCACAGCCAAACTGGCATTTCTTGGCAAATAAATTATTCAGCCTTCAGACCTGTCAGCACTGCCAGTCTAGTGCCTAAGCATTTAAAAAAAGAGCACCAAGTAAAAACTGTTCTGAGGACAGGATTCCTACAGAGGCTGCCAAAAATATTCTGATTTTTAAAGCACCCTTTAAAAACACAGGTCCATTATGATGAAGCAAAAGAATAATTTCTCACCCGCTTTCAGACCAAACATTTATGAACATTTATGTCTCCAGGACTCTTAAGACCTCAGCTGCACAAATACAGGGAGGACAATCAAATAACACATAGTCAAAGCCCTAAAATCCCTCCCCTCAGATGGCCTTTCTTTCTACTGTATCTTAATATTGTTTTGTTTTGTTAGTTGTTTAATTTACATTCTAACTTTCCATAGCCTCCAACTGTCCTTGTTTGGCAGGAACAGTCCTGATCAACCCTCTGTTGTCCCACTTTACCAGCTTCTTTCTAAATTGTCACATTTTCTCCCTCTTCCTCTCACTCTCCTCCTCTGTCCCTGGTTTACTTCAATTGCAGCAAACTGTACTTTGTACTGTAAGTACACTGTACTTTCAGTGAATTCAGCAGGGGAAGAAGAGAGGGCAGAATCTTGCCTTTCTCAATAGACTCAGACAAAAACAAACTGCTGCAGTCTTTCCTGCCTTGTCTGTTTGTCCTTTTTAACAACTTCTGCCATCTTGATCACCTCTTGATGTTGCCAAGCCCCACATGTCCTGGTTTGCATCTGTGAAATGCTGGAGGTATGCCTTTCTCCTGACAGAGAACCCAAGATGGGTTGCAACCAAATTAAAACAGAGTACAACTAAAACCTACAAATGTTAGAAAGAAAGAATTCTATTTAACATACTATATTAAAGCCCAGTAAAAAGATAAATGCAGAATGGACCTCCCAGTTCCTTCCAAATGGAAAAAAAAGTTGCAACTCTGGATCAATCCAATTTGTTTTCCATTATAATTATTTGGATATTCTTGCTTAGGGCTAAACAATCACATCAACTTCTATTTTGGGGCATGCATGTGCTTAGTACTTATAAATTAGTGGAGATCTGCAGACCAAAGAGTTTGGGAAGATGTGTTTCTTTTTAAAATAATGTTTTGATGCCTTTAAGAATAAACCCAGTTTAAGCGGTGCGAAAAAGCTACATGCAACATGATTACTCAGAGCCCTATCAAGCGAACCAAACTGTAAAGGCAGCCTTGTGAGAGAAAATGTTGCCTTAAAGGGTCTGTAAAAACAGTGCTCACACATGTACCCTATTAAACAGAACTGCCCAAGATAAATGTAGGGTTTCTCTTCTGACACATTTTATTTTCCAGCTGAAGCCGGTGAGTAACTCTGTGAACAGTTCTGGGTGCAGTGGGAGTAAAAACAGAGGTACTGAGCTCTAAATCCTCTGCCAAGTCCCCTTTTCATAATTTATAGTCTGTCACTGGTTTTATCACAGAGAACTGTCCCTCTCTTTCTCATTCTGCCGGCTCCTTTCCCACTGGACAGTCCATGCCAGCTGTCTAGGCAGCAGGAACGTCCTTTTTTTCCCAAGCCCCGACCTGTGGGAAAATCTTCATTGGCCAGTAATTGATTCCACCCTGCCAGCTCCATTACTTTAGTCTACAGTCAAACTGCCAGCAATCTGGAGACAGGCCTCTGCAGCCCTCCCTTGCTCTCCCTATTGAAGTCGGCTCCTACCAGTGCTGTGAGCTACTGGCTCTCCCCAGTTGATGTGTCAGCCCTCCCTGCAATTAGCACTAATCTGAAAATTGGCCTCTGCTTGCAAAGCCAAGCACCTGACAGCTAATTGTTTATGTCAGATTGATGTGCATTTAATATGGAAAGGTTATTTATCAAAGGGTATTCTTCGCAGCACCACAATCACCACCTCCCCACTCTCTCTGTCTTTCCCTCTCCCCCTCCTTGGCTTCGTTCAAACAAGGAAGCATATTTGCCATGGGCAGTGAGAGTTGACAAACCAACAGAGCTCTGCAGCGTTTACCTTAAGGAGCCAGCAAAATGAATACCTGCTCTAAAGGTTGCTCAGTTCCAAAAGCATGGGACAAAACCGCTTGCATTCAGTTATCCAGTGAACACAATGATTGCTTTTCAAAAATCTGTACAGTATGAGGTGGGAGCAGGTGGGAGAACCTCAATAAACATGAAAGGGACAACTTCTGCATGAAATAGTGATGGGAAAAGAGAGCCAAATCAGAGATCCTGCTTTTGCACTCCCCCAAGAGATCTCTGAAGCTCCTCCATGCTCCCTGCAAAAATCAATTATGCTTAGTTTTTCAGCCCCAGATCACCCAAACTGCCACAAAAATGTGATGGTTTGGGTTCCTTTGCTTCTTCCACACATACAAACCCAAACCTAGAAAATCAGCCATTTTTCAGTCAAAAAAACAGAATGCTGAGTGTGAGGCTGCACCCCACAAGGAAAAGGTATATAGGGGAAATAGCCTTGGTCTATTTGTTTTTGTCCACCACTCTTTCAAAGGGTTTAAATTTGTTTCAAGCTGAAGTCTTTATTGATTGTGCCCCAGCCACAGATCTTCAGATATAGATCAGGATGGAAATATTTAAATTAAGAAGCATCTTACCCAACTACTCATGCAATTCTAAATTGTGATGGTTGGAATATTTGAGTGGGATGCTTATGGTAGCAGTATATGGCCCCAAAGTTTCAGCCCAGCACATTTCAAGGTCCTTTGTGATGTCACCGATGACATATAAGAGCTTAAACCCAACACTCCTTCCACCATGGCAACAGATGTTGGAGTGCACCTCACTTCATGTTGTGCCACCAGCATAGCAAATAACCCACAGTGCAGGTGTATGATGGGGACATTTTGATTTTTTGTTAATTTTTTTAAAGAAATAAAAGTCCTGAAACCTATTGGTAGCCCCAACTAGACCTACTGAAGCAACTGCTGAATTGGACCCAGGTTGGCAGGAGGTGCTTGAACCTCCCCTAAAATTAGGATCAGAGCAGAGCTCCCCCTGTAACCAATTTTCTGGCAAAACTGGACCAGCAAAACTCTTATGTAGTTTGCCTTCTCAGGAATTATCAATCAGAAGTGTACTAAATAATCAAGTACTGGCAATATTAAGATAACTGTTGTAGTTGAGCCATCCTAGAAATAACAATGGCTTAATGCCACCCATCCTATGCACATTTACTTGGGAATAATCTAAACTGAACACATGGAGGGTATTTTGGAATACACATTGTGCTTGTAAAAGTCTTCAGCTGGAATCCTGTTGGGGTCTTACATCTTTATAAGTAGACTTAAGTCTGTGGGAGTTAAGCAGTTCCATCATGTCCATATCCAGTACAGGGCTGCTATCATTGGCCATTTCCGCACGAGGTGAGGGAATCGCTCCATGCCGTTACTCACTGGATCTTCTGGCTCCTTGGTCTGGTCCAGGGTGACTCGGAGCAGTGCGAGGTCTTAGATCTGCACTGCTCCGGCTTCCAAAATGGCGGCTTCCGGTTGGTCGTGGGTCCCGACCAACCGTGAAGCTCGCCACGCCTAAAGCCCGCCCTCTGCAGATTGCAGACTCGCATTGGTGCAAGCCTGCGAATCTGCACAAGGGAGCAGGCACACAATGGTGCACTCCGGAAAAAGAGAAACCTCTTTTTTCCAGTCTTTAAAAAGCTCTATGGAGGACCAGTGACTGAGGTGCGGATCTCTGGTAAGTAGTACGAACCTAGTCTGCTCCAAGGTGCAGACGACCTCCATAGAGGAGGCACTACATCATTTTAATTCCGCAGTGCAGAAAAGGCCATTGTTACTGTTTGCATCACATCATTCCCAATGCACATCACATTGGTCCCCATGAGCATCACATCACTCCCAATGCACACTGCCGTGCTCCTGATACACTTCAGGCACTCTTGCCGGGATGCTATTATGCATCTTTGCAATTCAATAAAGGGGCTTCTTAGCTCCTCTGTTACATATCTCGGAAAACATGAACTTACATAACGCAACAGGTCACACAAGGATTCCACTGTTAATATTTAAGGATGTTTGAATGATAACAGATCAGAAAAATAATATGACCTCCCCCTGCAAGTACTTGAACATAGGCAAAAATAGTAACAATCTGCTTGCCAAAATTGAGCCCCCCATATTAAATAAAACAAAACAAAACTGAGATTCCTGACTGAATGTACCTACTCTTCTTGAGCCAACCAATAGGATTCAGGTTGGAGCTTGGTCATTTACATGTTGATTGGGTGAGTGTTGTTGTTATTGTTTTGTTTGTTTGTTTTTGGTAATTCAGTCTGGGCATAAGACATAGTTAAACTGTGGAATTCACTGCCACAAGATATAATAATGGCTGCCAGCCTTAAGAGCTTTAAAGGAGAAATTTGACATATTCACAGGGGATAAGTCTATCAATGGCTATTAACCAGGATACCTATGTTACTGTAGTTTCTAGCCCTGACTTGTGGGATATTAGATATCATTTTGATACCAATAATTTGACCTACTATACCCCTTTTCCTCCACGTGCTTGCGGGGCCCCCGGACAAGCTCGCAGGCAGGCACAGCCGCTAATCGCTGTAATATTCCACACAAATACAGGCAGGCCAGAAATGGCCAACCCACCGCTTCAGGAAACCTCAAGGCAAGTACCACATTACGTATGCACGCTACTTACAAAGAACTCCCTGCTCCAAGCAGGCAGCTTGACTAGCCGAATACTCATCTGTCGAGCATTCCACGTTTGCATACTGGCTACTCTATTGACAATTCGATCTTAACTCGATCATGTAAAATTCTGACTTTTCGGAGGCTTTGTCTCCTGCCTGAAACTCATTGTTGTCCCCAAGTACAGACTAGCCTACGGCCACGTTTCCTCTATAAGAACCCTTGACTTTGAGCATTTCCTCAGATCACTCCTGGCTTCCATCTCACCTTGCTGTCACTTCTTTCGGTGAGCCTTCCCCTCAGCTACACATGCTGAGAAACTCCATCTCCATTAACTTCTTCTTTTGACTACCTGGGCTTCAGGACAGGTGTAGTATCTCCCATACCAAAACCTCCTCTAAAAATCCCTCTATCCAACTCCAACCTTTATTTCTATAGTTCTCTGTGTGAGTGTGTTGCATACATTTGTTTGGTTGTATTTTAATAAAAACAACAATTATTATTTTACTTCTGTTTGCTCCTTGACTTGGCCTGACCCCGTAGACATTGTGTAAAAGATCTTGCTCTGTTGCCCTGCCTCTCGTATTGGTAGCTTGTGCTCTTTTGACTAATTCCCAACTTTGTAATTGGAGCGCACTTAGATGTCCCTCACGGGACCTCCAGAAATCAGGGTAACACCTACATATCACTTTCAGCATTAGAGGTGGTACAGGTTTATATCACTTGCTGGAGAACATGAGACGGAGGGAGTTGTTGTACTCGGGTCCTACCTATTGGATTCCTGTAGGCAACTGCTTGCCCACTGTAAACACAATGCTGGACAGCTGTTGGTCTGATCCTGCATGTCTCTTCTTATGTTCTTATACTATGTCTGGGAAAATATCACATTGAAAATCTCCCACATTCCTTCTACCATTAATCAGATTTATCTTCCATGACATGTTACCACTGCAATCAGAATTTCTGCTGAGGAAAGATATGATCAGGGTAGCACATCCTGTGATCAAAACCACTTAAGTCTCATTGAAATCAGTAGGTGGTAGTATGGTTTGGTGATTAGAGTACTGGAGTGGGGTTTGGGAGATTCAGGTTCAAGTCCCTGCTGAACCATTAAACTCACTGGATGATCTTGGGTTAGACACACTCTCTCAGCCTGACCAACCTCACAAGACTGTGGTGAGAACAAAGAAAAAAGGACAGCCATGTACAGCTTAGCCTAGTGGACATAAATGGAGCTCACATATTTGTAAAAATGGAATTTACTATTAGCTATGTCTCATTTGTCTGTGACACTGATTTCAATTGTATTTATTTAAATGGGACTAACTTTCTAGATTAGGAGGCCACTCTGTGGAATCAGAGTTCCATTATACATACAGAGACATAACACAATAGCTTCCTTTGGCCAAGATCTTACCAAAATCTAGAACATTCTGCCAACATAACCTACACAGGATTGCAGCAGATGACAGGGTAGCCATCTTGGCTGCAGGGCAGAGAGTCCCAGTACTTAACTGGGAGCTTCCCAGAGCCTTTCAGGGCCAATCAGTGGCTCTTTTAGTTATAGGAAAGGAGCTGGACCTGGGTGAGGTGGCACAACCAGGAAAGTTTGCATAAGGACATGAACCTGAACCACCAAGAATCCTGTGGAATTGAGCCACCTGAGGAAGTATACTAAATGATCATTATTTTGCTGTTGTTTCATGGTAATCAGATTAAATAAACCAGTTAAGTCATGACAACAGTGATTACTGTCTTAATGCAATGCACCATGTATCCATTGCTTTGTAAAAATATAGCTGCAGGTAGTCAAAATTAGTAATGACATCTCTGCCAATGTTGAGCCCACCGCCATCTTAAAACAGTGTTGGGAACCCTGCACAAGGAGGTACTGCATACTTTTTTATGCAAGCTCAGTCATTAGTGCCACTGAGACTTGTACCAATTTAGCACCACTACAGAATCTTGGGCCATTTCCACACAATAGTGCCATCCCAGTATGGGGACACATTGCTGCTGGTCCAAGATGTGTGTCATCATGTGACATTGTCACAGTCCCACTCCTGTCACACCCCCAGCCATCACGATCATGCAGTATACCATTACCGGAAAAAATACAGTAATGGCGTCCCTTCATGCAACAATCGCATCACCAGCAGCTGTGCAGGAAAGGCAGAAGCGCTATCAAGTACTTCCTTCCTTGGTGCAGTGCAGGAAGAAGCTGGTTGCACTGCAAAGGAAGGAGTGTGTCCCAAATGCTACCTATCTCCAGCAGCCAGCCAGGTGCAGAGGGGATTATTTGGATCCAGCTCTCATTCTGGCAGTGGCACTGCTGGGATCACAATGGAACAATATGGGATCCTTACTTTATTGTATTTTAAATATTAAAACAATATTTTTCTCATTGAATATATCTTCCTGAACCGTTAAAGTATGAGTAAATAAACTGACAGGTTACTGTTTCATTGTTATGTGCCTCCAAGTCTACTCTGTCTTGCAGCAATCCTATCACAGGGTTTTCTTTGCAAAATTTATTCAGAGAAGCTTGGCCACTGCCTTCCTCTGAGGCTGAGAGACTGTGATTTGCCCATGGTCACCCAGTTGATTTCCATAGCTGATCAGGGATTCAAACCCTGGTGTCCCAGCATCTTAGTCCTGAACTCAAACCACTTCACATGACATTTGCTATCTCAAGCTACTTTGCAGAAAATATTTTGCAAAAGGACTGCAAAAACTTGGATCTTCTTCATTTAGAATGCTTTAGTTTTGCAGAAATCACAGGCCTGTGATTGCAATGTTTTGAAGTATGTTTATGTACTGACATTTATATTAATAAACTAGTAAGTGGATCCCTTGGCTATGAAATTAATGGGGTCACCATAAATCAACAGGCAACTTAAAGATATACACACACACATAGACCTAAAAGAATAGACCACTTTGCGATTTATAACAAATGCACTTATGATGAAAATAAGTTTGTGACTTTAAAAACAGAAAATTTGGAAGAATATATTCTGTGGCAGTGGTGGGAGAACTGGACTTCCAGATGTTGTTGGATTCCAACTTTTGTCATCCTCAGCCAGCAGTGATGGGAACCATGGCTTTACAACACCTGCAAAGTTGTAGATTCTCCACTTTTGCTCTATGATTTCTCATAAAGGAAAGATAAATTACAATTGCAGGATTAGAGGATGTTGTTATTCATGAAAAACATGAAAAATAAACATATGGGTTAGTAGGTATGTACCCTTGCTATATATATGCATTTAATGAACATAGGAAAGGTGTGATTATGCCTGTGGATTCACCCTTTCTGCTCCCTCCTCCGCATGTGCATACTATTAACATGCACGTACACTGTATACAATTTTGTTGCTGGCCAGTTTCAGATTTTCAGATATCAACAGAGATTGCAGTAAGGGGAATATTTACCAAAGACTGATGATATCTTTTTGGTATGAAGCTTCACAGAAGATTTGTGGGTTAAGTACCTTGAATCAAGAGCTATGTACAGTTGTTCCGTTCCAATTGTCTACTGCCTGCTGTTGGGACTGATGGCTAGAGGAAGAAGCCATTTTGTCTTGTATTGGAATCAAGGCTCACTGACTTGAAAGCCTAGGACAATGTAATCAACAGTCATGATGATGACCTCTTCCACTCTCCTCAGACAGCTTAGCTTCAGTCACTACAGTAGCTGATGTTGGATGGTAGATCTTCCCAGGAACAAAATATTGTTTTGTTTCATCTCTGTTGGGAAAAAAAAAAAAAACATTTTGGGGATAACTTTGTCTTAAAGAGACAATTAAGGCCCATTAGCTTTGTAATACCACGTACATCTTACAGTCCTGAACACATCTGATCCCATCTGATCCTAAACAGGTTCAGCTGTATTGGTTAGTATTTGGATGGAAGATCAACAGATATAGGAAAACTAGGTGAAAAGTGCCAATATAGTATGTTGTCACTAAAATGCTTTTCTTAAAAAATTATCTTTATGTTGAAATTATGTTTATTTCATTTAATTCATAGGACTCATTAACCTAATAAAAGTGAAAAATCTTATGCATTATTTTATGCTATTTCATTGTCCCTGTTTTGAGCTTTAGAAAGAAAAGAACACGTGAATGAATTCTGGAAAACACCATTTCTCATGCACCGAAAAGTAATGAGTGTGGTTCAAAAAAATATACCTGCACAAACACAAGAAGAAGGCAAGAAACAGAAACTTTTATCTATAAACTATAAGCCAAGCTTGCCTACCCATCCGCTCACAATTGATACATATTGTCTTAAGAAACAACCAACAGGAAAAATAACGTACCTGATAAAAATGCATCAGTCTCAGGAAAATGCCCTCAAAATTGTGTTAAATTTTGGAAAGAGGATAATTCACATTCCGATCTAGATTTTCTGTATATAAAAATGCATTTGACATAACAAATATTAACACTTTGCTTACAGTCTCTGGAGATCACCAGGGCATCACTCCAACTAACACTCCGTGCCCAGGTAGGGTTAGGAAGAAATGAATACCTGGAGTATTGCTACCAGCAGAGTTGACAGTATTGAGCTTGATGGACCAAGGCCCTTTTCACACAGCATTTTCGATGCAAAAGGGCTCCTTGAGCATCGCGCACATGTGAGGAGCAGTCCACATGACGCACTCACATTTGTGCGACGCTCCAGGGCCTGGCAGGGACAGATCACACATTTTTTCATTTTCGGCCTGAAGCAGAAAATACTGCGCAGTCACGCATCGCTCCGGGGCCCTGCACGCACTCACCTTGCATGTGGAGCCTTGGGAGCTGGGCCGGTCGCGTTTCCTGTCTCAGTGTAGCCTGGGAGGTCCCAGGCTGCACTGCGAAAGGAAGAGGTGGGGCTCTCACATGAGCAAGAAGCTCGTGTGGAGCTGAAGAAGCAGGGAAGCGAGATCCTCTCTCCGGAGGCTGCTCACGCAAGCACTGCACCACAGCTGCGAAAATAAGTGAGTTGCAGAAAGAGCCAACACAGCACAACTTTTTTCTTACCAGAACTTTTCCTGGTAAAATAAAAACTGCTATAACTAGTAGTGGTTTGTCTACATGGATTAACATAGCTGCTGACATTTTTTGATTCTCTGTGGGGCAAGCTGACTACTATATCAATGGAACTGCAACCATTTCAAGATGGATTCCAAGCACTGCAGCCCATAAACCTCCTACTCCTAGGAATCAAGTGATCTCAGGATCCAATGTACCACCTTGGCTCCTTCTATGGTTCCAAGTACTGCTGCTGCCTGCACTCTGTGCTTTCAGGACTGCTTGCCTATGGACTCTGCAGGTATTTTAAAAAAGGAAAGGGAAATCGGGGGGGGGAGGCAGACAATGTGGAGAGGAGAAGTTCTGGAGTGCCTGAATCAGGAGGCAAGTTTGACTTGAGTCAGCAAGTTGGAATGTAACTCATACAATGCAGGAACACAGTGTTGGCTGAGTCTTTTGCCAGCTGGGGAGGTGCCACACTCCATTTGAAGAACTGTGCATTGAGTCTGGGGATCCTCCTAGATATGCTATTTTTATTAGATGCTTAAGTCACCTCTGTGACCAGCAGTGCCTTTTACTGGGTGTGACTGGTTCATCAATTGCAATCCTATCTAAAGAAGACAGGAGGAGAAATTGGCTGTACACATAAAACACAGGGTCTGTCAGAGTTTAAGTACAAATTATTCCAGAGGTTCTACAGAAATATTATATTAGCAAAACCAGGAGAAAGTGGCTGAATTGAGATGAGAAGTGTATCTAATACTTTGAAAAACTTCTCCTAAATGAGAACAGACAACCCACTGCCCTGATGTCTTTTTTGTTTGTTTGTTTGTTTGTTTCCATACTTTTTTAAAAAAAGTCTTGATGAAGAACATGCATACATTTCATTCTTTAACAGGAGGAAAGGGTATTAGCATGTCCTCTGAAAAAACAATCAAACACAGGATGGAAACTCAAGAAGCATCATGTAAATATATCACAGACATCTTTAAGGGAGGAGGGGGGTGAATGGAAGTGGAACAAACATTGTGCATTGTATTCTACAGCAATGGTTATCTCCTGGTTGGTATTAAATGCTTATCTCCCCATCTAGGCCTTTTCAGATAACGTATTCCAGTTCGCTCCAAGGACAGGCTGTACCAAGGCATTGAAAACCAGTTGTGGTAGAAGATTATGCAAAACAGTAAATCAAAGTGACACTCCTTTCCTCCCCACAAAGACCACTTTAAATTCTGTTTGCTCTCTCTTTCATAAAATTCCAGTGTGATGGAGTCTAACGGGGAAAGTCCTAGGAAAAAAGCTAAAGCACACTAAGGCAAGGGGTGTGTTTTTCTCCCCATCATTTGTGCCATAATATCAATGGAGTATTTGCTTGTTCTGTGGGGAGGGTGCTGCTTTGTTGAACAAGTAAGCTGAAAAGAGATCTGAACAAGCTGGAAGAGGAGAGAGAAATCAGTAGTAAAATAGATTAAATCACATTCCACTTAATTATTTGCAGTGTTTTTTTTCCTGCTTTTAGGAGAGTATTTCAAAATTCTGGTTTTACACCTAAAAAAACCCAAAGTGCAAAGGAAAGCTGAAGGTTTGAATTGCTGAATTTTAATGATTAAGGCAATAGTAGGAATCATGCAGCCTTTCAGAGGATGTTGGACTGCATCTCCCAACATTCTGTACCACTGTCTATGTTGACTAGGGCTGAGGGACCTTCCACTTCACCATCTGAAGAGTTACATGATTCCCACCTCAAGATTAGAATCTAATTATGAAGCAAGGGAAAATCAACACTTATGTAAATGCCATTGAACCAAGAGTTCTGGTCTATAGGGACAGAAGGAAATCAAAAATATTTCATCATAAATTGTCAGAAACATTTTTCATGTGTTGAGATGCCCTGATAGGAAGAATCCTGGACTGACAAGAATCTTTGCAGTTTGGGACTTACTCTGCACACAATTTGCATGTGGTTGCTTTGTGCAGAAAACAGTCTTTTCTATGCAGAAAATGATATTTCTCTGCAGAAATTATTTCCCATTACTGTTTCCCACAAAGAAAGGCTGTAACTGAGGACTTGTTATGCACAAAATGTCCATAACAGTGAATAGCACAGAAAACCACATTTTCTGCACAAGAAATAGCATTTTCTGTGCAAAAAATACTGTTCCCTAAGCAGAAAATACTTTTTTTCTGTGCAAAACAGCTACATGTCAATTTTTCACAGAATAAGGCCCTTTCTGCAACTCACCTTTTTGCGGAGCTGGGGTGCAGAGATCATGCGAGCAGCCTCTAGCGGGAGGCTCTCACATCCCAGTTCCTTCAGCTCCTCAGCTGCTGCCTGCCCTCGCAAGAGCCCCTCCTCTTCCTTCTGCAGTGCAACCCGGGATTTTCCCAGGCTGCGCTGGGGCAGGAAGTGCGAGCACCATGGCTCTGGAGCTCTGCACGCACAGCAAGTGCGTGCCGGGTCTGGAGCAATGCACAATCTCGCACCATTTTCAGCTCACAGCCGAAAATGAAATAGTGCGTGATTGGTGCCTGCCAGGCCCTGGAGCATTGTATGATTGTGAGTGCGTCGTGTGGACCACTCATCAGAGCCGCGCGATGCTCCGGGACCCTTTTGCATGGCAAATGCTGTGCAAAAAGGGCCTAAATCTGGACTTGTGAGTAGGCTTCGAATACTATGTGGGTTTGAAGACTTTCTCACAGCATTAAGAAAATTGCTAAGATTGCTTGTTGATCCTTATGAGAAGACACACAGTGAAAAATTACATCCCTGCAACTCTAGTTGGGACTTACAACTGGATTTAAACCTAGGTATATATATATTTTCTTAATTGTAAACTGCTTTGAGCAATTTCTCTTTTTGGAGAGGAAAAACAAACCTGGCTGAACTAAACTCAAACAGCTGGGAGATTCTGGGAGTTTCAAACACAATGGCCCTTTTTGCACCTTATCTGGTGCTGCTGGCGTCATGCAGGGATTGCGCAAAAAGCCTTGTCCGGAGGCACTTGTGTCCCCTCCGCTTCCCCTCCACTCCAGCTCCACGCTGGCCAGAAGGAAGCGTGAGCGCTCCACCCCTTCTTTCCACAGTGCAGCTGGATATTTTCCCAGGCTGAGCTGGAGGAGGAAGCATGATGACCACATGTCCGTACAAGGTAAGTGCGTGTGAGGCACAGGAGTGATGTGCGATCAAGCATCATTTTCGGCAACAAGCCGAAAATGATATAATGCACGATCGCCCTCTAATGGCTTCGGGAATGTTGCACGATTGCAAGGACATCATGTGGAACAGTCCTTGCAATCGTGTGATGCTTCTGAGGCCATTTTGCAACAGGGCTGGCATGTGAAAAGGGCCAATAACATATGATGTGAATAAATTACTTTAAAAAAAAACAGATTCATCATGGTATTGAGCTAATCAAATAATTCATCACAAACAATGGCATTTTATGCTTGAAGAAGTGAAATTTATGGCAATTTCTGCACAAAACTATTATAGTGCTATTATTACACTTTCAACATCCTATGGAATCCTGGGGTTTGCAGTTTAGGGAGGAGCATTTAGAATTCTCAGCCAGAGACCTCTTTGGCCTCAGTAAACTACAAACCCCAGAATGCCACAGGATGTTGAAAGTGTAATAATAGATTTATAACAGTGTCATGCAGAAATAGCCTGTGTCATTACGTGTGAAGAACTGTTTTTCTGACAGTTTAACCCATCCAGTATCAGGTAAAGCAACCCAGTTGATAATTTTTGCCTGCTCCCTCATCTAAAGCAAGGGTGGGCAAAGAGAATTCCATTTTGTGGCCCTTGGGTCCCCAAGATTCATTTTTTTCAAAGCACTTTTGAACCAATATATTTTATGACTTGTGGAGGGCATTTCCACCACATCTGGAGACCCCCTGGGAACACCAGGGGTCAATTTTTTACTCCAAAATGCTTGCTTGGGATATTGGGTACACGTCTACCACATTTAGGGAAGTCCGCCAGGTCATTTAGGTCCAGTAGGGACATTTTTTGAAATAGAAAGTGAACAGGAAATGACTTCTGCTTACCACCTGTTGTTAAAATAGTTCTCTTCTGAGTCTAAAATGGTGCAGGAAGACCCTAAAACATGGTGAAAATGTCCTCTACTCCCTTGGGAGCATTGTGGGGGGGGATTCTGCACAAGTGCATACAGTGTGTTGGGGGTGGCCCTCCAAGATTTCCTAGGGAATAATGTGGCCCCCTGGTCTTCCACTGTTGCTAGCCCCTGACCCAAATCAATCTTCTTACTGAGAATAGACTTCCCCGCCCCCCCCCCAAAAAACACAAGCATTTTGCCATCATCGGGGCCTGAGACTTCAGACTAAATGAATGAAAAACTGTTCTCAGGTGGGGATGTTTTGGAATTTCAAGTGGAGAAACCAAGCTGTTTCTGCTTTATTGTCTTTGTTCCCACTCAGTTTATGGCCACAGGAGGCATTTTTCATTTATTAACACTTCCTATAATATCCACTGTGTGGACACTGCAGCCACAACACTCTGTCACTCTCTTTCCCCTAATGCTATTGACCCATCTTTGCCTGATGAAGAAGCATGTGAAGCTTTGAAAGCTACTGTGATGTGTTTTGAGTCTTTTGGTTCACCTAGTAACAGTATCAACACAGAGAGATTTTGGATTTTGCTGCTTTTATCTTATGGCCTGCCTGGCTACCCCTGAAATATTTCTAAAAAGTTACTTTTCCCAGCTCTGTCAAACCCCAACCCATTTTCTACCCTGTGGGTGAGTCTGGTAAGGCTTTGGACTGGACAATCCTACCACCAATTCCTTCTTCTTTGTTTGGTTTAGTCTTCTAACAGAAAAATGGCTACCAGCTCACAGTAAGACAGTCCTTTCCATCCCACATAGAGGACACCTTGGGCTAATAGCACTGAAAGGCCTGTATCTAATTGTTCATTGCAGCTAGGGTGGTCTGACTGCATCAATGAGAACTCAATAAATCAACAATGATGTAATTCATTCAGTAGTCTAGTCTAGTTGGGAATAATAATTGGATTTACAGATGTGTGAGCAAGTATAAATGCAAAGAAAAAGATGGGAGACCAATAGGGTTGCCAGGTCATGAGTACCTCAGGCCCTGAGATTTCAGAACCCAAAACCTAAGACCTAGGAAATGGTCTTTCAGTGATGTTTGAAAGAACAAGGAAGGAGCACAGGTAAAACCCCTGGAGAATCTAGAGCTACCACTCCAAAGCAGTACAAAGCAGAGCCAGTAGCACACAGGCCCTTTTTGCACACCAGTCCTATTGCGAAATGGCCTCCAGAGCTTCGTGCAATTGCGAGGAACATTTCACATGACGTCCTTGCAATCGCATGACGCTCCTGAGGCCAGTAGACGGCGATCACACATTATATCGTTTTCAGCTCATTGCCGAAAATGATGCGTGATCACGCATCCCTCCTGGGCCCCACACACACTTACCTTGTGTGTGGAGGCTCCAGACATGTGGCCATCGTGCTTCCTCCCCCAGCGCAGCCTGGGAAAATACCCGGCTGTGCTGCAGAAGGAAGGGGCAGAGTGCTCACACTTCCTTAAAGCCAGCACAGAGCTGGTGCAGAAGGGACACAAGTGCCTCTCAGAAGAGGCTTCTCGCGTGATCCCCTCGCAATGCCAGTGGCACCAGGTAAGGTGCGAAAAGGGCCACAGTAATGGTTATGTAGACCAGGATCAGAAGCTAGCATGATATAGTGGTTCTAGTGTTACACTGTGACTCTGGAGAGCAGGGTTCAGATTCCCACTAAGCCATGGAAACCCACTGGGTGACCTTGAGCAAGTCACGTTCTCTCAGCCTCAGGGGAAAGCAGAAGCAAACCCAGAAGCAGAAGCTGGAGATTGAAAATCTAGTGGCCATGCTAGCTAGAAGAATGGATCCTCTCCCACTCCACCAAAAAATCTTCTGTAAGCCTTACAGAGCAAGTGATCCACTGGTCCCATGGCCTGGTCCAGTTCAATTCTTTTGTCTGTCCAGCTCTTTGACACTGCCAAGAAGAAAAGCAGTCATCTGACCTACTTAGCTGTACCATATTTTCAGAAATATCTGATGCCCAACTAACCAGTAACAAAATTAATTGACCTTATATTGTGAAAATAGGCTGCATTGGATAGGCCATATGGGAGCTTCTTGGATGGCCCTTTCGTTCAATTAAATAAAACCTACAGAGAAAGAACATCCTTGGGGGGAGAAGGGTGGAGCAGACACTCCCCACAGCTTCCTAATTGCTTGCTGCAGGACTGTCTGTGCTACTCCTGACAGCATAAACTAGCAATTATGGGGAAACTATCCTGTGGCAATTGGATTCTGGTCTTCATGTCAAAGGCAGGTCTCCTTATTTGCATGCAATAAATTATTCAGGCCAGTCAGATGTTCAGATGGGAATTGGTACTTCTGTGGTTAAACGCTCACCACATGGCTAATTTGAGGTATGTCCACCAGACCCTTACCCTGTTTAAATTAATTCTATATTGGGTGCAGACAATTCACCCATCTGCACCCCAATTCCATATAATTTATGCAAAGAAGTATGGCTTTGCAGACACATGTTTATATCAGTGTACATATCCATCTACCACCTCAGGAGGGAGAAAGGAGGAGGGAAATAATATTGTACAGGAAAAGATACCAATTTTTTAAAAAGCAAACATACTTGCACACTGCAGGATGTTTCATGAGTGTTGTTGTTGGCATGAAAAATGTTTATGTATTTGCTGCAATGGATTCAAATTTTCAAATAGCAGCCCAATATTAAGCAAGCAATGAATCCAAACCAAGGGGCACACATCTGCAACTGTTGACACTGAAGATCACCAAAGAGCTTGGAAACTTTATTTATTTGGGGGTTCAGCTCTCAGAATCCTCCAGTCAGCATGGTCAATGGTGGCTAGAAGATTCTAAGAACTGTAGTCCAAAAGAAATAACATAGCCAAACTTTGAATCACCATTCTCTGCCCAGGCAAGTGTACTCTCAGAAAATTGCTCACATTGTTCACCTCATCCCAAGAGAAGATGAACAGGCTGTCCTGCCTGGAAATGCGAACCAAGGCAAGCAACGGCATGGTGAGGAAATGGAAATGTGTGTGCACACTTCTGTATTCAGGCACTAAATGCTGGTGTGCTTCTGAAACTCATGCCATCCAGCTGTCCCAGTTTGGTGGACATAGTCCCTGTTAATCCTCTGCCATCCCACTTGTGCAGCTCCTTTTAAAATGTTCCAGATTCTCTCTTCTCCTTCCTCTGCTTCCCTTTTTTTTCCTCAGCTAACTTCAGTTGTTGCAAACTGAGTTCAAAGTACTCAGCCCACTCAGCAGGGAGAGAGAACAAGAGCAAGGGAAAATTTTGCCCTTCTCAACAAGCTCAGGCAAAAGCAAAGCGCCACAGCTTCTCCTAACTTGTATGTTTTTCCTCATTAATAACTTTTGCCATCTTGACTACTCTCTGATGTTGCTTGGTCATATCTTTACTGGTTTTCACCTATGAAAAGTTGGAGGGTATGTGAGCCATATAGTTTGATGGATACAGTGGTGCAAGTGCCTGTGAGCAGAAATGTGAAGAACAAACGCAACAGAGTGGCCAAGTAAGTTGATAGGGGGCTCCAACCAGGAAATCTGGTGAAAGGGCCTCAGTAACCTCATTCTATTCACACTAGAATAATGATCAGAATCATATATCGGACTTGCATTTCCATTGGTGGACTTATGGATTTGGGAGTTAGAACTGGGCAGTCTTAGAACATCCACCTCTAGTAGAGGGCTACTGTTATGCTACTACCTAGCATAGTCAGTCTTAAGTGTCCACTGCACACTGTGTGTTGTTGCGGATCATGCACCAATGTGTATTGCACACAAATGCACATCACACACTGGTGTGCATCAATTCCAAGGCACATTGGGCCCTCTTCCCAGTGTCCTGGTGCACATCTTTGGATTTCACTAACATTGTTTCATTGTTTCTCTGCTACCTAGCAAATAATACTAAAGTTATGTACCAGAAAAGGTGACATAAGATTCTGGCAAACATTTTCAGGCAGGGGAGCAATTGGTCGGATCTTGGCTGTACTGCAGCCAGAGTTGGCCCTATTATTAGGCAATGTGAGGAAGTTGTCTCAGGTGGCAGATGCTGGAAGGAGGTGCCATAGGAGGGAGGTCTATGCCACATACCCTGGCTTGCCTCTCCTAACCTAGCAGCTATGTGTGAGGCAGATAGTGTCCTTTCCTCAGTGTTAAAAGATTCAATCACCAGTCTAACTGATTTGTCTATATTGTGTAGGAGGAAGCTATTATTTTATTCTTCCCTCAGGCAGAAGAACTTCAGCACTACTGAAATTGTGACCTGAGGCAGAGACGCTGCAGCTTATCTGCTGAGCTGGAACAGATCATCTTGGGAGTCACAAGAGCATTGCTTGGATTTCATCTCTTTCCAAGATTCTTGTGCTTTGCCATCCCTGATTTAACTGGCAGCCTGTTCTTGGTCACCTACTTGCTGCATCCTTACTTGTGGCCCTGTAATAATTCTACTAGTAGGGGTATTTACACTTGAAAGATGAATATAATCAGTGAAATGTGGTAAGGCAACTGTGACATTCTAGCATTCCAGTTTTGGAGAGGGGACTGCTGTGCCCATGTGATGAATGCCCTTTAAGCCAGCCTCATTGAGCTCCAGTCAGTTGGAAAGTTCTTGTGTTGAGAGCTACAAGGGGGTGAGCAGAGGAGTGGGTGAATCTCCAGATCTTGCATCTCTAGTAGGCTTGTGCCCATGGGGAGCTGGGAACCTTTCACGTGACAATATCATAGCACTATAATGCTACTTTGACTGTCATGGCAATATCTTGTGGAATCCTGGGATTTGCAGCTTAGGGAGGGGTATTTAGTATTCTTGGTCAGAGAGCCCTAGTGCCTCAGCAGACTTCAAACTCCAGGATTCCATTAGTTGCTGGCATGGAAGTTAAAGTGAAATCATAGCAATATCATTGTGTAGTGTGAAAGGGGCTGTGGACAGTAAAAAAATAAATAAAATCACAAGATAAATTTTGATATCTCAGCAGACCAGGGACTGGCTATGTCTGTTGCTAGATTCAGGGAGAGAAGCTGATGCATCTTTCATGCTCCAGACCCAGTGCCAACTTTCAGTGGCCCCTCTTTGTCTGGGACTATTCGATACGTAGGTTTCTTGTGCAAGCATCTCAGCAGTACAACCACCAGTGTCAGTAGAAGTTATACTGTCATAAAATCCTGGTGGGATTCCAACTGTAGATTATATGCAGACAGTCTGTGACTCAGCCTGTAATAGGCCTGCAAGGCTTCTATATGAGATAGCCAGGGCACCATCCTGGTGGCATGACATGTGAAGAAGTAAAAAGAGCCAGGAACTAATTAGCTTCATACTTTTGAGGTGGAAACTATTTTTTTGCCCGTTTCCTTCCTGCTAGAATCTGAAAGTGATTTTGCTGCAGCTGCTTCTTAGGGTTTTTTTTTTCCTTTACCAGGGTGGGAACAGGCCTGAAACATGTAGGGAAGGAATATGTGGGACATCATGGGCTGATGCCTGTTCACATCAGTGTCCATATCCATCTTAGAGACCATTCTACTGTTGCCCCCTTGGTAAACCCTGTCCCGGAGTCTACAACTTTGATATAAAATTAATCTAACCTACCAGAGAGGTCACCTGAATGTGCACATAAGCAATCATTCGTACGATCAAATGAACCAGTTCAGGCCAGTAAAATCCCCAGTCATGTAGCCACAGGAGACCTCATGTTGTGATAACCCATGGTGGACAAAAGGTCTTAACCTTTAAGGAGTCCACTTGAAGGGAGTAAAAGTGTTCCTGGAAAGTTGGGCACTGGAAGCCATAAAACCTTATCAAATCGATCTCCAGAAACTCACACCGCAGCCCCAAAGCAGAGGAAGATCCTGTTACTGGGATGACAACTTGTTATTTTCCGAGAAATGCCAGGTGTGGAGTTGTTTTTCTTTTCTGTCCCTGTTTGTTTTCCCCGGGAGAGGATTTACCTTCAAAGTAAATTTCTCCTACAAATAGTCCCTGTTTTTGTGCTAGTTAGGCAAGAGGTGAGGCAAGGAGAAGAAGTATGATGCCTCCCGGTCATACCAACTGATTGGTCCACCCTGCCGACAGCTGCGCGATCTCCTCAACATCTCTTCGCTGAGCTGCTGTTCGATCGCTGCTTCCCGGACCAAGGACTTCAGGAAGAGGTACAGTATCTCCCAAGCTGTGAATCCCTCAACAATCCCTCTATCTTATTTCCACTCTTTATTTCTTTTAGCCCTTTGATGCATGTGTGCATGTTTGCGTTACTGCGAACTATTATTATGCAATAAAGTCATTCATTGGACCTTTTTGTGTGATTTCTGACTGAGTCTGACCCCATAAACATTCGGTAAAAGATCCTTAATTACCCTGCCCTCTTTGTATTGCTAAAGCAGTGTTCGTAGCTAATTCTCCCCACAAGTGATAATTTTGACAGGCGTTGAGAATCCCCCTAAGGGACCCCAGCAAACAGGGTAGGAGTCTCTTGTGAGTGAAGGAGAAGGAAGATGAGCTTCCCTCTGCTATGAGACACCTGCAGCAACCTTTACAGTGGTGAAAAAATGTCAGTGGGGCGGTTTATCTACTCTGGTTTTAGCCCGCACTTTCCACATATTCCCAATAAATGGCTTCTCACTCAATGTAGTACAATTTCAAGTAGCCACTAACATCCACTCTTGGCTTCCAAGAACAGACTCTTAATTTTCTAGGCACGTTTTAGGCCAGTGATAGCTCCCATTTTCAATAGGGCAGTACATCCACTCTTCATTTTGAAAGGAGCTAGTCAAGCTGCTGAACCTGTTTTGGAGGGGTGGGTGGGTTAGAGTTTAGACCTTCAGACTAAAATCCAGACCAGAGATCCTTTTTCATAATCCATGAAATTTTCTTTTACATCACTGGCTGATGCTAGTTTTGGAACAAATCTATTTTACAGGCTTGGACTAGATCAACTGCTTCCAAAAGACCAGTTGCAATCCTGAAATCCCAACAAGACTTATTTTAATATCTTTCTCACAATATGACCAAGCACATATAACACCTATATTCTCCAAGGAAAATTAATTTTGTCAAAACAAATCAGCATGGTACAGAATTACAGAATATATCAAAGGAAGAAAGAACTGGAAGAATCTAGTCAGTATCTGGCTATGTTTCTGCAGCTGGGACAAAAAACAAGATGTAAGTGTCCTAGATTGTTAGAAAATCACATAATTCTTCCTTGAGATCTGCAAGGAAGTTTTCTCTCTTATCCTGGTTGTGGTATCACAGCCAGATGTTGCTGGTGTGCCCCTTGCTCTCCCCTCAGTTACCAATTGTCCATGGGGGCACATTCCAGAATGAGAACCATCAGTTACATTGACAGGAGTCATTCCAAACAAGGTACTGAATGCATTCTTCCACAATTACCATAAAAAGCATATACACAGTAATGAGTAATTAGGTCTTCATATGTTACCAACAGGATTCCAGCCATGCTTTCCTAAACTCTATGATCTAAATACTTACTAGAAAATCTTAAAAACGTTATACTCAAATGTGTCACAGTAAAGTTGCAAAAGATTGATGGGCCAACTTTTAAGAGTGAGCCTCGGATTAAGACCCACAGATGGTGCGTAACTTGTACAAAGAGGCATGAATTCCACATTCCTGAGAAATACACCTGGAAAATTATTCTAACAGGTTCAAAACAAATTCATTTTTAAAAATAAAATAAATGTAATACATGTTATGATTACTGAAGCACAACATAAAGATAAGTTGGTGAATTGAAATGGAATTTGGGAATGAACTAAAAATACAATGGAAAGAGAGATCTAAATTCAAATTTATACCAAACTCTCCAAAAAAGATGAACGCAAAGTTATTGATGTTTATCAGTTATGTAGAGTTTTGAGGTTTGTTTTTTTAAAAAAACTTTCCTATATGAAAGGCTTGCAGAGCAGCTTACAGGTATCAGTAGTAAGACAATCTCTGTCCTCGAGCTTGAATCTAAAAGATATGAAAGAGAAAGGAAAGTAATATGGAGGATGACGAAAGGAAGCCCAGGCATCAGTTCTTAAATCTCCAATCTATAAAATAACCAATTAGGACAGCGGTTCTCAATCTGTGGGTCATGACCCCTTTAGGGGTCGAACGACCCTTTCACAGGGGTCGACCTAAGACCATTGGAAAACACATATTTCCGATGGTCTTAGGAACCGAGACACCACTCCTCTATCCCGCCCTGCCCCCTTTTGAAACAAGGTCACTGATTCTCCCACCAAAAGCCAGCCCTCGCTGTTATTTGGCGGCCTCATAGCCAATGGGAGGGCTGTTTTTGAGACCCCGCGCTGGGAGGAGGGGAGAGGAGGCGGCTGTTGCTCCAGGTGGGGGTGGTTGCGCTGTTGGAGGAGTGCCACCCCCTCCTCCTCACCACCACCACCACCCCGCCAGCGGCCTTTCTCGCTTGGGCCGCCTCCTCCTCTTGCTCCTCAGCGCAGCAGCTGAGCATGGGCAGGCGGTCAGGCGGGCGGGCGGGCTCTGAAGTAGGACACGGCGCCATCTTTTCCTCCCCCCATGGAGCTGCCAAGGTGAGCGAGCAAGCGCTGGGTAGGAAAGGAGGGCAGCCAAGCCTGCACCTGGAGCAAGGCCCTGCAGCGGGAATGGGGCTGCGGGCGAGCGGGGAAGCTCCAGGGGCCCCACAACGGGAGGAGGGATTGCGCTTTGCTCGGAGAGGGGAGAGCCTGGTTGGCGCCGCCTCTTGCAGGGCTCGCTCCCTCCCTCCCTCCCTCTGGGCTCTCGGTGCCTGCAGCACCGTTCGCGGCAGGTGGCTTGTGTTGCCTTTCCCACCCGTGCTTTGGGCAAGCAGCGGAGAGGCAGAAGGAGATGCGCCACCCGCCCTCACACTGGGTTTGCTATCATGGGAGCACGGGGTGTTGGTGGTGTTGGGGAGGGCTCTGAGCCCCCAGGCCCCCTCCCTCGCTCCTGACCCTGCATGTGTGCCGAGCACGACTGCCAGCTTCCAGGACTGCCATTTTGTCACCAGTGTCACTGACTCGGAAGGGGGGGCGGAGAGCTGCAAAAACACCCCGATCGGGTGCCGTTCGCACGGGCATTGAGTGGGGAGGGGGGCAGGGTCAGCAGGTTGCAGGAGGGGGGAGGTATTTTGACAGAGGCCTTGCGCAGGGTGGGGGGTGGGAGCGTCCATCTACCAGGAAAGAGAGCTGAGGGTTGGAGCAGCTTTCAGGCAGCCCGGTGCTCCACAGGGTTTGGTGGACGGGCTGGGTGGCAGCCCAGCACTCGTCTCAGCCCCTTTGGTGGAGGTGGGGAGCTCGTTGTGCTACCCCAGGGATTCCTGGCCAGGCCTGTAAGAGGAGTTTATTTCAGAACAAGGGGGAAACCTCCTTTTCCTAGGAGATGGGCAGTCTTCTCTCTCTCTTTCCAGCCTACTTTTGGAAACTTCTTGCTTGAATTTTGCATTGCAGTTTACTTGCCCTCTTCTCATTTGCCCACCTACTTACCCTCCTACCCAATGGTAGGCCCACCTTAGGGTCAACATAAGTCAGGAACAACTTGAAGGCACACACAAGAAGCTTGTGTAGTCCCCGAGATGTAATTAGAAATAAATATTTCACAATATATAATTACATATTGTTTTTGTGATTAATCACTATGCTTTAATTATGTTCAACTTGTAACAATGAAAATACATCCTGCATATCAGATATTTACATTACGATTCATAACAGTAGCAAAATTACAGTTATGAAGTAGCAACGAAAATCATTTTATGGTTGGGGGTCACCACAACATGAGGAACTGTATTAAAGGGTCACGGCATTAGGAAGGTTGAGAACCACTGAATTAGGATGAAAACCCTCTAAGTAACTTGATGGAATTGGTTTGCTACTAGGTGACTATTGCAAGAGGGCCAAAGGCAGAAAGAAAATGGAGAACCAGGATGGTTTCCCATTGGTGAGGAGGTCTGCATTTTATCACCATATTTGTTTAATTCATACACTGAACATATATTAGACTTGGAAGAAGGAAGCATGAAAATTGGAGGAAGGAACATTTAACAGTTTCAAACATGTAGATGATACCATGCTATTAGCAGAAAATAGCAAAGGTTTGGAATGGTTATTGAAGAAAGTCAAGGATAAAAGTGCACAGGCAGGGATACAGTGGAACATTAAGACAAAAAATAATCACCACAGATGATTCACATTACTTTAAAGTGGATGATTACATTAAAGTTTTTTCTACCAGTTATTAATCAAAATGGAGACTGTAGTCAAGAAATCAGAAGACTAGAATTTGAAAGGGTAGCTATGAAGGAACTGGATAAGATCCTCAAATGTAAAGATCCATCATTACACACCAAAATCAGAATTGTTCATGCCATAACATTTCCGATTTCTATGTGTTGGTGTGAAAACTGGACAGTGAAGAAAACTTGAAAAGAAGACAATCAGTTTGTTTGAAATATGGTGTTGGATGAGAGTTCTACAGGTACTGTGAACTGACAGAAAGACAAATAAATGGATCCTAGAAAAAAAGAAGCTAACATCGATAAATAGAAGCTATCATATTGTGGACATATCATGAGAAGACAAGATCATTAGAAGTGATGGTAATGCTCAGGCAGGAGGCAAAAAGGAAACTGCATTGGAGATGAATAGACTGAATGAAAGAAACCATGACCTCAAGTCTTAATCGCACTCTTAATAACAGAGTATCTTGGCCGTCACTCATTAATTGGCATCAAGCTGACTTGATGGCAATTAACAACAAGAATCACAGGGTTTTGTTGGCAAGATTTATTTAGAGGATGCTTGTCACTGCCTTCCTCTAAGGCTGACAGAGTGTGATTTGTCAAAGATCACACAGTGGATTTCCATGGATAAGCGGGGATTCAAACTCTAGTCTCTGTGACTCCTAGTCTAACACTGAAGACACTATACAACACAGGCTCAATTGCATATGCAATATGCAGCAATGCATATTGTGCTGTAAAAATTGTATTTTGTTTCTTTGCAGACTGTTGATATGGAAACTAATCTCTACATTGCTTACCGTTAATTTTGGTTCAAATTCCAAGCTGGCAGTTGTTCTGTTTACTATCTATATATCTTATGCAAAGGTACATAACCTTGGGATTTACTTCTGTTCAATTGGCATTTCTGCAGCTCATTAGTGATGGATGATGGTTTCCATGTGGGATAGTGTAAACTTTAAGAAGTTCTCACATCTCCCAAATAAATTCAGCACCTTGGATTGCTCCTTTCAACTTTATATTAATATCTGGAATGAATTGGCCTCCCTATTGAGATGGGAGCCTCCAGCTGCCATAGGAATTCAGTAGTTATGATAGCTGTGCATTTAGTTGCTATTTCAGAGAAGTAGGTTGGATCTTACAATGCACAGAGCTCTAGCTGGATTCGAGTCAGCTTGAGATCTAATATATAAAAGTCACAGTTTGTGAGTTTGTCTGTGTCAGGTAGCGAAGACCTCATATGATTGGCTGTGTCAGGCAAGAAGACCTCATATGATTGGCTGCCTGTGAAGAGTCTATAGAATCTTGGAGTTTGCAGTTTAGCGGGAGGGGGTTAGGATTCTCAGCCAGAGAGCTCTTGGGCCTAGCTGGTTGCTATGGAGATGAGGCCAAGCAGCAAGGAGGTCAATGTATTTCCCTCAGGAACCCCACCTTTGTATGTTAATAACTCTGAATACAGATTCGATTGAGAAATATGGGAAAAAGCAGTCAACTATGTCTGTCTTGAATAGACTGGCCAGTTGCTGTGGAGATGAGGCCTAGCACCAAGGAGGAGAGCAGTGTACTTCCTTCAGGAACCCAACCTCTGTATGTTAATGACATAATGTATATTAATGATATAACAGATAGGAGAATATGGGAAAAATTACAGGTACTGGATGATACAGTTTGAGGAATTAGAGACACAGGATCTCAAATCTTTTTAGCAAATATTACCTATGAGAAAACAAAATCCTGGGCAACGCTGGGTATATATGCTAGTTTCATATAGAAATGCTGAGAAGCTTCAAGTTCCTGTCACATGTATAGCACATATATTTTCTCCTTCCATTCACTTCCTGGTGCTATATGTAACACTGAAAGTAATCCTCACGTTTCTGGGTTCATGTGTGAGACAGGCCCCAAGATGGTGGCAACAGAAGCTCTTTTCATTACAGTCTAAAGTTCCATGACCTTCCACCACGAGGCTGTGAGAACAGCAGGGAAGAAGACATCTCAGTGTGCTAGCAACAGCTGTGGATCCTTGATCTAGAGAAGGCCTAAGAGTAATGAACTGAAAACAGGTGTGGGGTTAAGCCCAGAGGCCTTTGCCAGGGGCCTTCATAAAGGTTTTTTCAATGTGTGGGATGGTGCTGGGCTGACAGAGTGTAGAACCTTCGTTTCCCAACACACACACACACTGCCCTTATACCCACTTCGGCCATTTCCACACGAGCTTGTTATAGCACAATGATTCCACTTTCAACATCCTCTGGAATTCTGGGGTTTGCAGTTTCGGGAGGGGCCACTCGGCATCAACTACTAAAAACATAATGACCTAGTGATAATTTTAGGCATTACTGTTCTGAGAAAGGCCTCTAGTGTGGCTATCTATGGCATCTTAAAAATGCATTTTCAGTCAACAAGCCTCAAAAATCCCACAATCTTTCCAAGTTTATTTTTACAGGTGCAGCAAAAGAAAAATGTAAGCACTTTGAGTTTTTAAAATGTGGTTGCAAAAGTGAATCCAAGATAACCCCTGTTTGAAAACTAATTTTTATTCCACAATATCACTATTCTTTAGAAGAAATTATTCCATCAACCCTCTTTTCTAAACAAACAAATATTGCTAGTTTATGTTCTCTTTCCCTCCCCTCCCCTCCAGACCTGAACATCATCAGCTTGGAAGTACTGTGCTTGAAACTATCGTGATGAAAACAAAAAGGACACAAAAATCAGATGCTGAAAACAAGGTCAGGTTTATTATCTGCACAGTCATAAACAGAATGAATCAGAAGTAAAAGCTCTAAACTTCTGTTTTGGTCTTTTGTAGCAGGGACTCTCCTGCGTCCTGCAATGAATATGCCCTTAGCAAATAAAACAAAAACCCTCCCCGCAAAAGGAAAATATAAGGCCTCTGAGAAATTATTGGCACTTGAACTTTCAGGGCTCTAAATGAAAAGCACGACTAATTTTCCAATTAAGCCGTTTGATAGGCAAGATGACATGTGCAAAAGGGGAGGGCAAGCTTGGAGCTGCATTTTTTTAATCAAAATTTCTCATGACTACAGCAGCCTCTCTCCTCACTAACAGCTGAGGAGTACACTTTCCCATGCCGTCAGGGGTGAGAAGGTTACAACTTAAGTATTGTGGCAGTTGTTTTTCACACAAGAATCTCGCTCGCTTGAAAGAATTCAGTCCCTTGAAAGAGATGCAAGCCTCCCCCCTTCTATACACACACACACACACACACACGCTCTTTCCTCTCCTTTTACTGAAGGCTACGCCCCCCACTCGAGTGGGCAGCTCAGTTTAACCCACCATTGATCTGGACAACTTGCAACACTAATTGGGAACAGGGCCTGTTTTTTTTCAGAGTCGCTCAGTCAGTAAATGAAACTTCGGCTCCCCTGCGCTCCAGCGTGTGCGAGGAAGCTGCAGTCCCAAAGGGCAAAGGGCGTAGCAAAAGGAGATCCCAGGCAGCCGCTGCTCTTTCACAGCTCACGCTTGCCTTGCCCCCAAAGCCCCAAAGCTCACGCTCACGTTATTTGGCTAAAGCGGGGGACACACTGAACTTGATCTTTTTGCACGCTTCCCATTCCACAGTGTTCAGGGAGGCTGCACTGAGCACAAGCAGCCTTTACTCCCCCCCTTCAATGCTTGTCTCAGAATGAATTTGCAAGCTGTGAGTCATGAGTAACGCAATTACCTGTAACTAGTTACTTTTTTGGGCCACAAGGACGCAACGAAGCCATGTTTCAATAACAACCTAAGGCACAGAAATGGAGTAATTTTGTTGATACAATGGACCATCTTTTCTAGTAATTTTTTTAAAAGCAAGTTTTCAAAATAGCATTTTAAACTGTGTTTTCACAGGAATTTTCAGAGCCTTCTCCATCCTAAAACTTCTTCCCACAAAGGAAATCAATGAACAAAATAACATGTTGCTATTTAAACATGGCAACAAGTAACTGCTTTCATAAGTAACATAAAGTATTTTAAAATAGTAATTTTCCAACCTCTGGATGGGTTACTGTTCCTGCAACATAGGAAGCTGTTACATTGAATCAGACCACTAGTCTATCTAACCCAGTGCTGCGACTTTGGACTGGCAGCAGCTCTCCATTTTCAGGTAGGATTAGTTCCCAGTCCAGCCTGGAGATCCTTGGTGGTCTCCCATCCAAGCATTAACCAGGCCCAAACTTGTTTAGCTTGCAAAGTCAGATGAGACCAGGTATGTTCAGGCTGATGTGGTGTTATAATTCTATCTGCAAATTCTATCATCAAAATACATCTGTTTATTATTTCAGGTCCAGGTTATTTGAAGGGCCTTATTCTCCCATGCAAGCCTGCCTGTGTTTTGAGATCTTTGTTCCACAATCCTTATATGTACATCTGATTGGAAGATGGGAGACATCCTGCATTATAGGGTAATGAAAACATAAATAGATGGATATGATCCAAAAGTATGGTGGATTTGATTGGTGATCAAATACAAACACAACAGTGTACATATATGTGTGTGTGCGCATGATGTGCATATATATGTGTGTGTGCGCATGATGTGTGATTGTGCAAATAAAAGGTCAGAAAAGGTGACTGTTTTGGACTACAGGTCCCAGAATTGCTCAGCATCACCCACGATATCTGCAGGTTTTTCAGCAAACACACCAAAACAATGTAAAGCATGCAGTGCAAGCCAAATTGAAAGTTATGATCAAGACTGAGTTTGAGAAACAACAAGGTTGTAATCCTATAAAGCCGAAGATAAATGAAATAAAGGATAAGCTTGACAATCCATTTGAAATAGGTAATCTCTTATTTTCTGATAAAATACAAGGCATAATAAACATTGTGAAGTTTTGATACAATTGCTTCAAAGTGAGAAATTTAAAGGGTTTCTTTTGCTAATTCTTGTTGCCCACTAATGAGAGAACGAAGTACAATGCTGAGCTGTGACCACTTTGAATATTTACTTGTTTGAGCAAAAAAGACACTTAATATTGCACCATGAAGTAGGGTCAAGAAGAGTAGCTATCAGAATGAACCATAACAAACCTTTAACTTTGCTTCCTATGCTAGCATTTTATTATTTTGTTTGGAACTGTACCAACTGACAGCTAGGTTAATAGTTTATCATTGTATTCTTATAGGAAACGGCCTCTTGGAAGCAGTACTTTAACCCTGCATCCTTTTGTATAAAAGCTAAACCTCCCAGTAAATTTTGAAATGTGTCCAAAGGTATTTAAAAGAATGTTTAATACTGCACAATTATAATACTACTAGCATATTTACCCAGCGTTGCCCGGGATTTTATTTTCCTCTTAAGAACTCACTAAACTGTCTTCTTCAATACCTGTAACTTTTCCCCATATTTCCCAGTGCAATCTGTATTCAGAGTTATTTACATATACAGTTTGAGTTCCTGAGAGAATACACTGTCCTCCTCCTTGCTGCTAGGCCTTGTCTTCATAATACCTGGCCTATTCCAGTGCCTGTAACTTTTCCCCATATTTCCCATATTCCCCAATCCAATCTGTATTCAGAGATGTCAACATAACAGAGGTTTGTTTTCTGAAGGAATTCACTGCCCTTCTTCTTACTGCTAGGCCTCATCTCCACAGCAACTTGCCTGAGGCCCAAGAGCTATCTGGCTGAGAATTCTAAAGGCCCCTCCCTACTCTGCCAACCCCAGGATTCCATAGAACCTTCAGAGACAGCCAATCATATGAGGTCTTCGCCTGACACGGCCAATCGTATGAGGTCTTTGCCTGTCTGACACAGACAAACAGACCAACTCACAAACTTTTGACTTTTATATAGTAGAAGATGATTCTACTTCAATGGCCATAGAACATTCTATAGAATCCTAGTGTTTGTAGTTTAGTCAGAGGCACTAGAAATCTCTGGCTGAGAATTCTACAATTCCCAGGTTGCGCTGTGGTAGGAAGGAGTGGGGCGCTCGCGCAACCAGGAAGCGCTGCAGAACTCAAGCAGCAGGGAAGCAGCAGCGTTTCTGCTGAGGCTTTTCACGTGAGATGCCCCCCCCCAGCCGCGCAAACGGGTAACGTGTGAAAAGGGCCTGAAAAAAGCACATTCAGACACCTTAGGAATCAACCTATGGATCTGTGGGAAAACAGCTTTGGAATCTGCATATAGTGACTTGCAGGTACTGGTGGGGAGAATCAGCAGCTAAGGAAAGTTTAACCATCTCCCCTCCTTTAAATCTGCCCCATGTACTCATAAATTTTTTTTCTCCCAATAAATCCCATCATTCCTTTCACAGAAAGGAGATAATATGATATATGGGGGGAACCAATGGATTTTTTTTTCTGATGCAGCATTTCTGTTGTATGATTATATTCATACCACTCACTGTACAGCACCTTGCCGGTGGAAATTCTCTTTTTCCTTCCATTTCACATCAGTTGCAACAGGGCGTAAAAGAATAAAATGTGGTTGTTTACTTGTTGGCATTATAACTATGATACTGAGTGAAACATATCTCTTTCTCTCCTTCCCTTGCCCTTTGCAGGTGTCCAAACAAACAGACACACAGATGTCAATATGAACAGACATATCATTCACATTCATATAGATGCTGCTTACATGGTGTAATTGCTGATTTATTTAGTCAAAAATGTATATGCTGCCTCTCAAAGTTTTATCAAGGTGGCTTACAGTTAAAATCATAAAACATTTACAATATATGAAAACATTCAGCTTAAAGTTGCATCATAGAAGAATGCAGCAGTTTTTAAAAGCAAAATAAAATTAACAGGTCTTTAAAACCAACTTAGAAGCAAACATGGAGGGAGCCAAATCTGCCTCCTTTTGGACAGATTTCCAATGATGGACAGCCACCACCGAAAAGGCTCTCTCTTTCTGTTGTGCTTTAAATGATCTTATGAGGTGATGTACAAACAGGAATTTTGTAGCCTGTATTAAGGATTTGCGCAAATTCTTATCCGCAAAGACTGTTTTTCAGGCAACTTGGTACCAAACAATGCAGAACTTTGAAAGGTTAATGTCTGTACTAACTGCAGATATCTGTGATGCTTTCAGATCACCCAGAAAGCAGCAATTTGATATGTACCTGTGCAAACTAACAATAGCAATAGCAATAGCATTTATTTCTATACCGTTTATCAACTGAGTGTTATCTAAGCGGTTTACAATGTATTTTTTAGCTAATTGCCCCCAACAAGCTGGGTACTCATTTTACCGACCTGCGGAAGGATGGAAGGCTGAGTCAACCTTGGAGCCCGGCAGGATTGAACTCACAACCTTGTGGTTGCAGTACTAGCATTTAACCACTGCGCCACCAGGTCTAAATACAATTGTATTCCCAATCAGAGCAGACCAACTGAATCAGTTACTATACAAAATACCCTATGACATGTAAGACTTTGCCAAAAGCTAGGAGCATAAATGAACCAAGGCAAAATAATAAAATCATACCACCAAATACAGTTTATTCTATTTTTAAAACACATCCTATTTTTATCAGATATATCTGAATTGTTTCTGTAAAGAGGCAATGATGAACTAACAACATCTCAAATAATTTATTTTAATCTGGTCTGCAACTGAAATCAGCTCACATTTTGTAATTATCAAGATATATGTTTCACAAAACAGTTCAGAGAATAGCCGCTGACAGCAGTTCCCAGCAACACTGAACTCGTCAACCACATAAACACAGTTATGCTTTGTATGAATATCAACAGAGAGAAAAATCAAGTCCTTAATACTACTTTAGGATGTCTGGTTTTAGTTCTATTTATAAATATTTACTGGTTTCTCAAAACTTAGTATCCATTTAAGTGGTTGTGCACGATTCTTACTAGCGATGATCATTCTGAAAAATTCATGTTTAAATGGTTCTAATAAATAAAACTAAGATGAGAACTCATTTTAAAGTGGACAGACAAAGCTCCACAGTCCTACCTCTTACTTTCTTTTTTTGGTCTTTGGCTTGAAGCATTTCCGATCAAATAAACAAACCTCTCATTATTGGCTGGCATGCAGAGTATGCTAAAACATGTCCCCATTCCAGGGGTGTTATGTTTAAAGGAATCTATTTACAAAGAACCTGGTGGGAAAAATAGTTTAGAGCTGTTAAAATTTGTAGAATCAGAATCATCCTTGAAAACTGGTTGGCCTTAAATGAATATAATTTCATTGAAATCTAGTTTGCATTCCTCTTACTAAGATATAGTAAGGGTAGCATCACAGGACTTTTCAAAGATCTAGTTTTCCAGATAGAAGAAGTTATATATAGACTCTGTTATTCTTTGAGCAGTGACTTATTAGTTACCAAAGGATAAATATAACATGATTATGTTCATACAGGATAAGATCTATCATAACTAGTGCATATCTCACTGAAATGACTGGCCGTGTGCTAGCAAATTCCTTTAAGATCAGCATGCACAAAAGCTCTTAATACCTCCTACCAGAGGTACAAACTCTTATGTTTCGTCACTTAAGAAAGCAAGTTCATAATGACTCCTTTTTATTTTGAACTAACTCATGGGCCCAAATCTGGAACATACTCCATGGCAAACTCTGAAGAACTTACTTTTTCAAACTACAAGTCACAGAATCCTCCAACCAGCATGATTATGCTGCCTGAGGGAACTCTGAGAGTTGTAGTCCAAAAAGTAACTTTTCCCAGCTCTGTTACAGGTACTCACACCAATTAACTCCTAAAAACCACCTCCTTCAACTGCTATGTCTCCTAACTGGTGATGTTAATAACAGCAGAGATAGGGGTGATTTCTTCAGCAAGAAACTAATGAAGAGCCCTAGAAAGCATGTTTATGGCTTTATTTTCTTCAAAAGAAATGTGGTCAATGTATATAATGGATGTGTTTTTAGTAATGTGGATAACAGAATGCACACTTTGGGTTTTGGTTTCTGTGTTTTCAGATACTATCCTGAAAGTTCAAGTGGTTAACACTGTCACACATTTCTCAGAATATTACCAGTCAATGTGGCAAGATGTAGTGAGATGTCAATATGTCACATCCCACTAGTTTGTGCAGCTATTTCATGGATAAATAAATTTGTAAAAATATCTTGAACGTTGGAATACAAAATCAAATAACAAAAACCCATTAACAATATAGAGCAGAAATACAAATCACAGAACCTAGAGAAAGTGGGATTACAGAACCAAATTTGCAAAGATAAACTGCATCTTATCAGTTACAGAATGAAGGTAAAGGAACAGCTTTTAAATTTAAAGTGAGCATGTTATACAAATCAAATAAACTATCTAGACCGTTAGAAGGTAACCACAAATGAATATATACAGAACTGCATTTTTTGAATTATTCATGGGTTTACTATTTTTGTCTATTTTCTTTGACTTCCACAAGCCCCAAGAGTACTGCATCGGCTTCCAGTAAAGTTGTGTCTGTTTTTGCTCCCAAAAATCTAGAGGAGAGTTCAAGGTCAGTAAGTCTCAGGCGCACTTTGGATCCCTTTTGATATTTCCTGGTGAGAAAGAAAACAAAATGTTAAATACTATATACATTCCCATATTCCTGGACATAGCATTCTAAACCTGGCAGTAAGGAATCTATGTTGCATTCTGCCAACGACAGGATACCTCTTGTGATTTTCAATATGCCATTTTGAACAAGAATTCAACTTTCATGCTGCACATACATTTAGGTTGGTCTGCAGGCATTCGACAATACTAGACTTTCACTATTCCCAATAAATGCTTTCCCACACAATGTATTGCCATTTCAAGCAGCCACTAACACCCACTCTTGGTTTCTAAGAAGGGACTTGTAGCTTCACTGACTTGTTTTAGACCATTAAGGCCAGTTTTGGTTTTGGAAGGTGAAATCCAAGGTGCTGAATCTATTCAGGGGAATGGGGTTAAACAACTTGGATAACTCCTCTAAAGTTCAAATTAAAACCCAATTTGGCTTCATCAGTCCAACATGGAAGCTACCAACTACCCCTTCACAAGTCTTCCAACAGGCCCACTTTAGAGGCTCAGACATCAACAGTATAAGCCTATTCAAAGAAAGTGGCAAGGTATAAATATATATAGCATTATCTATTAATACACACACAGAGAGATAGAATCCTTTCCTGTTAAAAGAAGACTTAAAAGTTAGTCCAGTTTGTCTAGCTAGGCCTGGAAAAAATATAACTACATCCTATCACGTTGGAAGGAAGGAGGAAGAGAATGAGAATGGATGAGGATGTCAGAGAGACAGAGAGGAAATGTGAGGCATTTCTGGGTCCCATCCACTCTTTATTTTTCTTTTACTCACTGTCAGCATTTGCCTCATCCCCATTACTAGTAGTGAAAATATGCCCCTCACCATGAAAAAAAAAAGTTGAAGTGCTACCCCATGCTTTAAGGCCAGACTATTTAACCCCTTCCAAGAAACTAACCCACCCCGCACACACTGTAGGGCAGACTGGTTTGAAACTGAGGATAATTTCAAACATGATTGGCAATATCACAAGGTGATCTGTTTGTCCAAGGGTGAGTAACTTTTGGCCTTGCAAAAATTGAAGATTACCACTTCTGGAAGATCAACAAGTGGTCACCTCTAAACTGTTCAATAAAAGAAAGTAAAAAAATTCCACAGAGCATGGACTAACATGAGCCTGTCCCAATTACAGTTCCCCACTTCTTTGTGGCCTGGTCATAGTAATGCAATATGAAGGAGTCTTTAAGCTTCCTAGCTCCTTGGACAGGGCTGATGAAACTCTGGCTGTCCAGATGGTTTGAACTTGTAGCCAGCATGGCTAATACTTAGAGACTACAAAAGAACCAAAGCTTTCCACTCCCACCCTAGACCATGAATCCTAATTTTGAAACTTTTCTTATTTTCAAAGCTTTATGCTATAACTACTGTCATAAGCAGAAGTAATATGACAGAATAAATGGCTCCAGATTTCAGTCAACAGATGAAGGCTCTGGTATTTGTTTGGACACTGCAAGTTTATTCATGAAGCTATTTTTTATGTATTCCAAAAGCAATTCTAGCCTTTTTTCTAAAAAGGTACTCAAGCTGGTTTACAAATTAAAGAAAGTACATTTCTGCTAAAACATACAAAAAAGGAACAGTAAATGGAATTAAAATATTAAAAACACTAAGAACAGTTTAAAACATATAGTTTAAATATTAAAAATCAGCTTTAAAACAACACTATTACAACAGTACAGCATACCCTTGAAAAGTCTTTCTTTAAAAAGCTATAGTTCTAAAAGCCTGTTGAAATAATAATAATAATTTTAAAAAAGCATTTGTCTGTTGGCAGAAGGACAGCAAGGAAAGGGCCATTCTAGCCTTCCTAGAGAGGGAATTCCACAACGTAAGGGCATCCACTGAAAATGCCTTCTCACATATCCCCGCTAATTGTGTCTGTGAAAGTAGAGGGATTCAAAGAGAGGCATATTTTGTGGATCTCAGGCTTCACACAGTCTCATATAAGGAGATACACAGACCGGACCTGAGATGAGTCATGAAATACAAGGTTTTATTTCAATGCTGAATTTCTGTTTTCTATATTTCTACCAATCCTCCAAATATCCCTTTTTGCTATTTGCTATCATGCTGAAGAAGTGTCCAGCAAAGTCAGATGCATTTTGGACCTTTTTAGTTGGCCCTAATAAAGGCATCCATATTAGGCATGCCACCTGGTCCCCACTTGAACTATCACCTGGCTCAGATGCCAAGTTTTCATTTTTTTTAAAAAAGAAAGCAAATCTCTAGCTTTTGTAGAACTAGAGGCAGGGGTCAAAATGTTCGGTTACTCCTCCATCCAACTGTTTTCTGAGAAATGAGCCTGTCTCATCTTTTGAGTGTGTTTAGCCAATGAGTGACTGACCTTGTACTGATAGTGACAAGAGATAGAATTAGTCAAGACTCATTGTTTCACAATGAAAGTGTGCAGTTTCCTGGGTCAGTTTTGCAAATCTGCAGTTTCTAGGAAAGTCTAGCATTTCAAGGTGAAGTCCAGCTGAAGTCTGTTTTGCAGAACTCCTAGCAAAAACTACACAGAAAGCAATGAAATAATTGGAGTGAAGAAGAAGAGTTGTACTGACACAGAAAAAAAATTATTAGTATTTAAGAACCCATAGAGGCCGTTGCTTTTCACAGAATCATAGAGTTGGAAGAGACCACAGGGGCTATCCAGTCCAACTCCCTGCTATGCAGGGAACACACATCAAAGCATTCCCAACAGATGGCCATCCAACCTCTGCTGAAAAACCTCCAAAGGAGATCCACCACACTCTGAGACAGCATATTCCACTGCTAGACAGCTCTGATCGTCAGGAAGTTCTTCCTGAGGTTCAGGTGGAATCTCCTTTCCTGCAGCTTGAATCCATTGCTCCTTGTCCTAGTCTCTGGAGCAGCAGAAAACAAGTCCACTCCCTCCTTCACATGACATCTCTTCAAATATTTAAACATGGCTATCATGTCCCCTCTTAACCTTCTCTTCTACAGACTAAACATACCCAGCTTCCTAAGCCACTCCTCATAGGGCATGGCTTCCACACCCTTCACCATTTTGATCACCCTGCTCTGGACGCGTTCTAGCTTATCGATATCCTTCTTGAAGTGAGGTGCCCAGAACTGGACACAGAATTCCACATGAGGGCTAACCAATGCGGAATAGAGTTGTACCATTACCTCCCTCAATCTAGACACCATACTCCTACTGACGCAACCAAGAATTGTGTTGGCTTTCTTGGTTTCATGAGTTGTTTAGTTTAGTGATATGATATCCGGGGGGGGGGGGAGTCCCATTTATGAGAGATAGTTAGCATTCTCCCACTAACTATGCCTAAAAGCCCAAACGAAATGGGCCAGAGTCAGACATATCTGAGAAAAAATTATACCATATTGGAATGTTTGGGGTATGCTTCAGAACAATATTTTAGAAAGTAAACACATACAATTTTATATTTTTATTAACCCACTCATGCCTAGAGACCATCTGGTGCCTGCAAGGCCAACTTCTGAGTAGGTTGCACCACTT
The DNA here is from genome assembly GCA_948474755.1 of Ctenosaura bakeri. NCBI lineage: Eukaryota > Metazoa > Chordata > Lepidosauria > Squamata > Iguanidae > Ctenosaura > Ctenosaura bakeri. The sequence continues at coordinate 183,283 of CAOLHI010001666.1, forward strand.
TCACAAGGCAAGATGGGAATAATGTAACAAGTCACAAAATTCAACAGGAACCACCTTCTTGGAGCAGTTCTAGAAAAAACACTGATATTTGATCAAAGAACCCAGACATAGATTTTTAGGGAACCATGCCCATCAAATTCAGCAACTGCAGAAGACTAGATGAGACAGATGCCACAAGTCACAAAAAATTCCACTGGAACCATCTTGTTGTATCCCCCTTCTCTATTCTGGAAAATGGCCTGGAATGCCAGTTTTCCAGGGAGCCATGTCTGGAATGGATACAAGGAGGTGGTTATTGTAAAACATGATGGCTTCTTGCACCAATCCCCCATCTTCACAGGCATGCAAGATAGGGCTTTCTTGGGGCAAAACAGAGTCTTGAAAGGGAATTGCTGGAAGTTGGTTGTGGGAATGCAAGATAGGGTCCCTAAGCTCTGGAACACACTTCCAAGGGACGCCTAAATAGCCCCCTCTTTAGTATTCTTTCATCATCAGGCAAGAACTTTTTTGTTCCAGTAAGCTTTTAGAACGTAATAGAGTTTTTTTTAAAAAGCCTTCGGAGTGTACTGCATTGTTTCTATTGAACTGTTTTAACTGCTTTGAAAAATCCCTTTTAGCTGTAGGTTTCAAATTGCATTAATACTGTAATTAGTTCAATTCTATTTTAATGTTTACAGGACTTGCCAGAAGGGCCCGGGGACTTAAGTGTCTCTACACTAATGCATGGAGTATGGGAAACAAGCAGGATGAACTTCAACTCCTAGTACAACAAAATAAATACGATTTGATAGGTATCACTGAAACCTGGTGGGATGAGTCTCATGATTGGAATATAGGAATAGAGGGTTATAGCCTATTTTGTAAAAACAGACCAAACAAGAAAGGAGGAGGAGTAGCCTTGTATGTCAAGAATATTTTCACCTGTGAAGAGATCCGGGACTTAAACCCAGAAAGCCAGGTTGAGAGCATTTGGGTAAGAATTAAGGCAGCGAGAAACAATAGAGATATTCTGGTGGGGGTTTACTACAGACCTCCAACCCAGGCTGAGGACTTTGATGATGCCTTCCTCAACCAAATGACTGTACATTCAAAAAGGACAGATACAGTAATAATAGGAGATTTCAATTACCCGGATATATGCTGGCAGTCAAACTCTGCCAAGACAGCAAGGTCCAGCAAGTTTCTTGCTTGTCTTGCAGACAACTTCATGGTCCAGAAGGTGGAAGAGGCCACAAGGGTATCAAATATTCTAGATCTGATCCTGACCAACAGGGATGACCTTGTGAATGAGGTAGAAGTGGTTGGATCTTTAGGGGGGAGTGACCATGCCCTGTTGGAATTTAGCATTCAGTGGGAAGAAGAAGATAAGGGTAGCCAGACACTCATCTTAGATTTTAAAAAAGCGGACTTCTGTAAACTTAGGGAGCTGCTGGCTGGAATTCTGTGGTCAAGAATAGTGAAAGGGAAAGGAGTTCAGGAGGCATGGGAGTTCCTTTAAAAGGAGATACTGAAGGCACAGTCTAAAACTGTGCCAATAAGGAAAAAAAATGGAAGGCATCTGAAGAAACCAGAATGGTTGACTAAAGAACTCTCAGCTGAGCTAAGTGTTAAGAGAAACATGTACAGGAAATGGAAGAAGGGGGAAACCACCAAAGAGGAATTTAAGCAAGTAGCCAGGAGATGTAGGGAGGAGGTCAGGAAGGCTAAAGCACAGAACGAACTTAGGCTGGCCAGGGACATAAAAAAACAATAAAATGGGCTTTTTAAAATATGTCTGCAGCAAAAGGAAAAAGAAGGAGACAATAGGGTCGCTGCACAGAGAAGATGGTGAATTACTAACAGGGGGAAGAGAAAAGGCAGAACTACTTAACACCTTCTTTGCCTCAGTTTTTTCCCAGAAGGATACAAGCACTCAACCTGGCGGCTGGGGAGCAGGGGAGGAAGCAGGGGAAATGAGGCACATACTAGGTAGAGAGGTGGTACAGGAATACCTGGCCACACTGGATGAATTCAAGTCTCCAGGGCCAGATGAATTGCATCCTAGGATATTAAAAGAGCTGGCAGAGGTCATTTCGGAACCGCTTGCTATAATCTTTGAGAAATCTTGGAGGACAGGAGAAGTTCCAGCAGACTGGAAGAGAGCAAATGTTGTCCCCATCTTCAAGAAGGGAAAAAAAGAGGACCCAAATAATTATCGCCCAGTCAGCCTGACATCAGTGCCCGGAAAGATCCTGTAGCAGATTATTAAGCAGTCAGTTTCTAATCACTTAGAAAGCAACGCGGTAATCACAAGAAGTCAACATGGATTTCTCAAAAATAAGTCATGTCAGACTAATCTTATCTCTTTTTATGACAGAGTTACTAGCTTGATAGATGAAGGGAATGCTGTGGATGTTGCATATCTCGATTTCAGTAAGGCCTTTGACAAAGTTCCCCATGACATTCTTGCAAAGAAGCTGGTAAAATGTGGGCTGGACAGGGCTACTGTTAGTTGGATTTGTAATTGGTTGACTGACTGAACCCAAAGGGTGATCACAAATGGCTGCTTTTCATCCTGGAGAGAAGTGACTAGCGGGGTGCCACAGGGTTCTGTCCTGGGCCCAGTGCTGTTCAATATTTTTATCAACGACTTGGATGAAGGAATAGAGGGCATGCTCATCAAATTTGCAGATGACACCAAATTGGGAGGGGTTGCTAATACGCCAGAGGACAGGATCAAAATTCAATATGACCTGGATAGATTGGAGAGCTGGGCCAAGGCGAACAAAATGAAATTCAACAGAGAGAAGTGTAACGTCCTACACTTAGGTAGAAAAAATGGAATACAGAAATATAGGATGGGGGACACGTGGCTGGATAGCAGTATATGTGAAAGGGATCTAGGAGTCTTCATAGATCACAAGCTGAACATGAGTCAGCAGTGTGATGCGGCAGCCAAGAAAGCCAATGCAATTCTTGGCTGCATCAATAGGAGTATGGTGTCTAGATCGTGAGAGGTACTGGTACCACTCTACTCTGCTTTGGTGAGACCCCATCTTGAATACTGTGTCCAGTTCTGGGCACCCCAATTCAAGGACATGGTCAAGCTGGAGCAAGTCCAGAGGAGGGCGACCAAAATGGTAAGAGGCCTGGAAGCCATGCCCTATGAGGATAGTCTTAGAGAGCTGGGTATGTTTAGTCTGCAGAAGAGAAGGTTAAGAGGGGACATGATAGCCATGTTTAAATATTTGAAGGAATGCCATATAGAGGAAGGAGAGGGCTTGTTTTCTGCTGCTCCAGAGACCAGGACAAGGAGCAATGGATTCAAGCTGCAGGAAAGGAGATTCCACCTGAACCTCAGGAAGAACTTCCTGACAGTCAGGGCTGTCCGGCAGTGGAATATGCTGCCTCGGAGTGTAGTGGAGTCTCCTTTGGAGGTTTTTAAGCAGAGGCTTGATGGTCATCTGTCGGGAGTGCTTTGAGGGTGTTCCTGCATGGCAGGGGGTTGGACTGGATGGCCCCTGTGGTCTCTTCCAACTCTACATTTCTATGATTCTATGATGATTCTAATGTTGACTTTTGTGTGTTTATAGCTATATAGCTTTATATTTATAGCCCATCCTGTATCTAAAGATCTCAGGATGGCCTACTAGAAAATCAATTTAAAACAGTTAGTAATGACAATAATTCAAAAAGACTCCAAATATAAATTTATATAAATATTCATATAAATTTATATATTATATATTTATATAAATAAATTTATATAAATATAACTTTGAAATTTGGCATTCCAGACCATTTTTTAAAATATTTATATTCTGACAGGAACAGGTGGTTTCGGTGGAATTTTTGTTTCTTTGAGACTTGTCGCAGTAATGCCACCTACTTTTGCATGACTGGTGAATTCTGTGAACATGGCTATCCTGAAAGCTGCAGTCCTAGACTGTTCCTTCTTTTTCTTTTCTTTTCTCTTTTTGATGATTTGCCAGGAATGTGTGCAAAAAGCTGGAGGATTTTTGTGGCTTCTTGCATTATACTCATCTACTCTTATGCAACTGGGGAATTTGGTAGTATGGCTATCTGAAAAATCACTTTTCAGGCCATTTTCTGCAATACAAATGTTTTCAGAACAAGTACAAGGAAGTGATTTATCTGGAATTTTTGTGGCTAAATGCATCATCCTATCCAGTCTTATGATATTGGTGAACTTGATGGGCATGGCCTACTCAGATATTGATGTTGTAGGGTAGTTATTCTGCTCCAGATGGTTTTGAGATATTAAGGGGATTAATAAAAATATCATGTTTGAAATATTTGTGTTCTAAAATATTGTTTTCTTCTGTCTCCCTTCTTTGTCTTATCCTGTCTGTTTTCCTGTCCTATTTTTAAACAACACTGCCAAATTTGTGCAGCTGCTGAATGTAGCCAGGCAGCAGCATAAAGTGAAGCAACATAGGAGATGAAGAGAGGGTTGGAGGTGCAACAAAAGAGGGAAGTGTGTCAAGAGATGGAGGCAAGGTGGGTAGAAGGTGCAGCAAGTGGGTGTAAGAGAAGAGTGTCAGCATGAGATGAGGAGAAAGAGGGAAGAGAAAGTGAGATATTCAGGAAGGAACAGTGGGAGATATGGTAAAGGAGTGAGATGAGGCAACGGTGGTAAAAGAAGGGAAAGTAGAATGAAAAATGCAGTGGGAGAGTGCAAGGAGCAAGGCAGGTAAGCATAAGATAATAGAGAGGAACTAGTGGTGACCCAAGGTGAGGCAAGGAGGGAAAAGAGCCTGGGACAGGGAAGCAGTGGGCTGAAAAAAGTATAGAAGGGGAATATGGTGAAGGTGTAAGGTGAGCCCAGGAAGGTAGAAAGGTTTAGTTGTGTACTAAGGGAGGCAGACACTGTGCAAACAAGAGAGAGAAAGAGAGTGAAGCACAGTGGGAGAGTGCAAAGAACAAAAGAAGTAGGCACAAGGGGAGGCAAAGTGCAATGGAAGGAGGTATAGTTAGTTTCCTGTTCATTCTCCTTCACCATCAATCAGATGGCTGCCACATTCAGGACCTTTCATGGATCTCTACCTTTCTGCCATTAGTAAGAAACTGATGGCAAAAAATATTATAATGATCTAACAAGAATATGATAGCAACAAAAGTTCCTGCGCAAAACAAGAATTTGTTGTTTGCTATTTAGCACACCAGGAATAAACACGGCCACTTTAGATGATTCTTATCCCCCTGTTAATTACAACAAGCCTGTAAAATAGATTTGCTGAAAGGAAGTGATAGTCTGAGGTCACATGGAAAATTCTATGACCACACTAGGATATAAACTTTGATCTCTCCAGCACTATCAACAGTATTCTGTTAGTTCTCCCAGAAGAGTAGTTACTATAAAAATGATACCAATGCTCCGAACTAGTGGTAAGGGAAAAAGCAAGGATTAATATGTTAAATTTGCATAATTAGAATGCAAATTAATAATATACACAATTATAATGATATGTATAACATGAACTTTAGATGCCCAGATTTCAGAGGCGGGAATAGGGCAATTCTACTGGGGATCAATGTCACTAATTATTAGAATACCTTGTCCCCCACCCAACACCAGCTTTTCCTCCCTTTTGAGTATGCACAAGAAAGTCTTGCAACTCTCAATTCATATGAGAGCATGTCAAACAAGGAACCACAAATCTCTGCTGCTAAAACTGTATGTCCTTCTTTGCATAAACATGCTATCGCAAGAGCTGGATCAGCAACTCCCAATTCCTTTCAGAATTCTGTTTTGTTTTAATACTGCTTCTGATCGGCTGCAGCAAATTTCACCATATCTGGACAACAGGCATGTAGTTATAAGGAAATAACTTCCCAGAAATGTTTTCATTCTTGATGCTAATTTAGTTTCTTTTTTTTCGTCATGATGATGGAGCTACAGCCTAGGCTGTCCAATATGCATCTCCAGGCCTGATAAATGTATCCCTTTTCTTCTCAAATACTTGGGACTTTGAGAGCCATATCATTTGGTGATTCAGTCATTAACAGGACTCCAACCACTGTGCATATAGTTACTATTCAACCCACTTAAAGCCACATGCATGTTTCTTGGCATTCAGAGCCCAAAGCAGACCATTACAAACAGGGCAATTCTGCTACACAGTGTAACTAGGGATAGAAATCATGTGCCCCTCTAGATGTTGCTAACCTGCAACTCCAAGCATTCTTCACTACTGGCTATATTATCTAGGGATGCTGGAAGTTGTAGCCCCAACAACATCTGGAAGGCTGCATAATTCCTACCCCTATCTAGCAGAATTGTCCCACATGTTTGGAAAGAAGATACTGAGGTTCTCTGTAGTTTAGGCAATTTTCTGTGTAATTTTCTTTTACACAATGATGATCCTGAGGCTCATTGAAGTTTAGGCAATTTTGTGTGCAATTTTCTTTCTGTACAATGATGATATGGTATATTGGTATTAGACTTGTTTACTTCATTGCCTCTGACATGCTATATGAATGTTTGTTATCCACTGTATACCCAACCTTGGCCAACCTTGGCAAAGCTCTTGGAACTCAAAAGTGACTTTTTCCTCTGAATGGAAAGTATCTCCATAAAGGATAAATGGCATCTGTGAAGGAGCCTTAACATTCCATTAATTCAATATATACATCAAGATGGGTGTTTTAACAGTATTTCAAGACTTTTTGATCTCCTGACAGGTTCACCCAAAATGCCAAACATGCACAGGTCATACCTGAGTGCAGCAGGCCTGTAGAAAAGATGTTTGATTGGCATGGTGAAGTGAAGTGCAGATTATTTTATTGAACATATGCAAGTTTTATTTAACAGTATACAAGATACCACTATAGCCAAATGCCTTATAAAAGGACAGCAAAAAGAAGATCCACAAGGGATTTAAAACATTAAACTTAGTGTAACTGATATAAAAAGCACACTGCTGAAAAGCATTAAGGCTAAAATAATTAAATCCACAGAAGAGCACTTCTTGCTGAAGAAAAATCAGCACGACTTTCAAAAAACCTACCTAAATGATGGTCTTATTTTAATGACCCAAAGTTCTATAGCGGCAGTTCTTAACCATTTCTTTACCATGGACCCCCTTTAAATATCTTTTGTTGCCACAGACCCCCAAGACTTAATTCAATATTTAAAGCCCTAAACTGCACCACATATTTAAAGTTGCAGTTGCACAATGTGAACAACACTAAAGTTTAGTGCAACAACAAAAGTGGCTTCTGGTTTTATGTGCGGTAGCAAGAAATGTCACATGCTTTCTCTCAGTCACTCAGTGTCAGTCACTTGTATGTTCTCACCGCACGCAGAAGTAGTAAGTGCTGAGTACATATTTTGATGTCTCTTATTTTCATAACATTTGTATAGTTTGAGATATTGTAATGAGACTTTGTACAAATGATATCCATCTCCAGCAAAGGATTCCTACTTTTAAGATCAACGTATGACCGTTCGTCTATCTGTCCATCTTCCTTCCTTTCTTTCCTTCTTTCCTTTCTTTTTTAACTGTAAAAGCTCATCACATTCCTTCAAGTCTTCATTGATCCCTTGTGAGGACATCATGGCCCCTTCAGCGTCTGTGGACCCCAGCTTAAAAACTGTTCCAAAGTTCTGTCATTATTTTGAAGGAACACAAAATAATGTTACCACATTGCTATCTATAGATTTCAAATAAGTTGCAAAGATTCCTCCTCCAAAAGCAAAGAGTCAACATTTACAGCACCTAAAACTGGTAGTTTCCAGCACTATACCAACTATGCTGTTTTATATCTCTTCTTTTTATTTAGTCTCTTGCTGAAGAATGTTAATGGAAAAATATGTGCCTTTTAACAGAGAAGCTGACTACAGTGTGACAAGGAGAATATTGTTAAAGCATCAATATAAATGACTTTTGATACATTGATTTATGAGATAATTAACAATTCAACAAAACAATTAATTATTTGAAGGGAACAAGATCTTCTGTATTTTATTTAGTTCAATGCACCACAGCCAAAGGCACCTAAAAAATGAACAAACACATGCACCTATAGCTTCTTCCTCTCATCAATGAACCCAAAATAAAATGATGAATCAAATCCATCAAGGCTTGCTTCCCTGTGTCTGTTCTTCCTTTCTTTAAATAATGAGAGCATACTGGTACAATATCTTATACACTCCACAAACTACTATAGTAAAATCATGCTTATTGCTTGAACTGGCAGGAATGGCTCCTAATCACATTCCATACATACAAGTGTATTTTTAAAAAAAAGCATTTAAAGAACTAACAGTGTTGCTGCTGCCTAAAGAAAACCTTGTGTATTGTAGAATACTCTATCCAAAGAATGTGTTGGTGGGTTTTTTTAAAGCTGTCCTCCTTATTTTCTTTTTCCTTTTGAGGCCTATCGTTTTGTGACATATATACATTTCCTTTCAAATCAAAGATGAAATCTGTAACCTTTTCATTATGGCACAATGCCAGAGAACTTGACAATCGAAAGTCAGAAAAGGTAACTCCTGTCATCAAGAAACTTGTATCACATACGATTATGTCATAATATAACAGCCTATGCCAGACACCTTTCAAGGCAATAGTATAGGATTTATCACCTAATTTGAAATAAAACGTCATTTCAAAAGGACAATGACAGGAAATACTGGTTCTTTCCTCCAGATTGTCTGCAGAACAAACATGTTTATGCATAACACCTAAATAATTCTTCCTAGCCCACATTTTCCAGTGCCATATGTTTGCTATACTTCTTGAATATGTCTGTTAAGCAAAATAACTTGAAAAGCACAGGGAAGGAGCAAATAAGCACATACACTAAGAGCACTGAGACACCATAACAGGTAGCTAATGCCTGCACTTCCTTCTATGATCTGGATTGGGTGACTGGTCCTGGAGAGCAGGCTGAGCTATTCCTTCCCCCATGATAGCCAATGTACAGAAACAGATACATAGTAGTAATGTGCAAAAGCAAAAGTATGACAATGCATTATTTTTATTTTATTCATTAATATCCTACCTTTCTCTCAATAATGGAACTCAAGGCATTTTACAAAGAATTTAAAGAGAACATGAATGAGAAACTGTGCAAAAATTTCATAAAAGTATATACATGTTATTTAAAAGACAAACAATGTATGCAATTAAAAACATTAAAATTCACTAAAAGATTAGATACACACACCATAAAACTGCAGAAAAGAGCTAGGATAGAGTCATCCTGTCCTCCCTAACGAGGAAATTTCAAATTCTGGGAGCAAGCACCAAAAGACTTGCTTCCTTGTTCTTATAAAATGATTCTGAGAAGGTGGTGAGACAGAAAGAAAGCCCTCTCCAGCAGATCTTAGAGCTCTAACTTCTGTGAATTTAAGTACTGTGAAACCACAAAATATCTTGGTATATCCAAGAACAGGTTGGTAAACCTGCCTATCTCCATATGCTGTTGGACTTCAACTCCTTCCAGCACCAGCCAGTATGATCAACTGTCAGGGATGATGGGAACTAGACTCCCACACAGGAAGAGCTGCAGGATGCCCTGTCCAACAGCATTCACTTCATCTTATTACTGGACAGCCTCTATTTAATAATGACATAACTGCATCCAAAGGAGTGGGTTTATATCCACAAAAGCTCATACAAAAATGAAAACCAGTTTGTCTTAAAGGTCCAGCAACATTCCTTGTCTTCCCTCTCCCTCCTTTCCTCTTCTTTGTATCACAGGGGAAAAATCACCTATTTATCACTATGAGTTTTGCCTCCCAGAACAAGCTCGTGATGACTAGTAAGAGGGCAGATTACCCTTCCATAGTCACTTTTAAGTCTTCTTTTAAAGAAACAGCTCTTTAATTAGCCCATTTCATGCCCTGTTTTGTTATTCAAAGTCTCTTTAAAACTTCAAAAAAAAAATACTGAAGTGGTTCACACCTTGAAAAGAAAAAGAATGCCATGTTGTCTGAGGAGCAGAACTGACAAGAGGAGTCTGTTTTCTGCAATGCACTTCTTCAACGCTGCTGTAAAGCTGGAATTTCAGTGAATGAATACATTTGTTCCTAAGCATCCCTGGTGCTTGAATTTCAACTGAATCGGGTCTCACACAAGGGAGCTCAGTGATGATAGGGACTCCCATCAATGATATCACTCAGCTTCCTTTGGTCGTGCAAGCTCAGAGACATGTTGGTGCTCCACCTGCTCCCAGGCGCTCAGGTTGCAACAGAGACCCAGCAGCCTTTCATGATAAAGTGAGCTATGCCACTAGGAGCACAACACAACTCTATTCCAGAATTTCTAGTGGTTTCTGTTGTCTTCCAGGTTTAAACCAAGCAGCTGCTTTTGACACGTACTGCTGGAATTGCTGAGACTCAAAACATTTAAGACTGCCTTATGCCTCTGTTCAGAAAGAAGGTTTCTTGATGGCTGACCCACAGCTAGGAAACCAAAACAACTTTCTCCTGCATTGCTCTCTCAGTAGCTCCAATGTCTGTGGGGCAATGAATCCACTTTGGATTTTACCCTAATCTTTAAAGGAGCTCTCCAAGGTTCTGAGCCCTGCTCTGCTACAACTAGGTTCAATACCTGTAATATCTCCCTTTAACTTTGGATTAAAATCTAAACCATAGTCATTGCTCCACTGACATCATAGCCACCAGTCTCTACCACCTGCCCCAATTTGGTGGAAAGCTTTCCCTTTGATCTAAGATCCGTCACCATTCTCTGAGTTTTTTGAAAAGGAGTTAAAACTCTTCTCTTTCTTCTGGCCTTTCAAATTGTGAAAAACCAAGTGTTGCTTTTGCTCTATTCAGTTTACCTCAAGGTATGGATAGACAGGTTTTAACATCTAATGATTTTAAATTCTAGCACCTGCCCAGAGGACTGTGCCAAGTGGACAGTGGATAAAAGTAGAAAATAAATAAATACATTTGTTTTTCAACTTTCAGAAAAGTTACTGCAATCCTCCCGGAAAAAGTGCCCTATCTTGTTTAAATAGGGGTTTATAGTGTTGTTTTTCTTTTCTTTTTTTCAAGAAGAGATTCAATTCCATCTTTACGGTCACAACTCCTTTAATTCATGTTGTTAGATTCTGAACTTAACAGAAGGGGCTTTGATACCAAAAACTGAAACAAACCACATGACTACCCAAACTATGTGAAGCATACCTCATAAGACTGTCTACCAGACGAGTATGTTATTAGCCAGGCTTGGGTGAAACAATCCACTGCCCACAAAGCTACTTTAAATGTACTGTCTTGGGGTGGGGGCGCGAGTGGACTAGAAAATGAAAACAATACATTACACTACATTCCCATCACTGCAACAGTTCCCACCACAGGCAACACTTTGTTTTCAACAAAGACACTCCCATTCTGTGTCTGCAAATATCCCTATACACTCTAGTACTGTACGTATGCCAAGAGCAACATCTGTGTGCTCAGAATTATACAAACCTAGCTTTCAAAACAATTAAAAAAAATCTTCTCACACACAATGGCCCACATCATTGCTTGGTAAGAATTTTTTCTTCATTCCTTTCCCTTATTCTTAACTGTATTTTAAAAATTTAGCACACGCAAACAGACACATGTGTTAACATTTCCCTACATTTAGTGAGTTTCATTTAGTTTATCTTCCAACTATCAGCAGTAATCATGATTTGCATTTAAACTGACCACCAACATTGCAGGTGAAGCAGAACTCATCACTGAACAGCAAAAGTTCCAGGGTTATGGTTTAATCACAATATAAAATTGATATGGGGACATTACTGTGGATTCTAATAGTAAAATATAACGAGCTATACATAAAGAGAAGTGGTTATCGAGCACACAGCCTTCCATATGGTATGAAAACCAGGTCCGGAGGATTTTCTTTTGGATTGTGGTATAAAAGTATAAATTACCAAGTTCTATTATTATTATTTTGTGTGTGTGTGTGTGTGTGTGTGAGTGTAATGTTTATACATAATGGGAAAAAATCAAATATAAGTGTTCTACACTTGGTTTTTTGTTTGTTTTATGACTTATAGACTTTTCCTCATTTTTATGTTATGGTGTGTTTCATATTGTTTTAATCATTATTGTTAGCTGACTGGGTAGACTTTTCCAGCAGAAGGGCTGAGTAAAGTTATGTTAGTAAATAAGTATATATATTGAGCCAGTGTGGCGTAGTGGTTTGAATATCGGACTATGACCCTGATGACAGGGGTTCAATTTGCCACTCAGCCATGGAAACTCACTTGGTGACTTTGGGCACACACACTCAGACCCAGAAAACCCCATGATAGGTTTGCTTTAGGGTCAATATAAGTCAGAAATTACTTGGAAGGCACACAGCAACATGCATGTTTAAGTTTCATGAGTTCAATGTAACCTTACACCAAACCAGTACTTCTGCATCTCAGATTTCAACAGACACATCCATATATTGAAATGATACAATTTAGAATAAAGGTGAACCAAAATAAAAGGTGCCGTTTAAACGTTTAAATTTACTTACATTAAGTCAAAGAACACAATGACAGGCATGTCTATACACTGAAATGACACAATTTAGAATAAAGGTGAACCAAGATAAAAGGTGTCATTTAAATGTTTAAATTTACTTACATTAAGTCAAAGAACACAATGACCTAAATATAATTATTATTTTCAACCACAGTAAACTCACTGAATGTCAAAGCTTAGGTGAGTTAACAGGTCAACTCTAGTTGGGACTAACTATTGGATTTAGGCTTTTATGAGCACTGAGATATCAAACATGGAAGTCATACCTAATATAAATGTAACTAGAATTAGTTGCATTTTTAAAAAAATGGCAAAATTATGCTTCGCACTGAAATGATTGCCCATAATCTTATTTAAACCTTACAAAACAGTGTAATATTCATTCAGTAATTCCACTACTCTAGCTTATTATTTTTTCTGGGTTTGATTCTTTAAAATTTTGATTGATCATTTCATTGAGTGAAATGTCAATGAAATGTGTGTGTGGCGCCCTGTGTGTGTGGCACCTTCAAGTCGCCTATCAATCCCATAGTTTTCATAGGGTTTACTATGGCAAGGAATATTCTTTCCTCTTCTGCACCTGGCAGTCCCCCATCCACGTATGAACCAGGGCTAACCTAGGTTAGCTTCCAAGACAAGACAGGATCTAGTTCTTCTAGGGTATTTAGGCCAGATGTTCCCCTGCTGTCTTCTATATTGCTCTCCTGTATATTCTGTCTATTCTCTTTCTGCCAGCAAGCAAAGATTTCTTTGTGTAGGCAGGACTTTGGAGTTTTCAGTTATTGTGGCAGAAGGATCTTTTAATGGGGTATGTTACCCTGTTTTCTGGGGGTCTGTTTACTGTATGGAGGAACCTTCTACCTTTTAATGGTGCAGTCAGAGAGAGGTTTACCACCTATCGGAGACCTAGGCCCCGATCAGACTGTGTCCTCTTAAGGATCAAACTAGGCTGACACTAGATCCTTCTGAGGAAAGAGGGAAGGGTGTTTTCATGAATTAAAAACATCATGAAAGTCCTGTCTTTTTCAAACAGCTGGTCTGTCTCCAAAAGGTGATACTACAATCTTCATTGTTCCAGCTTTTAAGAGTGATAATCAACCTGTGAAGGGGGCGTCCTCCTTCACTAGCTAGGGTTATCAGCCATTTTAGAGTTAAGCACATTAAGGCACACTGCACAACAATAGAAAATTCTATACCCAAGTGTGAGCAAGATTAATTGAGCCTTAGTATCACTCTTTTGCCACCTCAGAAGGTGTTTGCTGCTTTCCCACAATATCAAATGGTGTGTGTGCATGCATGTGTGTGTGTGTGTGTTTTATGTGTACATACCAAACACCTAAGAGATCATTCATTTCACTTTCAACTGCTTTTTCAAACAAACTTTTCTAAACAAAAGCATTTTATCTACACTTAAGTGGCAGGTGAAATTCTAGCACACTTCTCAATAAAATGAACAGAAAGGCTTTACAATTCAACAAAAGGTTGAGGGAAGTACTGGCAGTACCAGCAATCTAGAAATGCCCTTGGGGTAAAGAATTATTCAGCAAGTTTTCTCACACTTGAACAAAAGGAAAGGAGGGCATATAAAGTGATTTTGTCCACTGATGTATTAGTGCCTTCCAATCTCTTATTAGCACCTCTGGACATCTAAATAATGTTAACAATTGGCTCCCAGATACAGAAGATGTCTGATTTGGAAATCCAATGAACAAGGGTATTACCTGTTGAGGATATCTTTTCCTGCCTTTTAAACTTATTCTGTGCATCAAAGATACAATCTGAACAGCATTTAATTAATTTAAAGATTTATTTTGTAATCCTGAAGAAACAAAAAAGATATACCAACATAATAGAAATGGCAAAGGGAAATTTTAACATCTACCAATTCCTACTCTAAGCTAGACATAAAAACACTCCAAAGTATTCAAAAACTGGTTTCCAGTGATACATTAATAAATCTTAATTAATACATTTTTCAATCCCATCAGTTTTAACTTTAACCATTCTCATATACTGTTCAACCATTCCCCCCTCCCGCTTTTTTAAATCTTCCAATACATATTGAAAAGAGTTCTGGCAATCACTAATACATAATATTCTCTAATTTTACTTCAACCAAATTTCCTTTGCATTCATTGGGAAGTGGAAAGTATCAAAGGCATCTGTTTATAATATCTCAGGATCATATTAGGTCCTTATGTCACCAACTCCACTGGCTCTTAGTTCAGTCCCCTCGATCCTTTATTTGGCTCTCTAATAACAATCCAGACAATAAAAAAGCTTACATGCATTTCAAGTTTTACACAGTTCTTTCAACTCAGCATATTTTAAGATAGTAGAAATATCACTCCTTTCCAGAATGTTTCAGTCATATGGTTTTACTCATGAATTTAGCCCATTCATACAATTTAAGGTGATAGTTCCGGCATATAAAGTAGCTTAACCCCTACTAATAAAAGGCCATTTTTAGATTAATAAAAGTTAGCAAAATACACAATCTTGACTGATTGTCAGTATAATTAATTCTGCATTGATGAGGCACAAAAAGACATAATCTTGGGTCATTGGGTGAAAGCTATAAAATTCTTTTCCTAGAAGGTTGTGTCCACTTCTGAAACAGATGTCATCTTTTGGAAATATGTAAATAACTTCAGTTAAGTAAGAAATCAATTATATTCTAATATTTTAGTGTTTCTGTGGATACTATAGCTGGACATCATTGCCTGGTATTATTCAGTGATATCATTTTATTGTTGGGTGACTTCAAGTAGTTTTTGACTTATGGCAACCCTAAGACGAACCTATAATGGGGTTTTCTTGGCAAGATTTGTTCAGAAGGAGTTCTCCTTTGCCTTCCTCTGAGGCTGAGAGACTGTGACTTGCCTAAGGTCACCCAGTGGGTTTTCATAGCTGATCAGGGGTTCAAACCTTGGTCTCCACTCCAGAGTCACAGTCCAGCACTCAAATCACTACACCATGTTGGCTATCTGGATGTCACACTAAGTTACTGTTTAGTATAATATAAGCAAACAACTCA
Organism: Ctenosaura bakeri; assembly: GCA_948474755.1. NCBI lineage: Eukaryota > Metazoa > Chordata > Lepidosauria > Squamata > Iguanidae > Ctenosaura > Ctenosaura bakeri. The sequence continues at coordinate 198,807 of CAOLHI010001666.1, forward strand.
TATTGAGCCTGGGGCTCAAGTCCTTTCCATCCTCTTTTCTCTTGGCTGCCACTTACTCAAAGCTTAGCATCTTGTATGATTTCTAAGTAAGGAATGGAAAATGTATAGCTCTTCAGATGTCATTGGACAACAACTCCCATCATTCACCATTCAGTGTGTTGGCTAGGGCTGATGGGTCCTTACGTCCAGCAACAACTTGAGGGCCAAGTCTCCTAGCCTTGCTCTAAACCAAGACTAAACGTTAATAGTGGTTTGTTTACACAAGTCAGCTTCATAACTCATTATCTAAAACTGACTTATTTCAAACAAACCCAAGTTACAGTAAACAACAGTTTGCCCAGGGCAGATGACTTGACAAGTTATAGGTCTAAATTCCAAGGTGCAATCAACCACAATGCTCAGTCTACTCTTGATTCAGCAAATCAGAGAGGGCCTAATTTAACTTAGACCAAAACAGAAGCCACTCAATTTTATTCAAATCCAAATTGGAATCTTGATTCAGAAATACTGATTCAGCTCTTTGTTCCTTCTACTGGGTACCACTGGTAACAATCGCTTAAGATTGTTAAGATTGTCAGAGGTAGGTTCATATGTACCAGCTCTACACGGGATAACATTTGCCAAAGCTTTCATTTTAATATATCTCCAAAGAGCTACTAGGTTGGAGGAAGCTAGGAGACTAAACTGAACAGAGTAAGAGTTGGAAGGGATCTTGGAGATTATCTATTCTAACCTTGTTTAATATAGACTTTGTACCTGAGGATACATCTACAGTATCTATAACAGATGGCCACCCATCTGTTTAAACACAATACATATCCTATGTCTGCATGACCACTATATGTGGATTCACTAACACTCTCTCCAAACAATATTCCCCCTTGAGGAGGAGGTGAGAGCGTGTCCACCTTTGGGAAACCAGAAAAGCAGGGCAAGGGCAACAGAGGCTGGAGGAGGAAAACACACACCAAGGCAAAATGCACAGGAATTGCAGGGAGGAGGAAGCTCACACAAGCCTTCCTTTTCCCTTCTGGAGCTCCTATTCCTATGCATTTTGTGCTGGTGCAGAGAATGCACACCAAAGCAAAACGCAAGAGAATGGGGGGAGCCCCAAAAGGTAATAGGAAGGGGAGCGGGGGGGAGAGGAATTATTTTCAGTTTTTCCACTTTCATGAGGGTTCTGCGTCCTGAATCTTTGCAAAAGTGGAGGGGCCACTGTATAACCACTAGAGACCAAGGAAGTTTTTTTTCTTTTTCTCTTTTTTACTATAACAGGCATTTTTATAGTTCAAGCGATCCTTAAAGTTAAGACAGGAGAACAGAAATCCTTAAATGTGTAGTCCAATCCTTCCTCTTTGTATAAAAGATACAACCATGACATTATTTTTTTAAGTGACTATTTAGGGCATTAGGGAAGAAGTTTTACAAAGTACAGGCCTTCCTCTTCCATAAGAAAAGGTACTTTGCACAATACCGAGATCCTCTTATGCTTTACTGTTTACTTTGCAAACATGCCTAACCCCAGAAGACTTGTATTTAAATCTACAAAAGGTTCAGAAGTGTAATGCACTGTGACAGTGAAGCCCATCTGAACAATGGCTAGTATTATCACATAGTACAATAGCATATTAAATATCCTTTTGTGTTCTTGGCCTCACTCTGTATTCTCTATTTTAATGAAAAACCCTGGAGTTCTCTATAATATTTTGAACAAAATGCTGAATGAAGTAACAGGGTCTGAAGTGGCTTAGTAGTAGGCTTTGGTCATTTATTGTTGACAGCATGGCTTTATGTTACACACAGTATTTTTAGGCTTTTCACTAATCCTTCTTCTTTTTCATTCCAAACCTTATGTTACTTGAGAATTTGACAGGAAGTTTCCTACGGACAAGGCCTTCCACACAGTGACAGATGATGACCAACTCAAACATACCAGAATGAAGCTTTCATCCAACAAAGACTAAGCAAACAAATGCAAACAGATTCACAAAAAAGGGGAGTAAAATACAGCTTTCTAGCAAAATGAGTTTCATTCTTCAAGTCCATGGAGCCATTGAAGGGAGGACTACCACTTCATACACATGATGGAGCTAAGGAGCAGTCATATACTGTCCAAAAATGTGGTTCATCCTGCTTGTCACTGCAAAAACTCCTGTCTCAATCCAACCTCAGATTCCAATTGTCAGTACGTTTCATTGGTATAGATTTTTCAATATAGCATAGAAACTGAATGATAAACTCAAATACAGGGGGGAAAATCAGCAGACACATTAAACTGTTTTAATTATGTTTGCAGGCAATCATGGGTTAACCTCAAATCTCAACTGCATATGCCTTTTTTTTTTAACTTACTGAAAGAACATCCTACAAGTATGTAGGAAATAGGTAGGGACAAATTATTTCTCCCATAATACTAGAACCTCAGTCACCCAATTAACAGCGGAAGAGTCAGGATGCACAAGAGGAAGTGCATGTTCACACAGTATATAATCAACTGTGGACTTCACTCCTCCAAGACATAGTGATGTCTACCAACTTGTCAACCACATTCATGAATGATAAAGCTATCAATGGCTCCTATTATGATGGCTATATATTAGCCTCTGATTTTAGGGACCATATGCCTCTCAATATCAATTGTTGAGGGACATGAACAGGAGGATGCTATTGCATTCTTGTCCAGATTGTGGGCTTTCCCATGAGCATCTCATTGGCTACTACGGGAAAAGAACTGTGAACTCAGTGGGTCTTTGCAGCTTGCAGTGTGACTCTTGAGGGCGACTTGTAAACTCAGCAAGGAGGATTTACATTGAAATGGTGAGATAAGATCTCCTTGTGCTTGGTTCACAAGTGGCCCATGATGTTCTTGTGTTCTCCTCTTATTTGCAAGATCTAGCAATGGCCAAGAAATGAACTTGCATTTGCTCATATAACACAGAGGAGCTATTAACACAGACATATCTGCTTAGTGTTGAATAATAAGCAAAAATTCTAGTTGATCAGTACTGCTTATTTTAAACAAAAGCATATCAGTGCAGCATGCTTGACAAAAAAATTACAGGTTGGAGTTGTGACAACAGTCAGATACAATAAATATTCACGCATTTTCAACTTATAATTTTACAGTACATTAGACTCTGAACATGATAGATGTTACAAGTCATTTAGAAAGTTAGTTACAAACTGTTCTTTTCATACATACAAAATAGTATTAATGTTTGGTAAAATCATACAAAGAACTCTTCCTTCAACATAATCTAGGACAGATAAACCCTATATCTTATTATTCCTGTAGGCTGCACTTTGCCCAGCCTAGTACCAGTATACAGTCTTATATTTCAAAGAAGCCCTGCTAAGTTAATGTGCTCACGTCTCCAGGTAGCTGCATTTCCCTAAGACAGTCCTGTCCCCACTTTCTATGATTTGGTGGCATGATCCTTGGTAGACAGTACCACAGCATATCATATGTTTGGAACCTTCCCTTTAAAAAACAATAAAAATATATTTACAATGATTCTGAATACTACACACCAGGGAGAAGGCAGGGAGAAGGGTAAACCTCAGGAAGAACTTCCTGACAGTCAGGGCTGTCTGGCAGTGGAATCTGCTGCCTCGGAGTGTAGTGGAGTCTCCTTCTTTGGAGGTTTTTAAGCAGAGGCTAGATGGCCATCTGTCGGGAGTGCTTTGAGGGTGTTCCTGCATGGCAGGGGGTTGGACTGGATGGCCCGTGTGGTCTCTTCCAACTCCACATTTCTATGATTCTATGATTCTATAAAAGCCCTATTGTCAATTACTTATTTACACATGCAGGATTTGGGGTGTGTGTATGAATCTTGACTCTGTAGTTTCAGAGTTGCTATCTTGCCACCTCATATTCAATATGACTGAATAAATTCAAGGTGTGTCATCCACCTCCCCTTGCCAACCACATTTGCTCATTAATGGGTCAAAGATTCTCTCCACAGAAACATGAATTCTGTTTGAGTGTTTACATCCAACAATGGGCAATTGATAGTCTTTGGGGAGTATTTTATTTACTTATTTACTCACGTCTTTCAGTTATTAGCCAAGATCCCATTTCACACTGACATAAATCTCTACAAAAAATATTTCTGTTGGAGGTCCTGCGGGTAATGGCTACTCTTCCTTCCCTAACTGGACAACAGCAGCCAGATGGCATCAGGATTCAACTCCATCCTCTGGCCAAAGGCTAGCCATGAAGGTATCCTCCAGTGCCACCCAGCTGTCATTGCATGACCAAGGAAAAAATATTGCACAAGAAGATACTGGATACTTCCTTTGCAATTCCAAAAAACTCTCAACTTTACATTAGCATAACCCCCAGTTATGTCAATGTCAGCTACCAAGAGGATTCTGGCCAAGAGCCCCAAGATTGTTTAAAACAATCAGTAAACAATTAAAACTATGCTAACCAAAAACATCAAGGTCCTAAACCAAACTCTTGTGCCCCATCACCCCTCCCATCATGCTCTACTGAGCTACCTCATGACTGGCAAGAAGGAAGCACTTTCAGGCTTCACCCCACCTCAAGTTGCTTGAACATGTGAGTCACAATATTGTTAAAGACCTATCCAATTCTACTATATGTTTATTCACTACATCCACTACAGTTCACCTAGAACAGGAGTGGGCAAATTGCAGAGGTCCAAGAGCCCATGCTCCATCCCCAAGATCCACCATAAGCGATACTAGCTTTTATGGCCAGAAGTAACATATTTTGGTAATTTCTTTTTCATGGCAATAGTCATGTGGCTCAGAGCCTCACCGGCCATTCAAATAGATTTGTGTGCCACATCTGACTCACGGGATGCACTCTGCCCATCCCTGCTTGCTTATTGTGCTAGGATGTCATGACCTCGCAATGACTGTCACAGGACCAATGTTAAGATATAACTTGCATGTCCATTCCCACACATTATTTGCAACTCTAGCATGTATTTAAGTATCCACTTACTGAAGTTACATGCCAAGCAACTGCTGAAATGGGCTAGATTGCACAAAAGCTTATTGCCAGATAAAACATAATTAGTCCTTGAGCCTCCAAAAAACACTGTTTTTTCTGCAACAGACTAACATTGTTACCCAAATCAAAATCATATCTATCTTCTCTGACTTTTAGCTGGTTTGACTTTTAGCTAGATACAAACATTTCTGATTGTACCCAAATCCAAGTCACAGAGGTGATGTCAGAGACCACATAGACTGAACAGTGCAGCTGTTAGTATGGCCAAAATGGCCTCTTATTCTAATCCTGTTCTGACCTTAGAGCAGAGCATAAGAACCTGCCAGAAAGGTACTCTCACACCACAAGACATCAAGCAACAGCTGCACAAGTTAGGCAAATTGTAACAGTGGGTCATTTTGTGTTTAATGTTGCTCTGAACAGATAATGCATCACTACTGAATAGCAAGAGACATCAAACACCTCAGAATCTTTTTTTTTTAATTTCTGTTTATAGGGAAATGTATAGCAGTCAAATCCAATCATAAAAATAAAGAAATATGAGTTTTTGTAATTACATGGGTATTTCATTTTATTCAGAATATAGATGAATTACACTTACCTAAAGAGTCATCTTCAATTATCATTAGGCACAAATTCCACATGAACATTTCCTATTTATGGCTAGGCTAGTATTTTTTTAAACAAGTAGATTTGTTTTAAGAAATGGACCAAACAAAATATCTTCTTGTTATAGTGGATCTTTGGCTGGATTTCACCAGGCTCTGCCTGTCTCCCCATAGTCAGCTTTGTTTTAAATTACCGTACTGGCGTTTCAAAATGTGTTTACATCAAAACTGCCATTGACACCTCTAAAGTGAGGTGGAAAGGTGATAATGAAGAAACATGCAGGGTCATTAATTAAACTGTAGTTAAAGTGAGCTAGGCAGTCACAGAAAGTACTATAATTCCAAAGTTCCAAAAGAAAAGGACAGGTTTTCCAGTTCTACAGAGATTCAGCAAAGAGGTAATCCCTGTAGCTTTTTCAGAAAAATAAGAGAGTTAAACAGCTTTAGAGCTATGATGGGGTGGAGGAAATGGTTTCTGACCATCTCTGGCCTCAACTGTATGGGACAGACTACGAAGTCTAGGTACTGGGCCTCAGCCCTGAGTGAGTTCATATGGGGAGAATAGTATGAGGGGTCTCAGGCTGATCAGCGCTTTGAAAGATGAAAACTAGCATCCTGATCTAAGCATGAAAGCAAAGGAGTTACTAAGGTAGCTGGTGCTCCCAAGATATCCCGGGAGACATGAAGCAGCATTCAGCACCGATTGAGCTTCTGAATGATTTCATTGAATTTCTATCCTACCCTTCTCCCAATATGAGACCCAAGGCAGCTCAAAATATGTTAAAACGAAATATAGTTTAAAAATAGATAATACAAAAAATTAAAAAGAATCATACTAAATATTAGTTAAAACAGTCTTAAAAATTATCTTCAAGCGCAGCATAATATACAACGTGAGGAAAGTTAAAAAAATACTAAAGCAGGGATACAGTAGAATATTAAGAACACAAAAATAATGTCTGCATATTATTTAATTAACTTTAGAGTAGAAAGATTTTCTATACCCTGACCTATCATAAATCCAAATGGAGACTACAGTCAAGAAATCAGAAGAAGGTTAGGACTTTGAAGAGCAGCTATGGAAGAAGAAAATAAGACCCTCAAGTGTTAAGATATACCATTGAATACCTAACTCAGGTTCATCCATGCCACAGTATTTCCAGTTTCTATGTATGGTTGTGAAAGCTAGGCAGTAAAGAAGGATGACAGGAAGGAAATCAACTCATTTGAAATGTAGTGCTGCAGGGGATACCATGGACTGTAAAAAGACAAATCAATGGAACTGAAAGCAAATTAATTCTAAACTCTCACTAAAAGCCAAAATAACTAAATTGGGGCTATTATACTTTGGACATATCATAAAATGACACGGCTCCTTGGAAAAGACAATAATAAGGGGAAAACTGAATGAAGTAAGAAAAGAGAAAGACCAAATGATAGGCAGATCGATTCAATTAAGGAATCCACAGTCCTCAGTTTACAAGATCTTAGCAGGGCTGCTAATAATAGGATTGGCTTGGAGCGCTCCCATTTGAAGTTTATTTGATTGCAATTAACAACAATAAATCATAGGAGTTTCTTTTTTCTACAAGATTTTTTCAGGGGGTTCACCACTGTTTTCTTCTAAGGCAGAGAGAGTCCGAATTGCTCAAGGTCACCCAGGGAGTTTCCCTGGCTGAGCAGGGATCTAGTCAAAGAGTCCTAGTCCAACATTCAAACCACTACATCACACTACTTCTTCATATAGTAGTACATCCTTAAACTGTGAACATACCGCCAGATGATGTAACAATGCTGCTAGCTTAAAGAGCTTTGTTGGGATCATCAGTAACTACTAGTTAGGATGGCTATATATCACCTCTAGCATCAGAGGCCTTGTACATCAATTGCTGGGGGATGTGAAATGGAGAGTGTCACTGCACTCATGTTTTGCTGGTGTCTTGTCATAGGCAACTGGTTAGCCACTCTTTGATTAGGATTCTGGACTAGATAGGTCTTTCATTTGATCCAACCTGGGCCTTCTTATGTTCCTAATGCTCCTCTGTGTGCATTCTATATTATTAGAAGACTGTATCAACTATTGTATCAGGCCATTTGTTTCCTCAACTCAGCAGTGGAATCTGTAGGTTAATTGGACTCAAATTTCAGACACTGAGCAAAGTAGGGCAGGACATTTACCTTCACCCACCCAAATATTTCTTCAAGACTCACAAGAGGAAAAGCATCTATCTATTTTATTTCAGGCCTACACAGCATCTTCTTTTCTCCTAACAAGCAAACACAAGTAGGGAATATTGCTAAGACAGACCAGACCCTAACAAAAATGAATACTACCATTTTTACTATTTTTTTAGGAAAATCCCATTTTACTAGCTATGACTTACTGCCAATGGCTAATTAAGACACTTTAGACTATATTTAGCTCATTGGGCATTACAAATATTTCAGACAAGCTTTTAAACAACACACTGTTCATTAGACACGGCGTCCACAGCAAAAAAAATAGTTTACCATTTCATGTTGTAACGTGCCAAAGTTCTGAGTTGCTTCAACAAATCTGCTGATGTTTTAGTTAGAAGAAAGAAAGCGGAAGATAAAGAAACTATGGTAATAAGATTTCAAGAAGATCAGAGGTTACACAGATTTTTCCAGGGACAAAAATATATAATTTTAAAAAACCCAACAAACATAACACAACACTTCTGCAATTCTTAGTGCTATTCAGCTCACATATAATCTTGGAAGGCAGACAAATCAGAAAGTAAAACAAACTTGTACTTGTTAAACAGCAATTCCCATTAATTCTGCAGAACATTATTTTGTTAAATCTTTATAGGTGGAATACATCATGTAGATAGATAGATAGATAGATAGATAGATAGATAGATAGATAGATAGATAGGGCTGTGCTTGAATGTCGAGCAAACAAAGCTGTTTTATAAAATAAGTTTTGTCAGATATCTGAATGTTATCAGTGGGCAATTACTGCATTATCTTCCTTTCCATTTTCTGCTTATTTCTGTACTTTGCATGGCTTCATGCTGATCAGTTAAAGAAGTTTTCATCTGGAATAACTTTGATTTTGAATACTTCAATTTTGAATAATTCTTAATGGTTTTAATTATTTTTAATGGTTGCTTTTCTGTGTTTGCCTTTCAAGATGCTCATGATATTTAATGACTCTATTTCTAGTTTACTTTATTTCTAAGTCATCTTAGAACATGACTTCCCAGCGCCACTAGGATGTGCACCATCGATTTGTAACCTTTTGGGGTACCAGGGTATAATAAGAAAGGAAGGGAGGAAGGGGGAAGGGGGGGAAGAAATGTGGCAGCACCTTTAACATGAACTGGTTTTTAAGGAATACCACTCAGTACTGCATCCAAGCCAGCATGGTATAGTGGTTTGATTTCCCACTCAACCCCATCAAAACCCACCGGGTGACCTTGGGCATGTCACACACCCTCACCCCTAGAGAACCCCATGATAGGTTCGCCTTAGGATTGCCGTAAATCAGAAATGACTTGAAGGCACACAACCACACAACACTGCATTCAAAGAAGTGGATTTATATCCATGAAAGTGCATGCAAAAATAAAAACCAGCTAGACTTAAAGGTGCTGCCACTTCTTTTTTCTCCCCTCCTCCTTCCTCCTTTTTATGAGACTAACATGGGTACTTCTTTGAAAAGGACATACAACATTATTTCTGTGAAACAGTGTAAGAACTGGTAATGTCATTACATTTTAATGTAATGCACACAGTATGTTACTTGTGGCTTTAAAGGATAATTTGATGTTAAAAAGTATTTTTGAAAACAAAATAACAAAGGCAACATGTTACACATTTACTACCATGCTACTTCTTAAGTAACTAGTTATGGCTAACATGCTGCTTCAGGGAAAATAACAAGTTAATTTCCAATATGTTCTTTTTTAAATATGACTTTCCAAGCTCTGTCTATATGAATGGTTCATAATTTGGGCAAGAATACAGTAGCTACAGATCAGGTGAATTATTGCCCTGAAACAATTTAACAACCTATATGGCTTCTGTTTGCTTTTTTCTGTTGGCACTTCTAAGTGCTGGGGTTATTATTTCTGAAACAATGCCAACAAGAATTAGTAGTAGTTCTGGGTTGTGCTGTATTTTGTCTAGTGTTTCAGCAATAGCTTTCATGGAACATATGAAATAACAAAATCATTTTTACACTGGCAGGCTAAAGACATGGAAACTCTGAAGGTAAGTAAATGTATCTACTCTAATTTTATTTCTTTCTGCTTTACTTGATCTAGGTCTAAACCGGGGTGGGAATCATGTGGTCTTCCTGATGTTGGTAGAGTGAAGCATTCCTCACCACTGGCCATGGTGACTAGGGATGATGAGATCTGCAGTCTAACGACAGCTGGGGGAAGGCTGCATTATTCCCATCCCTGTTCTAAATCCATCCATACTGCCCACAAGTTGACACAGTCCACCCTGTGGTATCAATAATCTATTATTCTGCTACTAAAAGAGCCTATGTCAGTTGCCAATTGCTTTCCAGGCACAATTCAAGATACTGGTTTTAACTTTTAAAATTGTCTTTTTAAAAATCTGCATGTATATTAAGATCTACAAGAGATCCAGGCTGGGCATAAAATAGATGACACTGTTAATCTGTGGAAGGTAGTGTTACAAGATGTCGTAACGGATGTTAACTTGGATGGCTTTTAAAAATGGATCTGATAACAAGTACAGAAGATTAGGCCATCAATGGCTGGTCATCAGTATGGCTATGTATCACCTCCAATACAAGAGGCAATACATATGTATATATCTGTTGCAGGACAACACAGGATGCAGGATGCTGTGGCAACCAGCTGGGCACTGTATGAAAAGAATCCTGGACTAGTTAGACCTTATGGTAGGTCTGACCCAGCTTGGTTCCTTTAATGTTGTTATGTCCTCTATAGAATGGGGGAGGAGGTAACCCAGATCCAATCTGCTTCCTGATATACAAAATCCATATTAATTGTATTCTATTATTAGGAAAAATACAGAATGAAAATCTTTCCCTCCCTTTAATATTTTTCTATCCCTCTAATAGAATATATCTTCCATAATATGTTGATACTGCAGTTGGAAGTTCTGGAGAAACATGAATCAGGCCACCTTCCTTGTGACTCCACTTAGAAAGCCCAACGGCTTCATCACCACTCTTCTTTCAGAAACTAGCAACAATGTCTGTTCTAGATGGCTTTTGGGCTAGACCAGGAGTGAGCCTTCTATATGGGGTTTGTTCCAAGTCTCATCATCACCAGTATCAAATGGAAGGTGATTATGGGAGTTTCAGTTAAACATGCAAATGGCAGTAGATTTATAAGGCTTAACAGAGACTGACTGCTATTGAAATTTACTAGTAAAGGGAGTGACTGACTGTGCTTATTTAGTAATTTTAATAGTGACTCAATTATTCTACTGAAATGATAGGTTCTTAGCTCTTTGAGGATTTTTTTTAAAAATCATTTATTTATTTTTGATATGGAAAAGCTGGGTAGAAGCATTTTCATTAAAATAATGAACAATTAATAAATGCTCCAAGAGTGAATGAAGGTAACTTAAGAGCCCTAGCTTCTAGCTGGAACAAAACAATATGCTTGTGAAAATATGTAGGTAACATAGAGAACAAGTACCTCAAAATATACATTTATGATTCACATGTCCTTTCTAATATTTTTACACTGGAAAGCTTACTCATCCATGCCTAATATTTCAGTTTGCCAATACATGGGACAGACATGCTCCCCAGTGATGGGCTGGACTCTTCTCTTTCCCAACACCTTGCCAAAAAGGTGACAATCTGAGAGGAGAACCATCATCTATCAAGGCGATTAAGTGATCAAAAAAGTCTGACTTCCATCATATGAAACATTTTGGCTTATCTTTAATGTCTGCTGCCTCCCCCCACCCCTAAAATGCAAGTCCCTTTCAACACCAAACTTTTTATTAGGCCTTGAGGAAATGGCCTTTTAAAACATCTGCTTTTAACTTTCCTAAAAATATACCAAAAATAGATTTTTTTCCCCCATGCTACAGAAAGATTTTCTGCTGGTACAACGTGTGCCAACCTTATATTACACTAAAAGGCAGGCAGTCACCATAAAAATAATTTATAGCCATGGATGTTATTACCACCCCACACACTGCTTAAGGATTTAAGCCCATGCACAATAATACTTTAAACACTGAGCTCCTATGAATTTAATATAGAGGAATGGTTATATATATGCCACAGCAGTTTGTCAGTTATGAGAAAGAAAAGTTAACAATGGTATTATAATATGAAAAGAGGTAGGAAGGCAGGAAAGAAGACATACTCGCCAAACTTATCATAATTTTATAACAGATTACATGTAAAAACACAAAAAGTCAGACTTAGAGCAATGGGAAAGTGCTGAAAATGATAAGACTAAGTTTACATCAGTGGCCAAAAGCTATTTTTCCAATTTATGTATATAAGTATCTACCTTGTTGACCTGTCAGTCTCACTAATCCATCCTCTACTTCCACTTAATATTATTAAAGTCAAGCTTTCAAGAGCCTAGACACAGTGGAGAAAATCACATACTTTTCCCCCTTAGGGCGGTAACCAGATGTCAATAGCTGCAGCTGTGACTACATAATTACCTGTTTGCATTAACACAGACCACAGTTTAGATTTAATAGGTTGGATGACAATGCAGCAAAATGCATTTACCCTATGATTACCCCTTTTCAAACATTCTCTCACTCGCAACTTCGACCCTGGGAACATTGCAGGCGCAGACTTGGGTCAATAAGAAACATTGGCCAGCACAATAGGCCTTGCCTCAAACAGCGCTGTTGACAGACACCAGCACAAAGGAAGTGAATAGAGTCCCCCTCAGTTCTCACACAGAGCGAAGAATGAGTCAGTGTACTGCTGCTTTGGTGCTCTGTTTGTACAGTGTATACAGCTTTTGTCCTCAGCCACTGTTCCTGGCTCAATGGGGGCTAAAGAGCCTAGGAAGTGAAGGAGGAAGAATGGCTCTGCACTCTCTTCTGCAGCCAACAGAATATCTATGTGCACATGACAAGGTCAAATGAGAAGCCTAAAGTCACCAGTTGACTCTCTCCCACCTTAATTACACCCACAGCACCTCTGCTTTTCTATTGAAGCTCCAGCTGTAGGGAGTTGGAACAATAGGCTATGAGCTTCAGATCCATTTTACCCTGAAATTATTGGGGAGGAGGGGTTTCCTGTTACCCCGGCACCTCAGTACATCATTGCATAGTTAACTATTTAAGAACTGCCAACTTCTAAAGGCATGAAAGTGCACAGAAGGTTTAAGTCCATCTTAGGAGAGCAATAAGCCAATAGAGAAGAAGCAGGACATAAGCAACCTATAGAAAACTTGCAATGTGAAGAACAGCCCCTAGCACCATCCCTAAAAGATTCACAGAGGACGCACATATCAATATCTATCCGCTATAACAGCTAAGACCATAACATACAGTTCCAAAGCAATTCATTTCTCACATTATCAGATGTTAGGAAAAAGAAAAAACCTCCCTGGGAGAGCCAGTGATGGTTGCTAGACGTAGGTGAACTGATGAAGGAATCACTACGTTCTCAAAGATCATAAACAAAAGTTAGACCTTATGCTAAAAATTTAAATTTCCAACTCTCCACAAAAATAAAAATACTGAAATGAGCCCAAGTATGCTTAACTGTGCTCTTGATTAGAATTTTGACCTATAATCTTTTACAAATTGATTGTTCATCACAAGGTGAGCAGCTACAATACCAGCTGCACTATACAGAAACACACATAAACTTTCCCATACTCTAAGGATTATTGTTTTGTGCCTTCAAGTCATTCCAACTGATGGCGATCCTAAAGTGAACCTATCACAGGGTTTTCTGGGGCTGAGAGAATGTGAAATGTCCAAGGTCATGGTGTTACCCTGTTTACTGGGGGTCCCAGGAGGGACACCTAAATAACCTTACAATTACACAAGATGGGGAAATGAGTCAAAAGCACTAGTTGGCACTGCGAGAGGCAGGGTAACGCAGCAGGATCTTGTAACCCAATGTTTACGGGGTCAGGCCAAGTCAAGAAGCAAACTGTGTGGGAAATTAATGAATGATCTTTATTAAATACAGGCACACAAGTAACTATAGAAAATAAAGGTTGGAGCGGTATAGAGGGATTTTGAGAGGGATTGTTGAATTGGGTGATATGACACCTGTCCTGAAGCCTGGAGAGGTCTGAAGATTGAGTTCGTTGGTATGGAGTCTCAGTACATGGGACTGAGGGGACAACTCGCCAAACAAAGCAGCAGCAAGGCGGTCTGGAACTCGGGAGCGAACCGAGGATGGTCTCGGAATCAGGGGTATTTATAGAGAGAAATGTGACTGCAGGCTATGCCTTACTCGGTGAGAACAATGCGTTTTGGGTGCGGGACAAAGCTTGGGAAAGGTCAGAATTTAGCATGATTGAGTTAAGTCCGAATTAACAATAGTGTTAGCCAGTATGCAAATGCTGAGTGCTTGGCCGCTGAGTATTCAGCTTGCCAAATTACCTGCTCGGGGCAGGGAGTTCTTTCTAAAACAGCGTGCATACATAATGTGGTATTTTCAGAGAGGTCTCCTAAAGCAAGGATCTGGCTTTTTCTGGCCTGCCTGGGTGGAGAATGGAATGTTCAGAAATTAGTGGCCGAGCCTAGCTCTGTGCTTGTCCAGGGGCCTCTCAAACATGTGGAAAGGGGTGGTGGAAGAGAGCCAAATTATGATATCAAAATGATATCTTTAGGGTGTCTCCAAGGAGGCCTATACTGCAGTAACAATGGGTTTGCATGGCTGAGGGGAACTGAACCCTGGTCTGCAGGGTTGTAGTCCAATGCTCAAACCACTACACCATGCTGCCTCTTCACTCTAAGAATACATACATAGAAAGGATCTTTGAAATTCGCCACAGCTAATCAAAGCAGGTTGATTCCAATGATTCACACTCAAATGGAGCTACTTCTTGGGAAGAGGTATTACTGAATATGCAAGAATCAAAATATACACAATACTTGCATTGAGCAATTGGTAAATAATACTCTAGAACTTTTAAAAGGGGATCAGTCCAATACTTGCCAAGCAAATAATAGAGTCAAATGTATTATTAAGAAGACAGTTCCATACACCTTCCCTTAAATCTCAATACATCCTTCCAGAAGAGAAGGTACAAAATATAGAACACTCCAGTCACTTTTGCAAGAAAGTAAGAACAGGGATCTTCTCACATTAGATAATTTCAGTGCTGTGATTTCACTTTAACTGCCATAGCAACATATGGTGGAATCCTAGGAGGTGAAGCATTTAGTATTCTCAGCTAGTAAGAATTCTAGTATGTCGACAAACTACAGATCCTAGGATTCCATAGGATGCAGCCATGGTTGTTAAAATGGAATCACAGGGCCATAACTGTGAAGTGCAAAAGGGCCCCAGAACAAAAGAGCTATTTAGTCCAGGGATGGGCAAAATGTAACCCATCAGCCACATACAGCCCCTCAAAGCTTATTCTTCCAAAGCCACCCTGAACCAAAATATTTATTCGGCAAAAACGATGATTTGTCACCCCTGGAGGCTTGCGTGAGCAGTGTTTTGATTCTTATTGATCAGCTCCTGTGAACCTTCAAAGCCCTAAACTGAAGAAGACAAACTTCTTATTTCTGAAGCCAACTTAGATTTGACTACTCCCCTTTTGAACCTCTTTCCCTCTATGGCTGTTTCACTCACTCATTAAAATAACAGGTACAGAGCTGCCATAGGATGTTGCAGTGTGTCCTCTACTTATAACATCAATTTTCTCTTCTGCTCTAGAGTCAGTGCTGATGCTAAACAGTCAGCCCTTCACATTTGTGAATTTAACTTTCACATATCTGATATTTTGTGCATTTCTCTAAATCCTGTCCCCCCCATGCTTCTTTTCTTGGGGAACCTTCCTTCTCAGCCACTCTGTTCAGGCCATCAGGCCATTAAAAACCCACACCTGGTCCTCCTCCTCCTCCTCCACCGGTCACTTGCACCCTAGTTTCTCAGCACCACAAACTCTCTCCCAATGCCCCCTACACCCAAATGAGAAGATGGGCAAGAGAGAGTACATATAGGGCTACAATGCCAACTCTCCCTTTTTCCCTCTCTGCTATCTTGGACTCCGGGTGTCCACTATGCCCACCATGCCCTGGCCCCCTTCCTGCAGACAGACAGACAGACACACACACACATATTTTGATATTTGCATTTTTTCCACTTTTGCAGGGGGACCTCTGCCCTTAACCCAGCAACTGTGGAGGACTAACTGTACTGCATACTGTCTCAAGAAAACTTTGCAATTTCCTCAGATAAATTTCAAGTTAGGGCACACTTAATTTGGTCAAACCTGATTCCTTCAATAAGAAAGTACTGTAAATTTGAAACTATAAACATTGTTCAGAGAAGACAAGTTCCTCAACAAGACATTTGAACCCATCCACAATTTACCATAATGTATTTTATCACATTTTATTGGAATTAAGCGACAGAGCATATCAGAACTATATATAAATACATTTAAAGCATATGGACCCCCCCACATCTCCTGAAGTGATTAACAAGCAGAACTAAAAATACAAAATAAGCAAAAGTTTTGGCATCTGCCTTCTATTACATTTTGCTTATTTTAGTTCTGTTTATTAATTGCATGCATGCATTCATATACATATACATACACACACACACACACATATATATGTGTATATATATATATATATATTAGTGATTAATGGTATCCTCTTGGGATCAAGGACAAATGTAAGAGAAGTGTTGTTGGTTTGTTTTGTAACCACACCTACTCACTCATGTAGATAGATAAATATGTTTGCATCTTTAGATTATGGTAGAATAAAATGCTAATTAGAATTTAAGACTGATTAATTAGAATTTAAGACCAATTAGCCTTCTCAACATTTAGTTACACACTCAAGTTATTCTTCATGTTCTGGTCCACATTGGTTCAGTTCAACAGTTCCCATGTGTCAAGTGAATTCTGCTAGACTCACATCATGTGAGAAAACCAAAGTGGTGAAGAGCCAATGCGGTGTAGTGATTTGAGCACTGGACTAGCATTCTAAGAGACCAGGTTTAAAATTTCTGCTCAGCCATGGAAGTCACACTCTCTCAGTCTCAGAAGGCAATGACAAACCTCCTCTGAAGAAATCTTGCCAAGAAAACCTTGTGATAGGTTCACCTTAGGGCTGTCATAAGTTGAGAACAAGTTGAAGGCACATGACAACAATACATCCTATATGTGTACCAGCATATGTAATTGCAGTGTTTGGTTGTAACTAAATTGTCCATCAAATATAATATATATTTTGATGGCTCCTGATTTACACTTTTACTCCAAAAGCCACTTTGAGTCTCAGCTTTGGATAAACCAATGCAACACAATACCATCTTGTTCAATTTGACTGTTAACAGCATTAAATAAAGACATACTCTAAAAAAGTATTTACAAACTTATGGTCTTACCAGTTTGGCCAATATAGCTTTTGTGGATTAGTGAACCACAAAAAGTAGCATCGCCTGAATTAGTGGCTGAAACAATTTCTGCACAACACAGTGGGTGGCTAACAGAAAGTACACTGTAAGCATCTAAAAGAATAGTATGATGTCCACAATAGCCACAGAGTTATAATTTCCGAAGTATATCCTACTGTAAATAAAGTTGTGAGTTATTTGCTGAAAAAATGCACAGATTCAGCCTGCAATCATGTAGCTTATTTGTGTGTGCACTATAAAAAAGCTTCTACTGTTTGACAGTAGACACACTGGCACCACATGCATTGTTTGGACTAAGAGCTATGGTGAATAGCGCTGTGTAAAAGCAACTCTAAAAATGCTGCCTCCTTGAATTTAACCTTCTTTAAATATAAATAGAAACTCCTTTACATTTCTATGATATGTGGAGATAGGTTCAGAAGAAGAGTCTTGCCAAAGATTACTTTCTGGCTTTTCAGTAGTGTGCGGCTAGAAAGATGACACACTGGAATTCTCAACAAAAAGCATGAAGTAAGCATTTCAAGTCACTGAAGCAGTAACATTTTTACAAGAGGGAGAGTGCTATTTTTTAAAAAATGTGAACAATATATTTTTCTAAGTAAATGCAGGAAATTCCCTGGCTAGTTATAAAACAGGAGAAAATACCATATGCAAACCATATGAAACAATACCATACTGGTAACGCACATACCCTGAATAATCTGGATGATCAAAATCTGGCTTAACAAAGTAAGACCTACAGTAGCTCCTTCTTTGTGCACTGGGCTGCACCCTCCTATTCATCTACCTTTTGCCCATGCACGTGGAAGGAAGAAATGCTGGCCCAGGCTGAAACCAAAGGAATGAGAGGGTGAGAGTGGCAGAAGGCTCACACATGCCTTCTCCATACATGGGGCTACCCCTTCCCATTTGCTTGCCTTTTGCCCAGGCATGTGGAAGAAAGGCATGTGTGCCCAGGCAAAAGGCAAGCAAATGGGAGGGGGAGCATTCACTCGGGCAGGGAGAGTTATTTGCTTTTATTTTCTTAAACTTTTGCGAGGGTTCTGCATCCCAAACCCTCACAAAAGTGGAGAGACCACTGTATTACAATCAGTTAATACCTACAATTCCTAAAAGAGTCAAGAAACCAAAAATACAAGCACCACTACAACGAAAATCAAGAAGACAGCATGTTTTCAGATGGTTGTATAAACAATATTAAACAAAACCATAACAATAAGATAGCCTTCATTATAAATTGCTAAAAAAAAGAAGCGCTTGCAAAGGCACGAGTAAACACATACCTTCAACATATTTTACAAAGCTCAGGAATTCCATCCAGTGATGGTAGGAGCAAGTTACAACATAGGCTTTGTGTTATAATTTATATCCTTGGTTTAGCTACCACTTTTTCTTGGAACAGGAACCTTTATTTTCAATGGCTTGTCTTCTAGCACGAGAATTCCACATAATTTATTCAGTGAAGATACCAGTTGTTACTGGTAAAGAAGGTAAAGACTAATAAAATTTCACAGGCATGTTGGGGGAAATACAGAAAGGGATTCAGCCTTTTCTTCTCCCATCTACTCATCTCCTGAAGTTACAACTCAGGCTTGTCTGTCACTCCCTTTCTACCACTCTTCTACCAAGTGCACTATGGAAGCAGCACTTCAATAATGTCTTAAAAAGTGAGACACCCATTATCTCATTATCAGTAGAAATGTGAAAAGAGCTGAGCTTATTTGGTAGATGCAGACTCACCCCAAGTTAATATAACAATAACTGCAGCCCACCAGAAACTGACTATATTGCCTCTCCTGTTAGGTGTTCACTTAAGAGACAAGACATAGGAATCAACTTCTAATCCCAAATTCCAGCTGGAGCAAAGACTTAAACCATCTATCTCCTAGGCCCTTTCTGCACCAGACTATTACAGTGCTACTATTCCACTTTCAACATTCTATCGAATACTAGAATCTGCAGTTTAGGGAGGGGCCTTCAAACTTCAAACCCCATAGGATGTTGAAAGTAGAATAATAGCGCTATAACAGTCTAGTGTGGAAATGGCCCTAGTCTCTCCCCTAATAATCTAGTTTCCATTGTTCTCCATAATAGGATGTGACAGAAAATGCTAGCAACTGGACAGAATATTATAATTTTATACACCTTCACAGTTTCTTGCAAAATTATATGACAGCAGAGACCAACAATCATGACTGTCCAGTTATTTCAGTTCATTCAGGTCTTCTCATTTCCTTTCTACTGCCCAACAGAAAAAAATCCTTATCTTCTTGCAATATATTAAACTTCCTTCACAGCAGCAAATGCATCTTCGTATGAAGGCCCACTTTCAAAAAAACGTCCTTCTGTCAAGCCTGCTTATCCCAGTCTGCTGTTCTGTCCTGTTTTATCAGCCGCCCCCTCTGTCCTTCGGCCCTTTTACTGTACCCTATTATCTCATGTTATGCCTTCCTTCAAGAAATTGGAAGGCCATGCAGCAGCAGGAGGAAACCTTAGTCAGGGGCACAGGCACCTCAAAGAAGTACTGAAAGAGCAACACTGAGTAATGACTGGTTATTTTGGCTTCCTCTTCCTCTGGATATCAGTAACGAAAGAGAGGAAGTTCTACAGATATGTTGCTACATTAGGCAAAAGTGTGAAATAGTCTATTTACCTTTCCACTTTTTAGTGTTGTATATATCTATTTCTAACACTAAATATAAAAATATTTCACTGTTCATTTCCCTTAGCAGCTGGAAGGAGAAGGCACAATCAAAATTTTTGAAATGTATAGAATAAAGGAAGGATTTTGGTTTTCAAATTTCAAAATGTGAAAGTCAATCATTTAACAGTTAAAGAGTTACACAGAAGCTTCAATAAAACACATTAGCATTCAGCTTCTATCATACATGCTAGAGTTCCATCATAAGCGTGCGACTTACTTGCCATCTACCTCTGGTCGCTTGCACACACAGTGAAATTTGGCACCAAAATCTATATAGAGATCATCTTCTACAATGTGGAAAATTTCTCCAAGGACAATTTTGTCTTTGGCAGGTCCCATTTGAATTAAAGGAGAGCGCCTCAACATGGATGCAAACGTTTCTCCACCCTTGGAAGGCATCTAAAAACAGAAAGAAAAAGTTTTTAAAGTGCTAGCACTCATTTTTTTCACATATAGAAGAACAATTATTTAGAATTTTGTCTACTTGATTTTAGGCCATTTGTGCCCTTAAACTAAAGATTACAGGATGAAATATTTTAAACATACATCCATGTATACCCAAATAATCACCTGGTGCTTTCTTTTAACTATGGGGGGAAGCATGAATTGAGTCCTTAAAATCCCACAAAATGGCTGACCTGGCTGTCAAAACTGGCATCAGTCCTCTGCAGTGCTAAGCACATTTATCTGATAAGTACCACAAAAATCAATGGGACTCTTACATCAACATGGCATGCTTCAGTCAAGGCGTCCATTGCAAAATAAATCTTTTGAAACTTATTTTCTCAAAAAAACAAAACAAAACAAAAACTCTGCCTAAGATCTACTCCAGTACCTGAAGGACTTTTCTCGGTGGCATTCAGCAGAAAGGCAGAATATTAAACAAACAAATAAACATTCCATCTTCCCAAATACAGACGTTTGCTATATTTCCTATGGTCTCCTGATGAAATATTGGTATCACTTCAGTTACGAGAAAAACATATGCATTGTGCATCTTGTCATGTGTGGCAAACACATATGTGACTATTTTGCCACTGAATCAAATAACCTTTCTAAAAAATCTTTACCTCGAAACAGAAAACAGCTAAAATAGCTTTGAACTACCAATAACTAGAGCATCAAAAAGGTCTTGTTTAAACTGTAACTCCCAGAATTTCCCATCTGGAACCCCCCAGATATCCCATCTGGGAAGTTTAGGGAATTAAACTCCCTCTGCTGATAACTTACAACAAAAGAATCAGCAAGAATGTTCCTAGTAATCATTAAGAATGAATTCCCCCAGTTGATTTTTTCACTAAGAGATGATTTCTTAAACAAACTTTACAGATAATACACAAATACTTATCAGTCTTGTTAAAGTTTTAACACATGTCTAGTTCACACATCAACCCAAATATGGAAAAATTCAAAATCCAAGCTCAGAGAATTTCTACAAGGTCAAGATACAAGGGAGCCACCATTACGATCAAAGGGCACCCCACAGTGAAAGAACTAGTTATGTTAATCTCTCCTAAACTTCTGTTTCAGGAATAAGGTTTCAATTCAGAACATTTTTCAGTAACACAGGAAAACAGAAAAAATGTTGTAAATCCTAAATACATCCTAACATGTTATACTTAACACACAAAGTAGACAAGAAAGCTGGATTTCAAAGCCAGCTTCAAACAAATGACAGTAATAAGGTGATATTCTCTCTGGTAGTCACATAAACATGTTGAAAATTGTGAGTAAACAGAACATTTAGATAATGTATTTACTATACCAAAAAATTCTATGCAATAAGCTTTAGGTGGATAAATGATGATGAGATTTCAGAACATTCTTACTCAAAATTCTTAGTAAACTTCAGGGAGGGAATCTGAGAGGTGGGTAAAAGGAAGTTTTACTTCCAAAAGAGAACCAGAAGGAACCAAGTGGTGTGAAAGATATACCCAGGAGTAAGGAAAATATACATGCTTGAGACATTTGCTTTTGATTCACTGTTAAGGGAGTGTGTTGATTTCCCTTTTTCAGATAAAACACTGCTTCACTGATTATTTGACCCAGAGGAAACTAGCATCAAAAATAAGGAGTTTAAATGGCATGTTTTATCATGCAACATTTAGAAAACAAAATTAGTGTATAATCCAGATCCAAAAAGAATTAGCTCACCTATCTTTTTTGCATTTCTCTCTACTTCTTAAACATCAAACCCTTCCAACTAAAGATGAAGCTAGGTGCGTTTCATGCAATATATGGCTTCTTGTCACTACCTACCTTGGTGCAACAGCTCCTAATAAGTGCTGAGGCATTAGCTCCCATTGGTATTTACAGTGCCATGTATTTTGCCTTGCCACTGATGCAGTGTTTGAGAGTATGCAAAGCTTCTTTCAAAGCAACAATGATAGCATGAGAAAGGGCATAAAAGAGTCAATGTCCTGAAATATCTCATTTTGTGTCGCCACAGTAGTCAAGAAGGACAAGAATCACAATTCTGCAGAAAGCTTTTCAAGTGCCATGGATTCACTGGCGCTAATAAAAAGGAAAAACCAGCATTGTGTAATGGTTTGAGTGTTAGACTAGGACACTAGAAGACTAGAGTTTGAATCCCTGCTTATCCATGGAAACCTACTGGGTGACTTTGGGCAAGTCACACTGTCTCAGCCTCAGAAGAAGGCAAGGGCAAAATCTCTCTCAACAAATCTTGCCAAGAAAACCTTGTCATAGGGTCACCTATGTCAGAAGTGACTTGAAGGCACACAACAACAAAAACAACAACCATACTAGGGGAGCTCGATTTCTGGGGTGAAAGCAGGGGTGTCAAACTCAATTTCACCTTGAGCCGCATCAGCATTACGGTTGCCCTCAAAGGGCCGGTTGTATCTATACGACTATATAAATGTATCTATTCTTTTATCATATTAAATAATTGCATCTGCATTCAGTTATTACTGGTTTTAGTAATAACTAGCTCTGAAATTAGAAGTCTAGGAAAAATAATGGCAGGTAGATATTCAAGTGTACAACTATTATAAAATTTATTGAAAAATGAGTTTTGAAAACAGAAAGCTTTTTTTAAAATCATCAGACAAATATTACCATGCACTGTTTATTAAACTCACTTTGTTTAACTTTTTGGTCCCATATGAGACAGGCAGAACAAATAATTGTGCTCTGATCTAATGTGCAATCTGTGGCATATGAAATTGATAAGGTGATGTTGCCTGGCCCTGTACATCCTTGGAAACTTTGGAGCTATCTGATTGTAGAGTGTGGTCCCTATACCTCTGTAAAGTGACATTGGTCAGTATACCCAAAGTGTGTCACTTTCTGCTCCCCAGACCCTCTCTATGCCCCTTTCTGCTCCCCAGACCCTCTCTGTACCTCACCCTTTCTATAACCTCTTTCTGCTCCCCAACCACTCTCTGTGCCTATTTCTGTCCCCAGACCTTCTCTGTGCTTCTTTCTGCTCCCCCCTCCCCATGCCTCTTTCTCCTTCCCCTCCACATGGTAGTTTCTGCTCCCCTTCCCCTCTCTGTTCCTGGTGAGTCCGATCCTCACATTGCAGGCCCCCAGCTGCCAGTATTCTGAAAAGGGGCCAGCAGTCACGATCTACTTCTACTTCTGACTGCTCCTCTGTCCAACTCTCGCAAGTCATGTGGAGAATTGCCATGGTAACCTACAGCAACACTCTTACAGTGAGACTTGAACAGAGGAACAGTCAGAAGTAGAAGCAGATCATGAGCGCTGGCTGCTGGGCCCCTCTTCAGAATACCAGCAGCTGGGGGCCCACAGTGTGGGGATCAGGCTTGCCAAGTGGGAGGAGTGCTGCAGCTGCAGGAGAAGTGTGAGGACCACATGAAACGGCCTGGTGGGCCGATTTGGCCCACAGGACTTGTGTTTGACACAAGTGGGTTAAAGCAACTATTTCTGGAATTAAAAAGACATGAGTGAGACACCAAACAAGTTTACAAGCTTAAAAGGCATAATGGAGGGGACTTATACACAGGATGTCTTGGTTCCATATTTGCTTTCAAATGATGACAGGGTCAAGCCTTCTGCATAAGAATATATAATTAGAAGAAATATCTAGTCAGAATTTTAATGTCAGCAAATTAAATAGTATGTACAGTAATATACAGAGATTTAATGAAAATACACATACCAAAGTGACCACAATTTAAACTAGAAGGACAAATAACAAGTCAAGAGAAAACAAATACTAAAAGCTTCCTGCTTTATATTAATGAAGATATAATCTCTTTCTGCTTAAACATAAGCATGAATAACTTGTCAGTGAACTAGAAAAAAATGACCGTTATGTTAACTCATAATCAAAAATACAAACTGGCTTTTATCTTTGAAACAATATGGTTTACCTTACAAAAGATATAACTAAAGATACTAGAGTGCACAAACAGATGTATTTATGTACACAGATAGAGAGCAAACAACCTCTGGCTTATCTTCAGATAGTATAAATCTTTCACCTTTTACAAACAAAGTTAATAAGGTGAGAACAGAAAGTAATGAGAATACAAATACATCCTGACTTTTGGAGTACAAATACAGGATATACTCTGAACATCTGTTGAAGCATGAAACCAGCTGCTGAAACACTAGACCAAAGTACAGCACAATTCAGACCACTCTTAATCCTTGTTAGCATTGTTTCAAAAACAGTAGCCCCAGCACTTACATATGCTAACAGAAAAACAAACAGAAGCCAAATAGGTTGACAAATTGTTTCAGGCCAACAATTCAATAAAAGCTACCCCATTCTGGTCCAAATTATGAACCATTCACATATACAGTGCTTGGGAAATCATATTTAAAAAGCAATACATTGGGAATTACTTGTTATTTTCCCCGAAGTAACATGTTAGCCATAAATAGTTACTTAAAGAGTAGCTTATTAGTAAATGTGTAAAGAGTAGCTTATTAGTAAATTTATAACATGTTGCTCTTCTGTTATTCTGTCTTCTAAAATACACTTTATCATCAGATGATCCTCTAAAATTGAAAGTAACAAACTGTATGAATAACAGGCTTCCCTTGCTTATCTGACAGGTTAGGGACTGCAGCACTGTCAAAAAGCTGAAAGGGTGAAAAAGGAGAACCCATCTACTGTAGGGAACATGAAGGACTTATGGAGTCTTGCTTGGGACCAAGTATGAGCACACACTTCTTGTAAAGTCTGTCAACTGGCTTGGTACCATTCTTCCCCTCTGAGCTTACCTTGCAAGTAGCAGATGTATGGCCCTAAATAAGCTTCCAGCTTCCACAAGCAAGAAGAACTGGAGGAAGCATGCTGTTTTGATACTTGCAATATAGACTGTTTTGATACTTGCAATTTGACCTGGGGATCACTCTTCCTGTAAGCAGGACTTGGGACCACACACACACATGTCAGCAGTCCCATACAAACCTCTGTAGGAAAGAACTGACAAAACAGTGGATTCCATGTCAAATTAATGGAATTTGTCCTTAATTTGGAAGCAGCAAAAGAGTGTGTTGTCAAATAACAGGGTGTTGAAAAGCAGAGGCTTCCTGTGCCCTGTAAGGACATTACTAGTTCTTACTCTATTTCACAAAAATGATGTTATTATGCCCTGTTATGACAAAAGAGTACAACTCAATGGTGCAATGGTTCCCTGTGCTGGGAAGTCAAGTTCTAAGATGACTTAGAAATAAAGTAAAACAGATATAAAGTCACTATAAATTAAACATTAAAAATATATTAAAAGGGAAACATGGAAATGCAAACAATAAAAATAATTAAAACCTTTATCAGTTAATTTTTTCAAAATCAAGGTTTCTCAGACCAGCAGCATGAACAGTATAGGAAGGCATGGACGAAATGTGTTAAGAGTCATTTAAAGCACATCACAGATGGCAATCTTTGAACATCCTCTCCCCAAATATAGGGATCACAATGGAGAATGCCAACTTCCTGGCTGTTGCCAGATGGCTACTTGCAGGTTATGGAGCAATCAGCCAGGCCTTCTCCAATGACCTTGGTGATTGTAAGAGTCTATACTCTAAAAGCACCAGATCCTGTCTGATCATGGAAGGTAACCAAGGTCAGTCCTGGTCAATACTTAGATGGAAGACTGTCAATGAATTCCAGCTGCTCTAAGCTATATTTCAGAGGAAGGAACTGGCAAAACCACCTCTGGTATTTCTTGCCTAAGAAAACCTGAGAAATTCATGGAGTTGTAATGTCGACAGGTGATTTAAAGTACACACACATCTGGGACACTGATCTGGTATATAGCTCTGTCTGAAGCTGCTTATGGCTTTATATCACCAATATGACTTGAGCTTGATCAAGTAGAATGCAGGTAGCTAATGTACCGTAATTGTTTCAGCACTGATATAATATGTGCACGGCTTAGTACCCAACTCAGCTCTTCAGCTGCCATATTTTGTAGCAGTTTCTTTTTTTTTAATAATAATTTTATTCACATTTCAACAGATAAAACAAACAATTTTTGCAGTGTTTACATGTAATGTTATTCCTTTTTCCTTTCCTTTCTGGATTACAATTATTGATATTCCCTCTATTTGTGATACCACATATTGCAATGAAATGTTAATAATCTATGATTTGTTAGTTCCTGCTATATATCTCTACTTTACCTATTTACATGATATTTCCTTAACTGTTAACTGTATAATAATTATCATGAAAAATTATTTTGTGGCAGTTTCCACATGAAAGTCCAGTGTCGCAGTCCACGCTTATATAAACCTATCTGGAACCTAAGATCAGCCTTTGAAGCTTGCTCTTTTTTGAACTACAATCTCCTGTGTTTTGCAGAACAAACTTGTCCTAAGTCAGTGCTTCTCAACCTATTTGATGTGTGAGACCAGCAATTTTTTCCCCAATATACTAGAGACAAGTATCATATTTGTGCCATATTATTACCCCATTCACATAGTTTCTTTGAAATTCACTGAGGAATGCTGCTGATGTACCAATCTGCATATCACTTTCAGTAGCGCAGCTCTACACCAAGGCTAAGGACTGTGTAGCCCTCTGAAGTTTTTTGGGCTGAAAACTCACATCAGCTATAGCCAACACAGCCATTGGTGAGACAATACAGGACTCCAATAGGACCCGCAGGGCCACACATTCACCTGCCCTGTGTTAGAATGTACTGACCAAAGAAGAGAGTACATGAGCAACACAAGGCAGAACTAGCTTTCTGGTAAGAAATTCCTGAATACCACAGAAACTTCTGGGAGGCAACTGCAGTACAGCATTTTTCAGGTAACTGTAAGAATTCTCCTTCTTCTGTGACAGGGGGACTGGAAGCATCCTGCATAGCGTTGTTGTGGATTTGCTGAAAATGACTTTTTTTCAAGAAAAGTTCTTGTGGTTTACGAAAACAAAGAAATGTTACATATGTTTATCAAAATATTTTTCTCTCAATGACTAAAGCATTTTGTAGCAGTAACAGAACCCACAACAAAAGTGATGATATTCAGCTTGTTTGCAACACCACTTTCAAGAACTATAGCTTGTGTAAATGTTCAGAAATTTCTCTCCTAATCTCATATGATAAGTTGAGAAAAATGAATACTGCTCCAGTCAAACTGAGATACTCAGTATTACCAGCTAAAGCAACAGCTTTATGTACATGTGCTAAGAAAAAAATCCTTCTGCACATAGTGGGATGTATTTCAAAATAAACATGCACAGTCTCAGCCTGTCAGCCTTGGAAAATATGACCTGCTGCAGCCAGCAAGGATACTAACAGATAGCCATACTGAGGATGCAACATTATACATATCTCTCAGAAGTCATTGTTGCCCTGGTGGCACAGTGGTTAAATGCCAGTACTGCAAGCCACAAGGTTGTGAGTTCGATCCTGCTCGGCTCCAAGGTTGACTCAGCCTTCCATCCTTTCACAGGTCGGTAAAATGAGTACCCAGCTTGTTGGGGGCATGTATAGAAATGTTTCAAAATACATGCTATTTGTAAGTTGTTTGTCGTCTCAATCCATATGGAGAGGCAGGATACAAATAAATAAATAAATAAATTTTTTTAAAAAAAACTTCGAATTCTGTGGCACTAACTTCCAAGAAGATATGCACCAGATATGGCTATTTCAAAAATATCTTGAATGCTGATACTCAGCCCTAGAACATCACAAATATTATTATTAATAATAACAAAATGGTGCTTATTATCTTACGCAGGACCTTATTTGATGCAGGAATTGCCATAATTATCTTATGCAGGATTATTTTATGCAGGAACAGACCCTCTATATCCCTGGATTCTGTATCCACGGTTTCAACCAACCACAGCTTTAAAATATCCTCCTCCTCCCCGAAAAAATCCAAAAAGTAAACTTAGACTTTGTTGTTTTATATAAGGGAAGCCATTCTACTACACCGTTGTACACAATGGGACGTGAACACCCACGAATTTTGGCACCATGGGGGAGATCTTCGAACCAAACCCCAACAGACAGCAAGTGCCTCTGTAGATCGAAAGCAAGCAAAAAGCTGGGAAAACTTCTACGTATAAAATTCCCGCTTCGGAAATTTACTTTTCTTGGACTGCAACTCCCACAATCCCTGGCCCGGATGGGTGAAGGATTCGGGGAGGACCAGTTCAAAAAGTAACTAAGCTCTGCGCGACATTCCCCCAACATGGCCACCAGGAGAGGCAAAGGCCACTTCCGCACTAGTGCTATGGCGCGATGATTCCGCTTTCAACCTCCTCTGGAATCCTGGGGTTTGCAGTTTAGGGAGGGGCCTCGAGGCCCCAGGATTCCAGGGGAGGTTGAAAGCAGAATCGCAACACTATAACGCGCTAGCGCTGAAATGGCCACAGTCACGCGGCGAAGAGGAAGCACAGGGGAGGGTAGGAAGGGATGCACTCAGCTCCGCACCTCGCTTCCGCCGCCGCCGCCCTGTCCCGAAAAGCCCCGCCACCGCCAGTCGGGCGCCGTTCCGAGCACTCCGCAGAAGACGCGTGTTCCCCGCAAACAGACCCCCCGCTGTAAGCAACGCATCGCCGCCGCCGCCGCTGCCAGAGCCTTAGCTGCCATGTTAAAAAGTCCGTTCTTTCCAGTCGGCCTACGCCGGAAACTACCCTCTTATGCCCACCTCCACGACCAGAACCATAGAGATAGGCAACACTATCGGCTTTGTGGGTTGTGAATTAAAAGCGAGCGGCGCTCTCTATGGTCCACAGCGGAAAAGCCTGGGCGTTACACTTTGGAGGGCTCGAGCGGTACTAATCCTCGCCGAACTTTCGTTCCGGTTGAATCTCGTTTCAGCGCGCTAACCGCCCGCGTTGCTCCCGTGAACCTTTTCCGTGTCGATGATTCCCTTTCTCATTTCCAGCGCTCTTTTTTTTTTACGGTGCCAAAAAAGAAACCGTTCCGCTTGATTTATTTGTGTGCAAAACAATGCAGATATAGACCAGAGATCCGAGCATACGCCTAGCGAACTATTAATATACTATAATATACTATTAATAAAAATAAACGAAGGGAGAAAAGGAGTATAGCAATGCGGTTAAGACGAAACGGTATAAATACAGTTACTCCCTGGCCATTTCCGCACTAGCCTGTTAATAGCGCGATGATTCCACTTTCAACATCCTCTGGAATCCTGGGGTTTGCAGTTTCGGGAGGGGCCGTCCTCCCGAAACTGCAAACCCCAGGATTCCAGAGGATGTTGAAAGTGGATCATTCGCGCTATAACAGGCTAGTGCGGAAAAGCCCCCTGATTCCCCACCCCTCAGCAATGTAACTGCATTCATATCTGAGGTTGAATATTTTAGGTTCATCGGTGCATCTGAAGAGATTTTTCTTTCTGCTCAAATAAATCAGTTATTTGTAAAAGTGTTCTTTTTTTTCTCCTCAGTCATTTCCTTTACTTGTATGTAAAAAAAAAAAGTCTGTAAAGGAAAATATGTGGCTAATAGGGGAAACCATAGCATTCAATGGTCTGGGGTCATTATATATGCTAAATTGGAACTTCTTAGGCTCTCTGATGTGAGAGACTGGTGTCATTTTCCCCCCAATGTGCCAGAGATCAGTACCCTATATTTGTGGCTCTTGACTGCAACTGTTTTTCTCTTTCCTGGAAACTCCAGGGACCAGCAGCTGATGGCTCATGGACTGGCAGTGGTACATGGACCATTTTGAGTACCAGAGGGCTAAATGACCCCACCAAAAAAAAAAAAAAAAAACACCCCACACAATGAGTGATTTGAGCATTGGATTAGGGAGACCAGGGTTTAAATCCCTGCTCGGCCATGGAAGCCATTGGGTGACCTTGGGCAAGTCACACTCTTCCAACCTTAGAAGGCATCAAAGGCAAAGGCAAGACCCTTCTGAACATTCTTGCAAAGAAACCCCCATGACAGGTTTGCCTTAGGGTTGCCAAAGTTTGGAAACGACTTGAAGGAACACAACATGGAGCAAAGCAAAAATCTCTCAAGACAAATGATGGAAACCATAAACCTCTAGGGGAAAACTTCCAGCTGGGGTTGAAGGGGCAGGAGAAAGAGTTCAGTCAGGCCTGAATCTGTTTAGTAATCACAAAAATGGAAGTGGGAGGAGAAGATAGGGAATAGATGAGAGTATCCAGAAAAGAAGTGGAGTTAACTGGCTCCTTCAACAGAGCAACTCCATATTGTAACATGTTGTTGCCACTTCAACTGTGACCTTGAGACACAGCTGTCCAATTTTTTAATTTCTTTGCTTCTGTAATGGTGGGATTTACCTCAAAACATCTGGTAGATAGAAGGTATAGCAGACGCACATTATCTTTGCCTGAG
The DNA here is from genome assembly GCA_948474755.1 of Ctenosaura bakeri. Classification (NCBI taxonomy): domain Eukaryota; kingdom Metazoa; phylum Chordata; class Lepidosauria; order Squamata; family Iguanidae; genus Ctenosaura; species Ctenosaura bakeri. The sequence continues at coordinate 229,488 of CAOLHI010001666.1, forward strand.
CTATGACCCTGCTTTTGTAATTTTTTATTTTGATAACTAGATGGACAAGGCTGGAGTCATGGTCAGGCAAATTCTTTAACCTTTTTATCAACATGGAAATCTTAAGATTGGTGAAGCCTGGTGAGACCTTGAATTCCACATCATCATGGAATTAAAAAGATAACATTGAAAGAGCATGCATGCCTATGTATGCACACATAATGGTGACTTACCTATTGCTAATCTGTATGGATCTCTGCTGGTGATCAAAATAAATTGCAAGGAAGTGAGATCAGTGGTTTTACCACATTGAAAGAGAGTTTGGGCTTAAGTGAATTTTTATGGAAGGTCAAAATGAGAAGTTACCTCAGCAATATAAGATATGACACTGTACATAATTTAGGTTTGCCAAAGAATTCTGGGCAGCAGCAGTAGTGCGGGGTGACACTGACAGGGAACCTCTCACAGTGACAGTGGCACCACAGCTAACACTTGTTAGCACTGTGCAGGAGACACAGTAAACTTCTTTTGAATGTCTTTTACCAAGAAAACCCATGAAAAAACAATCCAAAACAAAAAAAGAGGCAGTGCCAGAAGATGACATGCCCAAATTGAAAAGCATTCAACAAGTTACTGAGATACAGCAGATGACAAATATGAGTTCCATTCTAGCTAAGGACACAATTTGACTTGGATCAAAAGGATGTTCAGCTGTTGATGTGCTCAGCGGTGAAAGGAAAGTCTGATGCTGGACAACACATATTGTAGGAACCTGGAATGTGAGAAGCATGAATCAGGGGAAGCTAAACAGAGTAAAACAAGAAATGGAACATAGAAATATTGCAATACTTTGGGCTTATAGTCCCAATTTTTAAAAGGCATTTTAAAGGGAAATTATTACCACAACATGCTGACTGTGCACTACTTTTAAAAAGGCATGATTATACTCAAGGTATATTTTCAGTATTGGGGAGAAAGCAAAGCATAGAATCCTAGGAAGTGATGTAAAGACTTCTAATCCTATAGCAGCAGTACACTTCTGACATTTAGTGATAATGCAAATGTTATCAATGTAGAGTGTTAATATAATGTGGAAATGTAAAAATTATGAAACCATCTGAATAGTTTTGCCTGCTCAAAAAACTTAATTTTGCTTCAGAGTGACCAAATGTAATTTTTCCTAACACATCCTGAATCTTTTCAAAGGTTTAAAAACAAACACCCTCTGCTGTTATAAACAGAGTGTGGACAATATCCTAATTTAAAATTGCTTTTCAACTGCTTCCACCTAGTGGCTGTTGTGAGACTAACCAATTTAGCTATGAGTTTTCAAGTTATGTGCGTTCAGAAAAGGATGAACAAGTTGTTTGTTCTTGGGGTTTTTGCCCATCTGTATTAGGTATCCAACAACTGTCAAAATTTCACAAAACTACCCAAATTTCTGCCTTTCATTTCCAAACCAGGCTTTGGAATCTTAGTGATTAACCAGCATCTTACTATCCTAGGCTGATGAACACAAACTGGATGAGCAATGAAAAAAGTGATAACCAACAGGCATGCAGAATCTGACTTCCTGTAACAAATAGGACTTTTTCCCCCACCAACTGACAACTTCTTAGTATTTCTCCATCCACCACAACATCTAGATTTCCAGGTACCATCATAGTGCAAATGCTTTTCCTTCATACTCCATCTGTACAGAAAACAGTGGATTTTCTTTCAGACACATAACTAGAAGCTAAGATGCCTAATGCTAAAATTTAGCTACACTTTTTCTAGTGATTACCAGAAAAAGCCTTCATCTGAACCATGTGAAAATACTGTTGTCACAGTTCCTAACGTGTAATTACAATGCCTTGTATCAAAAAGTGTGCGTTAGTTTTTACTTCAGTTTTGTGCCACAAAAGTAATATTTGACACCTTCACAGTGATATTGTACATACGATTCAAGTTATAACAAAGTCAATTAAATTAATTTCATGTCTAGGTTTCCAAAATTTGGAAAACTTTGGAAAAAGAGGAACAAATACTTCTGTAAGACCTTCATGAATTTGATTATTCGTGAGGTTCGTCCCATTCCCTTCCATTTGTCGGGCATGGAGAAGAAACGCAAGGAATGAAAAGGGAGGTATGCATGCACCTTCCTTCTCTCCTATGGAGCCCCCCCCTCCTCTGGCCCCAGCGTACAAAAGGCAAGGGAAATGGAAAGGGGAATCACAGAGGGGAATTAATTGCAGTTTTTCCACTTTCATGAGGGGTCTGCTCCCCAAACCCTCCTGAAAGCAGAGGGGCCACTGTATAGGAAGCACAACAGCTCCCATAAATCTATAAATAAAAGTGAGCATTACAATCAGCCCTCTGTATCCAGATTCCGGATCCATGGATTCAACCAAAAACAGTTTGAAAATATTCCAATTTTTTTTTTCAAAAAAGCAACTTTTTGAGTTGTTCTCAATTTTATAAACGGAACGCCATTTTACTACACCACTGTATATAATGAGACTTCAGCATCCATGGATTTTGGTATCCATGGGAGATCTCTGAACCAAACTCCAGCAAATACTGAAGGCCCACTGTATACCCCTTTTCACATATGCCTATGCAGGGTTTTTCTAACCTAAAGGAGGTAAAGCATCTGCCAACTTGTCACTTACCCAGTCAACTATGGATCTCTACTACCACAAGACACAGCATTTTTAATCTCAGCTTTACCAGTTTTGGCTTCTTTTCAGTGAAACTAGGATTCCTGGAGCCAATACCTCTATTTTCAGAAGCTCTCTTGTTACTAGGCCTGAATTAACAATCTTTCCTCTTCATCCTGCATCACTGGATATACTAGCTAAAACTGATGCATGCTGCATTCTATCATCAGGAAGACTACACATTCCATCCTCACCCTTAGTTGTTACAAGATATTCCCCCCCCAGGTATATTTTGTTCATCAAACTAAACAGCTATAGGAATCTGAAAACCTTCAAGTGTGTTCCTGGATGGGGAGTAAACTCCTCTGACAATATTGGCAAAGTAATCTTTCTTGTTCTAGTCCCACTTCTGATTTAAAACTCAAAAGTGCTGACATATTTCTGTGCCTGGGGAAAACCCTGCTTTCCCCTTTTAGCTTGTAATAGCTCAGCACCCTGCAGAAATTTCCTGGGGATTTGAGAATTTCCTTTGGAACTGAACTGCATTCTTTAGTTCTTTGGAAAGAACTAGCAGGTGCCCGCTTCTCCCCAGCCCTTGGGCTTTCTACTTGATTGTGCAATTTATGGAAGATTCAGAAATAGCAGATGGAGACATGGCAGAAATTCTCAATACCACCTCGCTCTGTGAGTTGAGTGGTAGGATGACAGTACCAACAAACAGAGAGAGAAATTGAAACAGAAGCTTAAAAGGTTAGAGAGCAGGGATGGGAAGGATATGGCCTTCCAGATGTTGGGCTACAAGAGCGGGTATGCTGGAATTGCTGGGAGAGGAATTTGTGAAACCAAAATTCTACACCACTAAGCCATGAAATTCAGTAGGTAGCTCTGGGACATTAATCTCTTTCAGCCTCACCTTTCTCAGAGGGCAGCTTCTGAGCAATGGCCCCTGAACAGTATACAGTCATACAACAGAAGCTTCAAACTGAGTATAATTCAGACTCAGACTCAGATGATGATGAAGCTGATCCAACACTTTGGCCATCAAGAAGTATCCCTTTCTTACCAGTTGCAAGATGGACTAACTATTACTCTGGGGCAAAAGATCTTTGTGGCAGTGCACTTCTTTTCATAGTGTTCCTAAACATTTCACAGTACTCAATTATTTTACTTTAGTGTACAGCACACATACTTTTTTTCAGATATGAATGTTTCTACGGATGCATGGACAGGCATTGTGTCAGTGGGGGCAAGAGAGAAAAACTACTTTAGTTTCTATAATAGTCACTAATTCCATTCAAACAATAACATACAAAAAACCTCAACTGCTGAGGTCGGAGTTCTGCCCACTTACCTAATTCCACTGTGGAGGACCCAGCAGCACAAAAAACTGCAACCTCTGTTTCAAGCTTAAGCATGTTTGCACACAGAACTCCATCCAGGTTTCTACATTTGAGAATACAATGCTTTTATTTTTACATATTATCAGGTATTTGAACTAAATCTGAAATGCTACAGATAGCTGTCAAATACAGCATACACTGGTTTACAGACATGATTTGTGGCAATTTTGGTACAGCTAGAAAGATAAAGCCTAAGTTACAATGCACCTTTTAAGAATAAAATTAATTAATTCAAGCTTGGTGACTAAAAATGGCATAAATGTCTGCTACATATAACATTTCAATGTGCCAGAAAGTTATTTAATGCAGGCACATGGTAAATTAAAGAAGAGTGCATTCAACTTCTAGAAAGTCAAGTGTTTTTACAGGATCAGCGACACATTTAATCAAAAACATTCTGAAATAGAAATCTGACCTGTGAACATAACATTTAAGTAAATTTTCAGGGTTCTGTGTGCGGTTTTCATCTTAAAGAGAACTTACTGCCCTGCACAGAAGAAGCAGCGTGGTTAGTACCATGCACTTCAAACTATTTTAAAGGTGAACATGCTATAGAAATGCCATGGTCCATAGCTGTTCTTTTCATCGCTAGGGAAGGGGGGGATTGAAACATTTGATCAATTTGTATTTTTTATCAGTGTGATGCTTCTAAACCATTCCCATATGCTGTGCAAGACTTTTAGCCTATATATTTTATATTAAATATCTGTTTCATATTTTGATGAGGTCATTTTTTCCTGCAAAATCCAATACACAATACAAAAAAAAAAATACTCATCACAATTTGCAAGAAAAAACTATATTTCTTCATAGTTGGAACACAGACACCGCTGTCAGAAGAAAACTTTTTTGGGAACTTCAATAAAACAACAATGAATATTAATGAAAATCGTAAGATTTCAGTGTCCACACACAACAATACAAGTGTGTTCATATTTAAATCAAGGCCAACTTATTCTGCCAGTCAACACTCTTTCAAGAAAACCAACTACAGCTGTTAATGACAGAATGAAGCCCCTCCTGGTTTTGGCAGTGACGTAAGTAGGAAAGACATGACACAAAGCAATTACTATTCATCACAGCATCCAACATGTACAGTGTTGAACCACCCATTGAAACTTTTGCAATGCAACGCCTTAGTGATTACTTTCAGACCAGAAATAAATCTTATAAATACTCAAAATGCATATAAATTCCCATCCCACACATAACATAGGCAAGAGTGGATTCAAAAAATACTCTGAACCTACAGAAACAATTTCTATTAAATAGCTCATAAAGCTAAGTGCTAAGTAGAAGGGCATCTTGGAAGAGTCAACAGTAGAGGTGTTGTGCTTCAGCATTTGTCTGCAGCATCTGGCAGTGGGTAGCACAAGACAGGCAGGATGATCACTGAGTCTCCTCTTCCGTCTGCTTTGTAGTAGCTTCTGTGGCACTGGCACTGGCAGCAGAGTTCAAGACCTCACCGAAGTCACCCCCAGCAGGCTTGTTTCCCCCAACCTTATACTAAAGAGAAGTTCAGAAACCTCAGATTAGCCTCTTAATTAAACTGCAAATATTTTTATTATAGCTCAGCATTTGCATCTAATATTGTACCATCTAAAAGCAAAGGAATATACAGAAAAAGATCCTCTTAGCTTCCTCTCCATTATGGAACTTCCTTCGCCCAAAGTACAAGACTTCATGGGGGAGAGCTATAAAATTTAATCTTTAGGCCATTGTTCATACACTTTGGGCCCTTAGTTAAAATTGATAATTCTCACAGGAATATAACCAGCTTGGAAGGCTCGGCCTTTGGAAAGTAGCTTTATAAAACTAAATAAGATCCATCCTTGAGCACCTTAGAATACAGATTAAGTTTAATTAACACCACAGCAGATAACACTTTGTACTAAAAGGCAGAAAAGAAATTGAGGACTGTAGTACTTAAGGCATTAATCAGTTTGTTAAAATATATCTTAAAGCCTTACTAGGTGGCTAAAAAGTTATACCAATCTAATTCTTGTTGCAGAAAATTTCCACATTCAGAAAGATTTCTCCAAAATTTGGGTTTAGGGGAAATCTGTCTCATCCAACCTGTAGTTTGAAGAGTGGGCAAATGGGACCCTCCAGATATATTTGGCCTGTTTACACCCACTGACAATGTTGTGAGATAATACAAGCTGTATATGGATGGTCACATTTGCTCACTTTTGGTTTAGATGCTATTCAACACTATGCACTAATTATCTGTTTGGAAAAGCTAACAATAATCATGATCCAATGAGTGTTCAAGATTTATCAATATCCAATCAGTTTGGTGGCATGCCATAAGTATATATTCTGGAGACACACAAAACACTGTACTCTATGCAAGTTACCATCTGAATCCAATATGTGCCTGGATTCCTCAGAATCTCAGTCTTCTTGTAAATTTGTTCATGTAAGTAGAATGACCAAAAGCATTTGGAAACGTATGGTAAATTCTACAGAAGTCCAAGAGGTTTTGGTATGGCTGTCAGGCTGAGTATGGGACATAGTCCTGGATGCCTTAATACTTACCAGAATCTCACTCAGGAAGAGTTATCATATAGTTGAGAGCCAGTGTGGTACAGTGGTCTGAATGTTGCACTACCAACTCTGGGAACCAGGGTTCAAATCCTCAACAGCCATGGAAACCCACTAGTCATACTCTCTGAGCCTCAGAAAAGGCAAAGGCAAACTGAATCTGAACAAATTCCTCCAAGAAAACCCTATGATCGGTTTGCCTTAGGTAGCCATGAGTCTGAAATGACTTGAAAGCACACACAACAACAAAAAACATGAAGTTCCAAGGGCACAAAATGGCTATTTAATGGCTGGGTGAAGGAGGACAGATGGGGATGGCTCTAACCAGATGCACAAGAAAGAAAGCAGTTTCTGGAACCTTCTGAGGGCCCCTAGGATGCCTGTTGCTATGTGTCCAGTTAGGGAAATGAAGACAGACACTTCACTACCAGTCCCTTCCACTGGCCAGTAAAAAGCCATATGGTGAAAGGGCCAGAATGGGCTAAGAGATGGAGTCTGAGGGTGAGACAGGAGAGCTGCCCTAATGCTTCATGAAAGAAGTATTATAGTGGGTCTTTTCCATTGAAGACTGGCTAAATATTAAAGCAACTGGAGCCCTGTCTCATAGTTAACCTGGCAAGAGTATATCCTGGACCAAAATATTTGTTCCTTGTGCAATTTCTTGCTCTCCCATATAAGGCCTGTAGTGTCATACCTATGCATTCATGCATGAATGCATATCTATATATATGCATAGACAGACAGACAAGAAGATAGATATACTTATTTACAATCTGCCATGCATTTAACATCTCAGAGCAGCATACATTAAAATCAACTTGCTCAATTTAAATCAAGAAAAATACTTTAGAGAGACTAAAAACATATGAAATTTAATAGATTAAAAGAAGACAGCTTAAAAGCACTTTCCCATTCTTATTGTTTAGCTGTGTCTGCTAGCAGTAGGAGCAAAGGTGAGCATTTGGGCAAGAAGAAATCAAGGGAAGCAGCAGACATCTCACGAATACTTTAGACATTATGTAGGAAACAATCCAAACAGAGCTTAGGTAACACACATCTTCAAATACCGGAATGAAGACACCATCCTATTACTACTACATTTCTCTGGCTACTTCTATTGAATCAATTTGATTTGATTCTCCCTAAGAACTGTAGTGGTTTGAGCACTGGACTATGATTCTGGAGACTGGGGTTCATTTCTCCTCTTGGCCATGGAAAGCCACTGGGTGACCCTGGATGCATCATTCACTCTCAGCCCCAGAAAACCCTGTGATAAGTTTGCCTTAGGGTCACCATAAGTCAGAAACAACTTGAAGGTAAAACAACAATAACAACAACTGTTTCCTCATGTAAATGCAACAGGGTCTTTGCTTCATTGTGCTGCCCATGTGTATGATATTGTCAAGCGATACCATAATAATTCAAGTGTTTCAGGAAATCTCAGCTAGCCTCATTGGTTATTTTAGAAAGAAATTTTGTAGTTAAGCTTTACCTTTAAGTTTTCAACTTTTTCTTCAAATGACTTGAATGTTGGTGAATTTCTAGTGGGGAAAAAGACAATAGTTTTCAGGCTAGAAATCTGTATGTAACAACAGAATAAATGAAAAATCCCACACAGAAAAGTACTTTTTAACATGCAACCTGGATTCCACAAAACTTTAGTGCCCCATCTCAAATATCCCAAGTAAATTATAAATAGCACAATTGATTTGTATTCAATAGTATTCTCTCGCTAGTGCAAAGCTTTTACTGTTCTGCATCCTCATACCAATGTCAAATCAGGATTCCTCTTGCACAAGCTATTTACAAGCTCATTATGACTTCACTAGTCTACGGGTTGTTTGTGTTAGGTGTTATAATAGCACTTACATATTCTGCAGTAGACAACCATCATTTACTGTATGCTTTCTGCTACCCTATCATTGGCTACAACCCATGGTACTCAAGTAGTAATCCTCCAAAGTTTTTCCATTGTAAATAAAGTGATACCACCTTCAGGGTATATTAAATCTGTCTCAAACACAGAAAACTAAAGTTGAATGATCTGATATATTCAGGTAAACCTTACACATCCATATTTGTTCTAAACCTGGTATAACTGCACCAATCAAAATTATCCATTCCTGTTTACTTTAGGATAATTTTGGTGTACTAGCAAGCTATATATACGTTACCTCATAGCAGGCATGCTAATTGAATGTTGTAGACAACGTATACTAAAATGGCAGCATTAAAAGAAAGGAGAATCAGATTACTAAACAGTGGAAAACATATCCCCACTAAATCTATATATCAACACACCAGAACACTTTCTACATCAACACATCAGAACACTTTTCCAATGCATGCAAGGACATATTTATCACCATGCAGTGAAAAGGAAAGCACAAAAGTACACTTTTAGGAAATGTAGTCTGTACTTTGTGTTCAACAGTAACTGATCAGATTTAGTCCAGTTTGACACACATTATGCATTAGACTGTGCCCAAACAAAAAGAATATATACAAACACATTTACAACTTTCAGCTACAGCAGGGGCTGACAAAGTATGTCCCCCCAAATTTTGCTCTGCAGCTCATATCAGTCCTAGCCAGTACAACCACCTGTGATAATGTTGGAAGATGCAACCCAGTGACATCTAGATGGCTGAGTTTTGCCCACTCCAATCTTAAAATAATATACTATGTGCTGGTCAAGCACAAAATTTCCTATTAGAGATGTAAAACTGCTTGAAGCTGTGGGAAAAAATTAATTTTCCAGTTTTGGGAGGGAGGGAAGTAGGACATTGAAAATTTTTGGAAAAATCACTTTAAAAAATCGTGATATTAATATTCATTACAGATTAAAGGTAACTTTGACGTTTTCTTTAATCTTTAGGAGTACATAACATATTACATACAATTTTGTTTGGAATAAAATTAGTTTTGGTATATTAAAGGTACAATTTATTCAGACTATAGTTACACATTGAATTTGCTTTTTAAAATCTCTATTTTTCGTTACCAAAGGAACAAGATCCCATTAACTGTAAAGTTGTTGATGTGGCCAATTTATTAAAATCAGGCAAAAAAATAATTAAAACAGAAGAAACCATGAACATTTGGACAGAGAAAATTATTTTGACTTCTCTAGTTCTGCATAATGTCAAGTAGACATAAAGCATCTACTCCCATAATAAGAACTATGAAAAGTAAACCAAGACCAGAAATGGCAGTGATCTTATGCTATACATAGTCTTATACAAAGGTCTTTCTGTTCTATAGTTTTTAGAAATAACTTTGGAGGTGTAAATATATAAGATATTTTTATATGTTTATTAAGATAAACATTTCATTCATCATAAAAAATCCATAATCCCATTTTCCCAATTTTTTTCTGGAAAAATGGTTTCAGGGAAAAATTGAAGGGAAAAAACTCTCCTAATTCTTCTAGAGTTCCGCACCACCACCACCACCACCACCTTCATATCCCTGCTTCAGAATGGTCCCAGTTAACTTCTCCACAGGGTGCTCCTTTTCTTTCAGAACACTGTCTTTATGCTCTTCTTCTCAATTGCCTTGATGGATACATCACATATTTGCTATGTTAAGTATAAAAGGGGGGGGTCCCCTCAGGAAAAATAGATGTGTACTGTCAAGCTCTGCACTCAAATCACACAGATTTCCATGATACTACTGCTTGTTCTCAACCACATAAAGGAGCTAATGCAATAGGAGTCCAGCAAGCACTATGGTATGTTAATGGACTGTGGATTTTATGTGCCATCAGGTGCTGCTCAGATCTGATTAAGAACTAGTGAGATAATTATTAACTAATCAGATATTGTTCTGGATACGGCCAACAAGCTTTCTTTTCTTAAGGTGTCCACTCACTGTAAAGGACAACTGTCATTCTTTATAAAAACTTTCCACTCCAACAAAAAAGTGCTTTTCACAATCCTAAATGTTTCAGTCCTTATTTCTGTAAGTAGTTCAGTCAATTCATTTCAGCCTTCCGAAAGCACCCAGATTCATAGCACTTCTGTAGTCTGGTCCTTGTGGTACTAGATTTTTCAGATCCAAATATTTTAGCCCTTCCAAGACAGCAAGCAGGCCCTTTGAATGTTGGATATGGAGAACCCGATGCCTGCTTGCAGCTCCAGGGTACGGCATCACTGAAATCTTCAGAACACAACATTAGCATCCAGGTATCTCTCTCGTCCACATGCATGCATGTGTACACACAAATGTAGAGGAGCCAAGGTTCACGTCTTCATAAACCACTGTCCATTCCCCTCCACCGAGACATCAGCTCCTCCCCCACATCTGGCTTTTCTTGCCATTCTTTTTAGCCACTACTTTTTCATACATGTAAGCTTCTTCAATTTGTTCCTTAAAAATTTCCAGGTATTCTGCTCTTTGGTGACAACATGACCTCAGGGCAGAACCACTTTGTCTCAAAGGCTATAAGCATAATTAAAAAAAAATCTGTAGTAACAAGGTGTGATAATGGGGCTTCCCATTATCTAGACTTAGCTAAAAGGGGGACACTTCCCTCTTCAGGTAAACCAAGGGTTAATAAGGTGTTGGGATTAGATTACATTTTAGTATGTGGTCAGCATCATAGGTCATGTGGGTCAGCATCATAGGTCATGTGGGTCAGCATCATAGGTCACAGGGTGAGACTTGACCAATCAAAAAGGAAAGAGGTGAGCATCTTCAGGATGCTTCCAAGGAGAAGTTATAAAACTTCTTGCGAGGTCATGTGGCCGAGAGAGATAACAAAGGGATAACAAAGAAGAACAACCCAGGAACCTCCTGGAGGGGGGTTCTGAGCTGGTAGCAGGCCGCAGGCCATAGGCCTCGCCTCCTGGCCTCTCCCTTTAGAACATCTAAGCCTGAGAACCATCTGTGAGTACTAGACTAAGGTAGTTAGTCGCGTTAGGGACTTTTCTGTTATTTTGGAGGCTGGCTGATCTAAAGAATGTATCTGTGCTTTTATATCTGTTCTTTTGTAACTACTTGTAACTAAGCGTGCCTGGGAGGAGGGAGCTTCCCATGTGTGGTAATTTGCCTTGTTTATTTGCATCTTTAATAAATACTTTCTGTAAAAGACCCTGTTCCTCTCCTTCCCACGCCAAGCTAGGTAGACTGGGGGAAAAGGAAGATCCTTAAGCTTAGGGATGTACATGTCTGGACAGCATCCCACTGTGCTGTCCCAAGTGTCCAGAATTCAGTGGGTGGTGGCAGCGAAGATGAATTAACAGCTAACATTCATAACAGGCTGGAATATACGTCCCAGCAGTACATGGGGACCTTCCAGCTACACACAAGGTCAGACAAAAGATACTGAATATTTTCCACCTGTACTGGACTTGGAATTTGGCCTAACACCTTTACGGACAAGCTATGTTTCTTCACTGTTTACTGTGCTCCTTCACACATTAGCTACAGAGTCTGCAAAGGAGCACAGCTCTCTGGAGAGTCAGGAACCCAACATCCCAACTAGAGGATAGAAAAGTTTTTTTTAAAAAAAAGTAATTTGATGTGTAACTCCTTAAAGAATCTCAAAAGCTAATCTGTTAATGTTATGGAAGAATTTTAGTGACATAACTTTTCCAGTTTTCTTTTCTGGAGACAGAGAAAACACTTTAGGATATGTAAAAGATGACATAAACCTGAAAAATTCTGTTCAAAATGCTCTTTAAAAATAACTTTGAAGCTAATTAGAAAACATTACTGATTATATACACTCCCACTCCCCATAATGAGCTCCGATACACCTTCTGATATGTAACTTTGGTATGGCTTGTTACAAAAAAAATATTAAATAAGTTGTAACATATTAATTACAAGCTCTGGTTTCGGTCACTGTGATGTAAAACAGGAAAGTACTAAGAACAAGAATTGGTGTGTTTGTATGACATGTTAAACCACAACTTAGTATTCTCTGCATTAACCACAGTAATCCTCAGACTTGCATTCTCCTCCAACCCCCACCCAACATGGCTAAGGTGGCATTCAGAAGTTTTTGGTTCTTTCCCTTAAGCACAGCTTCCCGCGTCATCTAAACTGGACATCACTTTTACCCTAACTACAGTAAATTCCAACCACTATCTTCAGAAATTATGGTTTGAACATGACTTGTTTGAATTTATTTAGAGTTAATGTAAAACCACAGTTAATTGCATGTGAGCTTCAGCTCATCCATGTCATGATAAACCACCATGCAGCATAACATTGAAACATGGATAGATTTCTTTTTCATGCTTTTTAGAGGTATCACTGTCCCTTCTACTTTTTTTTTTTCTTCACAGGAAGGAAACGTTCTTGAAGTTTAGATCTATGAAAAATGGAAGCTCTTGCAAGATCATGGTTTAACTTCTAAGTTGAAAGGCCATCCAAAAAAGAAGAAGAAGAAGAAGAAGCTTTATCCAACAAAAAGAGTTGCAACATCTTAAAATGTCAGTGTAACCCATCAGGGACTATAGCAGTGGATTTCTTGTACAGGCCCGGGGTTTGATTAGATGACCTCTGTGTTTACTTCAAAGTTGGTGTTACTTGATTATTACTGAAATTCCCTAGAAACAGCCTAAGTCAGTTTAAGAACTCAATCCAGAGGAAGCTGCGTTAAAGATTTAATTAGTTACTCCAATCACAAGAAACTCGTGTTACAGCCAAATGAAGAAAATGAATTTTTCAGGTCTCCTTACCCAGATATAAAATTTAATGAATTTCAGGGTCAACAGCTGTGCCACTACTGTTACTGAATTTTCATTGTGGAGATCCTGAAGTGAAAAGCCACTTCTCTGACAAGTTATCAGTAAACAGATTGCACAAGCAAGGGTGTAGTTCCAGATCACATATTCCTGACATTAGTAAACAACCTGCATAGGCAAGGGTGTAGAAGTTCCAGATCACAGCCACCTTGGAACATATTCCTCTCCCTCCAATTTTGCTAGTTCATTTCTTAAATTCTTTGCCTTCCTGAAAGCAAGGAATAACTTTTAACAACGATATAGAGGTGCCGAAAGCGTAAAACTAAAGGGTCACTTTAGCCTTCTAAAAGACAAACACATGTTATGGTTGGTTGGGATCTATCAGTTAAGAGAGAAAAACTACTTGCATGCTCCACACCAACTTTCAATCATCTTACCTAAAGGAATGTATAAATGCCTGCACTCTGTAGGAAACCAAGTAAGCATTTTGAAATGAAAAGAATGTTTCAGTACAAACACAAAGATGTTTCACAATAAGAGCAAAGAGCTCATATGGAAATATATACAGTAGTTGCAGAAGTCTAGATAAAGACTCAACTTTTAGCATTAAAAAAAACTACCTGTTGTACTTGACCATTCTGAGATACTGTTATACATTAAATGCAAGGGATTTCTTTTAATAGAAGTAGAGCATTTCTTCATTCCAAGTTCCTATAAAAGGCTAACTTTCAGGTGCTACAAACAGCAATCAAGTGAATGGCAGTTTTATGTAATTCTGCATGAAAAAGTAGGGCAATACAACAAGCATCTTCATAAAATCTGCTCACAAGGCTTTTTTTTGTATAACACTGTGGTGCTTGTTAATACGTTATCCATAGCAGTATCTCCAACTTCAGCATCCAAAACAAAGCTGCACATGACAATGCAAAGATGATTCTCTATTTTTTAAAAAAAAAAAAAACTTCACTTCCAGGGAATACAATTTAATTAACTCTATTAACCAAGATGCCCAGAAACTTTGTCCCCTACAGAAAAATCTCACTAACAGCACAATCACCCCAACAGCTTGCGAAGTCCTTGATTCTACACTAATCCAGTCCTTTGTTTCACAAGCCACTTGAGAAACCATTCTAGAAGGGAGCTATTATTTTCACAAAGTGCAAGCATTCAGGGACTTCTTCACTTCTACAGTCTAAAGATTCATGCAGCTCATAGTGCTAGCTTCAGACAGCTTCTCTCTGAACAAGAAGCAGAAGCAAAGAGTTCACATACATGGGGGTCGCTATTCGTAGCCCTACTGGTAAAATATTTACTACCTGGTTACATTATTGCAGGGTACATTTAGATTAAGGTGCTCTTCTGGGAGTCAGTTCAGAGCATGCCTTGCCTGATTATAACGCAGAATGAAGAGATTTTTATGAGGTATCATTAGAGATCAAGAGAAAGATATATAGACACATAACTAGATAGATAAAAACAATTCACCAGGAAAGAGGTGCCATTTGTATTTTTTGCATCAGACAGTGTCTTTAAGTGCAGTGAATCAGAACATGTGTTCTATTATCAAATCACATTAGGATGATGCAAGTCTCACTGTGATCACTGGTAGTCCAGACAGTGGACTGGAGTCTAACTCAGAGTAAACGACATTCCCCCACATCAAAGTGTTATTGGCAGAAAATCATCACAGTACCTCATACACAAAACTAAAATTCTGCACTGATTAAAAAGACATTTTACAGTCTAGGCACAACTTACACACTCATTTACTTCTTACTATGTATATTCACATACCAATGCCAAGAAGCTGGCGGCCAGAGGTAGAAATACTCTTATCAAAATAAATTTCCATTAAATAAAATCAAAATGCAAATCCCAGCAATCATCCACAAGGACCTTGCATCGATGCCTGGGTTAATTATTTTAGCTATGATAGAGTTAAACTCCAGTGCAGTGTAAAGAGGTAGGGAAAAATTAAGTCTTACTTCACATCTTCCAGTTTCTTTGTTATTACAGAACCAACCGTTGAAAACGCAGCAGAAGCTTTCTGCCCAGCCTGAGACAATGTTTCTGATGTCTTCTTATACCTATAGTTTTTTTAAAAGGTGATTTTTAGTATAACGCCTATGCATGCCATTATAAGAACAAACACACATTTTACTTTATATCAAGCTCATTTGAAAATAACAAGACATGCATTCTATGCTGAGAACCTTAAAAGAAACTTGTAAAGTAACCACCTCACTGAAGTAACCACTGAATTTGAGAGTCATCACATCTAGAAAGTTCTGTTTTGTAGCCTGCTTCCCATTTATCTCTATCAATACAAATTAAGACATTCTGCAAAATGACTGGTTTGTTTTTAAAAACTATAATTACTAACAAAATAAGCCAAAGATTTCACAAAATAGAACAAATTATCACTTGATAAAAGAGGCAGGCTGTTCAAGAACCGACTGCTCTTGCAACAAATATGGCAAAAAAAAATTCTACACCACACAACTTCAAAACAGTAAAAATCAGTTCACATAACTGATAGAATAACATGGCAAATCTTTCCTCAATGTACTACTCCATATTGCCTGTATGTGGGAAAAGGTTACAAGTTTCAACACTCTTTCCCCATGGAAAAGACTGCCCCCATATTAAAAAAAAGAAAAATTCAACCACCTGCAGAAAGGTGGTCCCATTCAAATGTCCTGCCCCTACCCACCAAAGTAGGCTTCTCTGTGCACCATTTCTTGGAACTCAGCTTGTTATAAATCAGAAGCAGGTAAAGCTCATGGGCTGCACGTGGTCCCCAAAGCTATTCTTCTGGCCCCTAAGCTCCATAGCACTTACCCAATTTTTTAGAAAAAAATATTTTTGAAAAATAATTTCAGAACTAAATTGCCCCCGGGGCCTCCAGAAGTATGGGGACAATTCCATCACATTGTGAGAGGCCGCCAGGCTGTTTTACACCCAGGAAAGCCTTTCTTTTTCTAACAGGAAGTGACCAGGAAATTGTCCTTCCAGTGACTTTTTGCTGAAAAAAGCCCTCCCCTGTATCTAAAGTAGGTTGGGGTGAGATCATCCCCCAAACCACCTGAGAGTTTAGGACCACTTTTTGGTGCCAAAAAAGTAGACTTTTTTTTTTTTAAAAAAAAATTCTCCTCTGGAGGTGGCAGTAATGACCAGAACTTTTTCCTCTAAGGGCCACAGGGGGCAATGTGTCCCACTAACCTCCAAAAGTTGCCCACTCCTGCTGCAAATACAAGTATGTCTGTCATTTGGGGCAATGATAAAGTGAAAAAAACAACAACATACGCATTTGTTGATGTTACATCTTGCTACCCTTTGGAAAGGTTCTGCCTCAGCTCCTGCAAAGAACTGATTCCCAATTTCCTCTTGATTTCTGCTAGATGCTTCTCTTTAGCAGCTAGCACCTGTGACAAAGTTTGAATTTCTTCTTCCACCTACAATACAGAACAAATGAAGAAAGCAGTTAAAGAAACATAAGAGACTGATGCTGTGATCCTGTATTAACAAATAGCTGATGTAAGTGTCTGTTACATAAGTGGTTTAGCATTCTCACGCTTACAAATACAGCATCAAAGTAGCACAGGCTCTGTTTCAGTCCCTCTGAAAGCGCCTTGTCTCCAAAGAAACTGTCCCCTCAGGCATGAAAAAAATAGGCGGCTCAGGACAGCTTACTATAAACTGTTCTACAGATGGCACTTAACACCAGGGAAATTAGCTAAAATGTATAAAGGTTCCAATAATAAATGCTGGGAATGCAAAAATAAAGAAGGGGCCTTTTACCATATTTGGTGGCTGTGTGTCAGAACTAAGTAATTCATAAAGCAATCACAAAAATTTTAAAAATAAACTTTCTGATGAAACCTGAGCTCTACCTTCTAAACATGTTAAACATTATGGAAAACAAGACGGTGATTCAAAGATCTTTTTATATATGATTACATTAGCTAGAACTTTATATGCCCAAAACCAGAATGATTCTATGACTCCATCAGAGGAAGTATGGCTCATTAAAATTTACGATATGAAGGAAATGGACAAATTAACCATACTAGTAAATGATAAGACTTCAGATAACCTTAGGAATGACTGGAAATGCCTAATTAATTATTTAGAAGAGAAATGGGATAAAATACCAGTGATAAGTACAGAGGCATAATTGTTGGTTATGAAGAATAATGACAGAAAGATATAAGGATAGGACATGGTATGACATAATGACTGTATTATTTTCATAAATTAGAGGATTTAGGAATATAAATAGTGTAAATAATGTAATTAATAATATTAGAAGTGTACAATATGATTTTGGAAGAACTATTTAAAGGTGATGTATTATTACAGATGCTACAAAATTTCATGCTTAGCAGATTCAATAATGATTTTGCTCTTTTTTGAAGAGATACCATATATTAATCAATGGATTCTTTTTATGATTACTTTTCAAGTCATATTAATATTGCTTGTAATATTGCATATTAATATTGCTTGTAAGCTTTATTTTGTAATAAAAATTAGAATTAAAAAAAACAGCTTCTTCTTGTTGCTGCTTGCTATTTTCATTTTCTTCCCCTTCCTTCTCTTTTATCCTCTTCTATACAATACACAGAAATAGAATCTTGACTTGACAAACCAGTTCTTTCCTCAAGCACCCCTCAAATGCAGCAAGCCCAAGTACTTTCATTTTCTGCCGCAGTCCCTCTCCAAATAGTAACTGGAAGACAGAGGCTGCAGAGGAAAGCAGAGGAATTTGAAATACTGTGGGGCAGCTAACTGTTTGGATACAGCAGAAGGCAACATCTGGCTGGAACATGCACTATAAAACACACAGAAAGCATTCCTATTTCAAATTAAGGTTTACCTTAGCAAGCTCTCTTCTTAGCTCATCCTGTTCTTCTTCCGATAAGGCTTCTGTAACATTCACTGTAGCAGCTGCATCTTCTCCAACTTCTGGGATAGCTTCATTTTTCAGCAAACCTTGGAAAAGCAACCCAAACATTTAATGTGTAAGACAAAAATGTAATGTTTACTATTGTATTTGCTGGTGTATAAGACTCACTCTTTCTCCTGAAAAACAGTGTTTGAAAATTGGGTGCATCTTATATGCCTGTGTGTCTTATACACCAGCAAATAGCATTTGCCAGTGTATAAATGGGGTGTATCTTATACGCTGGCAAATACAGTACTCTTAAATCAGTAAAACTTTATCTAAGGCATTTATGTGTTGCTTCTTAGTCTACCAGGTCCCCTGTAGCAATATGCAATATACAGAAATGTTCAAAAAATACAATACATAAATACAATACATAAATAAAAAACATTTTGAACAAACTAAAAACACTTCTTAAAAATAATTTTCTAAGGTTTTAAGAGAAAACAGCCAGAGAAATTTCAAGGACCAAAAACCATGCGCAATAGCGCCTATATATCTGCCTGCTGGAAGCTCAGAAGAGATGGAGCCAACCCAACTTTCTTTAGCTGGCAGTTCTACAGTGAGAGTGCTGCTACAGAGAAAGCCCTGTCATGTGTACACACCAACCCACCCTCACAGGATGCTGGGGCACACAACAGAACCTCCGATGAGGACCTCAAATTTTAGGCAGGCTCATATGAGGAAAATGATTTTTCAAGTATCCTGACCCCAAGCCATTTAATGCTTTGTAAATCAAACAAGCACCTTGAACTGAACTTAGAAGCAAAGTGGAACCCAGTGAAGCTCTTTTAAGATTGGAGTCATATGGTCTCTAATACAGTAGGATAGACTAGATGTATGAAAGTAGGACCCTAGAATTTCCATGGGGGCTGGGCAACCCAGAGAATTTCTGTTATATATTTGATCCATTACAGCACTTCACTCCACAAGAAAAAAAGCTTTGAGATTTTAAGATTATATATTAAAAACCACAGATACACAGAAGGTTCCACTAGCTCCACTGTTTTCAGTGTGTTTTAAAATAATCACAAGTAGTGACAAAAAAGAGGCAAGATACCAAAGGTATTATAAAAAAGGGCTAGAGCAGTTTCTACAGCCAACTATATTTGAAGCCTGCCACTGATTCACTTAAATTCAATGTCAGCACATGGCAATCACAGTCACCTCAAAAACATGACCTTATAGTGGGCCAGTAGAATATCACAGTCAAGAATACTGCTAAGTAGTACTTGCAGCTGCTGAAACATCCTTGAAAAGTAACAGAATTCTGTCTTTTCCACCTAGTTCCAGATAAAAGTCATATATAGTTATCAAAGCAGTCTTAGGCCTACCATTAGGCAGGAAGTAAAACTGAAATGAAACTTAATCATCAACAATAGTGAAATGTGTCGGAAACATTACATTCATATTTGCACAGGATTTTCCTTAACACGTATTTTTATGCCCTTTCGTGTCCTAAAATACACATTTGTGTACACAATCTATCTGAGCCTAGGACTCTGCCCAAAAATTCAGAGAAAGAAAGACTGTGCATGACACTGCTCTGATCCACACACATTATCCAGGAAGTGCAGATTTATTTACTTAATGTTAAAATGTATACCAAATAAAGTTACCCAACATGTACTTCTATAGTGTGTCCAAGGCAAAATTCATATTATCTTGTTGCAATCACTAAAATAATCATATGAAGTAGATTATTACTCCCACACTGCAGACTGAAGGGCAGCCATGAAGAAAGGGAAGGCAGGGGAACATCCAAGGTTAGCTGCTCAGGTCATGGCAAAAGTGAAAGTCAAAACCTGAAGCAATCAGGTTCACAGCTAAACCGTAGCTGCTACATAATACCAGCTTTAGACATCTTGGCTACCAAGTTTCCAACAACAAAGCAGGAATCAGTTAGGTGACATGAACCATCTATGAACGCTTGGGAAAAAGTATTTCGCCCTAGGATCTGAAAATTGGAAACAAGTTTGAGCAAACTTGGGTCAAAGTCAAGTTTTCTGAACAGCTGTCTCAGACATCAATTGGCATGTTTCATATCTTTTTATTTTTCTCTTAAGAACCAAAACATCATGTACATTCAGAACACTTAACTATCAGATCACTTTTCTAAGATTAAAGTTGGCACCCTTACCTACTCCTGTTGTCAGGCAAATACACACACTCTTCTTTATACTTAAAAGCAAAAGCACTAGTAAAAATCTATCACATTAAAATGCCATAAGTTGTAATTCCACTAGTGTTATACATGAGTGCCAGTACACTCCAGGTGCAACAGGCAATATGTTCGGGGAAAAATCCACCATCCATCTTGATACATTTTTATTCTGGAGGGACATAGTCCTTCTAACAAGACCACATTTTAAGCAGAGAATCCCGATGATCCAACTATGCTTGAAAAAAGAGAACTTTTAGTTCTACATACTGAATAAATTAATAAAATATGGCCCTAATTTAGAGGACAATGCCACTCTTATCTGCAGCACCACCCTTTGACTTTCATGGTTCAGATCCTACAAATCTGATATAAACATCAACAAGATGAACACTCAAATATGCGGTGCTTCTTTATGTAGCCACTCGTGTTCATTTTATTACATATTTTTCAAGTTTATGGCAAGGAACCTTCTGGGTTCCAAGTTCTGCTTAAAATCGGTGTTATTCACTAGCTTTATTCAACTACTTGCATGTGCCTATGTGTGTTCAATTAAAACAACTGAACAGTGCTGTTCCCAGGAGGGTGTTTATACATGCTCTATAACAAATAAAATACAAATATAAATATGAGTGCATTTTAATATTATCAACTAGGTTTCAGCTGCTCCTTTGGTAACAGTAGTTACCCTGTTTTCTCATCCATTAATTTTTTAATATAGAAGGTATTTCTATCCTTTAAGTGCCCCACTCTCACTGATCCAGTTCCAATGGCTCGTCTCAGCACAAATTACTACACATATGAACCCAGTTTCCATAAAGCAAGCTGAACTATGATCTACCTTTACACTACCACTTTTCTTTAAAAGTACTGTAGATATAAAAACACATTAAGAACTAGCTTCCAGGAAGCAAACCATAGATGCAAAAACACATTAAGAGCATTACCCGGATTCTTCTGTACAGGTGAATCAGGCGGGGAGAAAGTCATGCTGGGAGACAGGTAGAGGTAGTTCCTGTTAACTCCAGTATCAAAATTGAAAGGAGATTTGTAATCCTCATACAGGTCCGTATCTAGCCAGTCTGCTACAGAGATCTCAGAATGCATGACCATTCATTGCTGGCCTGCAGCCACTGAAGCATCCATCCTTTGCACACGACACTTAACTTGCTAAATTTTGAACCACCAGTTTTAAAATGTTAGGCACTCCCAGTGTGCCATTATTTCCACTCAAGAATACTAGAGTTTTCTATGATTATGAGGGCTAGGATTTTTAGGATACCGGCTCTGCTCAGGTACTCCTTAACTGCAGTTATTCATGAAATACACGGTAAAGTCAATATCTTCTCCATATAAAAAAAGAGCTCTCTGCATAAGAAAGTGTGTGCAGTATACTGAATGCCTAACATCCTGGAAAGCATCACACTGTGCAGGATTATACCAAGAGTTCCCAGTCATTTTTTAAATTGTCAGCTGACAGCAGTTGTACCAGGATATCCTTAATCTTCTAGGACACAAAAGGATTACTATCCTTAATCTATCCTATAAGCCATCTGTGTAGGACTTTATGCCTGATTAATGGAATAGATTTTTCTTCTCCAAAATTCAGTTTGCCAGCCCTGTTTTTCTCTTAGCACAGTTACAGCTGATTCACGTGTAGTGGCAACACTTGTTTACTACTGCATAGTATCAGGAAAGAGTTGTAACCATTTCCCAAGTATTTGTATAAAAACATGAAAGAAAATGTGCTGGCACACAACGTTTGGGTTGCATCTTAAAATGTGTGAAATTTTGTTGGGTCAGACTACAACAGTCCCTTTCCTTTTTGTACTTGCAGTGTCTACAAGTAACTAACAAAAAGCTGCATGCATTCTAAACCAACCAATCTTTGTTTCATATGAAGCTGCTTACACACATGCTATAACCTTATCTAGTTCTGCTACAGTGAAGGCTAGAGAGCACATGGCTCTTTATTAGTCAAGGAAGTAGAACATCAGCAAACATTAAGAATTACAGTTTGTTCCAGTAACGTGTCAGCAAGAAGGAAATAGAAGGGGAAGCAGTGATGCTTACAGAAGAATCCAAGTAAGTGTCTAGGTTGCCACAATTAACAGACAGTGGAAAGGAAAGGGTCAGGAAATATGTGAGTACAGAACAGCAGGCAGACATAGCTGAACTAACCAGATTTGAACAGAACGACAGTGGAAACCTCTGAAGCATGACATAGTCGCCAGTTTAGGTCATAACAAAACTGTGATTGTGGTGGAGATGGTCATGATGAAGGAAACGAAGAGCAAGCTCAGTTACAATAATCTACCTGCACTTAAGTCATATTTTCCACACAGATATATCTCTCACCTAACAAGGCATCCAGAGTTGATGCAAGAGTTACATTCCTTTCGGATCT
The DNA here is from genome assembly GCA_948474755.1 of Ctenosaura bakeri. Lineage (NCBI taxonomy): Eukaryota > Metazoa > Chordata > Lepidosauria > Squamata > Iguanidae > Ctenosaura > Ctenosaura bakeri. The sequence continues at coordinate 252,270 of CAOLHI010001666.1, forward strand.
AGAATAAACAGACCAGTCAATGGTTGTTGAAAGCAGGGTAAGTTTCAGTGGCCTCTTGTGACAACAGAAATGGAGTCTCAAAAGTCAATCATCAGCTGGTACTTCCTCAGCTTTCCAAAAAGCATCTTCCTTTTCTAGAAGCTATATTACAAGATGCATTCCCAAATCAACAAGAACGTATATGTAGAGAACCTTCAAGCCTCCAAATTTTGATGAATTACTACTCCTAGGATGTCTCATCACTGATTAGGCTGGTGACATGAAGCAGAGTTCAGCAGCATCTGGAGGATCACAGGTTCAACAGTTCTGTAATAACAGGACTGGGGAAGATGGGATAGTGCTGTGCTTCTCTACCTTTGCAGATTGTTCTTCTTCTGTAAATATATTTTCCTCTCCTTCCTGGCCAGAGTGAAAATTTAAAAGCCTCATGGCACTAGTAGGATTCTATTCTCACCGTTTAATATTCAGTTCCACACAGAGCATTATAGTGTCCCCTCTTCTCTAGGCGCAGCGTATGCTTAGAAGGCAAAGAGAACTTTCTGAACAGGTGAATTTTAGCACCTTTTTACAAGCTTACAGTAGTACTGCCAGTTAATCCATCACATTTCCTTGTTAATATCAGGCCAGAAGCTTTAATTTTATTACAAAGGTGTTGATGAGGCAGCAAAGTGGATTGCTTGTGACCAAGACACTTGAGCCAATTATAGTTGAGTTAACCTGAATGAGTTGCAATGTAAAGTGACTTGTTCAGGCTTAGCCAAGCATTATCAAGCTTCTTCCATGCCGGTTGTCAAGTAATTGGATTGTAATTTTATCTGCTGAAACATGGTTCCATTGCTAATCACCGTATAGTAGCCATCTGAGGAGAAATAACAAGTGGTCACCTAGACACTCACATATGCTGGACAAGTGACAATGAACAGAGGGGTTAGCAGAACCCACCTGCCCCTCTATATGGGAAAGACTGCTACCTCACTTGCAGTGACATGGATACAGCAAAATATTCCCAAAGCACATTTTTAAGAGAATATAGTAGAAGAATACTTCCTAAATGCTGGTGAAGCAAACTCTCCCACAATTTCTTCTGAAGAGTACACTCATCTTCCAATCCACTTGCTAAATCAAGGACAGGGAACCTCTTTCAACTGAGGACAATACTCAATTTCAGGGAAACTTTCAGTGGTAGGTGTGGTGAAAGCTGAAAGAGTATCAATATATTTTGGTATAAAACTCTTCCTGTTGCTAAACAAGCCTTGCAAGAGCCATTTCAAACTTTTAGAATCTATGCAAAAACTGAGAAACTAAATGTCATGAGAAAACATGGCCATCTCAGAAAGCCTAGAAGGAATGGGACTACAGAACAACTGCATTTGGAGTCAAGTCCCTCACCCAATATTAAGCCATAGCTTGAGTTATGAGGAGAAGAGGAAATAGAAGGCTGTAATTTGTAAGTGTTGGTACATCAGGAGAATCTGTATAAGAAGGGTCTCAGAAAACTGTCCTAAAGAAAGATGCCTGTTGTTGGAAATGTCCTGAGGGCTAGAACTGTAAAATGTAATATGGAACAAGATGTTCTATAATGAAGTTTCCAGACAACTAGCTACATCAATCTGATGCAGCAAAGCACTCTTAAGACTCATTTTGTTGTGGCATAAGATTTCATGGAATAGAGCCCACTTCATTATATTCATGGAGTGTGATCCTCAGTTGTTAGGTGTATACAGAAATGGAGATATGTATGAGGAAAACATGAGAGGTTGGAATCACAAGACAGTGGAATAGAAAGGATACAATCTAGTGATTATAAAGTTTATACCATTATTGTCCTATTTAATAGTCTTCTGCACCAATGCATGCCACCTTAATTTCTCTTCAACACCTTGTTTACCTTTCTTTACAGTGGCTTTTTGTATGCAATGCTAAACCATGGCTTAGTATGAGAAAGAACAGCTGCAGATGATTGTAATGAAGTTTGCAGACTCCCTTCTCCAGCAGCCACAAGAAGGAACTTATAACCTTTTCCTTTTATTTTAGATTAACCACAGCTTGTTGTGACATCCAAATGCAAATGAAATGCAGACAGAAGAAATAAGTCAATGAAAGAACACAGTTAATAAGCTAGATTCTCATATTAACAAAACTGATTCTCAGCAGTTGTGCAGCTGTGAGGAACAGAATACTAAAAGGCATGCAAATATGAAAAGTTCACATAAGGATCCTGAAGATGATTGGTCAAAATAGTCTGAAAGGCAGCTCTAAAAAGAAAATACATCTCTATCAACAGCTGCCTCTAAAGAAACTAAACTTCTGACCACCACCAGTATCATTCTAGTTAAGTATGAACTATAGCCAAAGGACTAAATACTTGAAATGTTATCATCTTTAGTTGGAAAGTGCTCACTAGCTTGTAGATTTATAGGTGTTGTTTCAACTATGCTAAAATAGTAATATAAAAATGGTGGGGGCTTCACTCACCACAGTCACTACTGCTAGAGAACAAAGAGTCATATTCCAAGCTGGAAACCACTTTCACATTTACCTTTAGAGGATTCTAGCCATGTGTAAGAAAAGGGAAAAAAGTTAAATTATTTCTCAAGAGCAAGGGGGAGAAACAACATCATACAATACTATAAAGGAGCACATTCATTTGCATTATTCCCTTAGGAATGATAACAACATTCTTTTTCAGGACTTCCTTGTGTTAACCTGACATCCTGGTCAATTTTAAGCAGGTGCTTGGGCACCACCTCTCATATTAAATACAACACTCAGTCTTGAAGAGTTCACACTCAATACAATAAAATCCTCTCAATATGTGGCTCTCCAGATGTTGTTAAAGTTCAGTCCTCATCATCCTTCAGCACTGACTATGCTGGCTGGAGGTTCTAACAACATCCGGAGGGGTACAAGTTTGTCATCACTATCCTAGTCTCCCATGTCCTCTACGTGTATGAGGCTTATGAGTCACTTTCATAGCATACAGTGATATTATAGGTCAAATCAAAGTATGACAGTTTTGGAGGCTGTGCCATAAGGACTGCTACATGTCAGAAAAGATTTCTGTCTTCCGCAGGACTACCATTTAAAGAGCCTGAAGTACAAACCTTTAGCCTGTAGTTCACACAAATAAAAGTATTTTGTGTGCTCAGGAAACCTGAGTGTTCATTTGGCAGTCATTAATCTATGAGCAACCTTCTTATATAAACTTTATACCACTGACGTCTCTGTCCTAATTTCAGAGACTGCAGAAGAGGAGAAAGCAACAGAGCTGGAACAGTGACCTATACTAATGGGTATATTTAGATAAAAATGTAAGAGGATTTTATGTAGTAGAGGATTATCTTCTAAAAAGAGTTTGATTCTGAAATGTTGTTTTCAAGTAGACTTGTACACTACAAGAAAACAACTTTTGGGTAAAACACAGAGAAAAAGATCTAAACTGATTGATGGCAGCAATCCAAGGTTTCAAGGCCAAAGTCTCTCTCAACCCTATGTGAAAATAAAAGGTGAGGAACCCCATGACCTTTTGCTGGCAGAGTACCTGTCCTGTCATAGAGCCCTTCTCCTTTTCTTCCTCCACCATAGCATCCTGTCCAAAAACAGTTACACCAATACACTGGCAACTATACATTATGTGGATAACTGAAACAGAGACATCTGAAAAATCTTTGTGCTCCAATGGGGCATTCAAAATATTTTTACCCTCGGTCAACTTAACAACTTCCAAAGTAAAATAGTTTTAATCAGAGGGGGGAAGGTTTATGTGGCTAAATGTCTATACTTGCACTATTTGTTGAAGAAACAAGAAAATTCCACCTCTACTTGCTCATCCTGTTGTGTGACCCTCCATGTGCCCTTAGGAGCCACAGAGGGAAATCCTACTTCTGCTCACACCACCATAAACAATTTGGGCACAACAGTGCAAACAACTGTTGGTTTTCTAGACACAGACATGGAAATAAACTCCTAAAAAGTTCACATGACCACAAACAAGGCTTACAACCAGTATGCATACCAAAAGCAGAGGAAAATACACAAGTTGTCTAGGCCACAGGCAGCAATTTTTTTTTTCAGGAAAGAAGGAATGCAAGGTAACAACTCTTGAAGATTATTCTATGTTTTACAGTTTTCCCTTCAGTACAACCAAGTTTCCATTTCATCTCCATCAGAAAAACTCTAGAAGAAACCCTAAGAATCAGTTATCTGTCTAAATGCGCAGATCTACTGAACTGTTTTACTCACTAGTCAGAGAAAGAAATAAACAATCAAATATTTACAAAGAACCCTCTTTCTAGCTAAATCTTGAAAGGTACTCAAAAAATCATACAGAGCTACGAAGAATCTGCTGAAAAGAGATTTTTCACCAAAGTCTTTTAAGTGTCACACAGACACATGCCCACTGTTTGTACAGAATACCATGCTGGGTATAAATAAGGTAACAGGGCTCCCTCTACTGGGTTGTCTTTATTCTACGTTTGTCTGTTCAAAAAAAAAAAAGAGCTTTGGCTAATGTTTACACAGACAGCATAAGCATCCAAGAAGCCATGGACCAGAGCTCAATGACATTTGCAAAGCTACTCTGATTTCCAAAGCCTAAATCCGGGCAACACACAGCCCTCCTGATGCTGTTGAATTAAAAATCTAAATCAGCTTGCATAGCTGGGTAGTAAGGAATAATGAGAGTTGCAGTCTAAAGATATTTGGAAGGCCAGATATTCCTCACCTCTGATGTTAGGAATATAGCAAGCCAATGTAAGTTCCACTAACTTAATGGGTTTATTCCAGTTGAGACTAACAGCTAGATTTAGGCCTAAGGATGTTTCCGTACAGAGGCCTGCTAGCGCTGTGAGTCGAGAGACACCGAACAACTAATTCCTTTCAGCTACCCCTCACTTTCTCAGTGGCATGGAGTTTTGTTTTGGTGGATAAACATAAAAGAGAGACAGACAGATTGAATGACCAACAGACAGACAGACAGTGACAGTGATGGGAAAGCACCAGGCAGTTACAAGTTGTACATAACACTATTTGAATACCACTGCCAAATTCTATGAATGAAACATAATTACTGTATTTGCTGGCATATGAGACTCACTTCCCCCCCCCGAAAAATACTGTTTGAAAATGGGGTGCATCTTATACACAAATGCATCTTATACGCCAGCAAATACAGGTACTGTACAACATGTGCCTCGTTTGGACACACATGCAAAACAAAAACAAAAAAATTAAGGGGTTGGCTGTGTTTGCCTGCTGTGAAAAAAACAAAGGGCCTTGTGGCACCTTAAAGATAAGCCTTTGTGGACTCCAGCCCATCTTATCAAATGCATTCAAGATCTGTTCTTCACAGCTGGACTATTCAGCACTGGTTTACAGCGTAATGTAAGTGGCAGGGCACATCTATGAAATTAAGAATAATTCTAAGTTAACCTATCTACACCAGATTTAGAGTTCACTCCAGGATCATGCTTCCAATATGGGCCATCATGATGCCTATCAGAAGTCCACAAACAGGGCATTAAGATAGCAACTGTCTTCTCACATTCTGGCATTCAGCAGCATACTCCTTGCTTCACAAACATTTGCATTTTTAAATGTAAAGCCAAATGTGTAATTTTCTGCACATTCCAGAAGTCTCCTATTTTGACAAGATAAGACTCAAAGACAATGTTCAAAGAAAAAATTAAGCACAACTGTGTTCTTTGTGAGTCATCCTACAAAGTATGCAGAAACTGAACAGCAAATATGGCAAATACAGCTCCCATCAATTTATGCAGCACACAGATTTTATATGTGCCCACACAGCCTAATTTAAAAGTTTTAATGCATTAAAAAGATTTCAAGCAGTTCATGCAAGATGAGCTCATGCTTTTGCAATGTTAACATGAAATGCATTCATGCCTTTGTTAGTACTGCTACCAGATATTTAGCAGAGGTTATGAACTCTGTCACAGTCACAGCTTGAAAGAATTCTTTTGCTCCCAAATACTCATCTTAACATTCTTTAAAATGGAAATAAAAACAAACGGTGGGTAAGGGTAAGCACAAATATTTTGTTTTAGGAATAACCTGTGATCAATACAAATAAGTCTGGTTCATGCTGAGATAAACGTGGTATCTGCTGTGGTGAGGAGAAAGTGGGAGAGGGCTGTTATAATTTTGAAGAGGGGGCAAAAGCTGCAAGGAAACAGTAGAATAAGTTTCTTAAAACTGTGACTTTCTAAGTTGGCTTTCAACATAAAGAAAAGGCAGCATTATGAGAAGATACACTTAATTGTGTCATGTTTAGTTTTTGCCTTTGTTAACACAGTCAAAGATGAAGAATTCCTATTCAGTAGGTATGAAATAACTCTTAACCTTATTCCTCATTGTCTAGGATCACGGTGGTTTCTGAGACAGCATGCTCAGTAAGTATGAATAGCAAAATTTACATAGAGAGAGAGAGGGAGGGAGGGAGAGGGAGAGAGACTGACTAAGAATGGTCATCTCTGGTTAGTACTTGGTTGGGAAACCACCAACGAATATCCACTGCTGTAGGATATATTTCAAACAAAGGAACTGGCAAAACCACCTTTCTTGCCTAAGAAAACTCTTACGAAATTCATGAGGTCACTGTAAGTCAACATTCAACTGGAACATGTACACACACACATGCACTCACATGTGAAGTGGTTACACAAGTCTTTATTCCAGCTAAATTCTATTTGATGTATTATTCCCCTTCTGCACTATTTAAATTTTTAGAGGTTATTATTCTATTTTTGTACTTTCATTTTATTCACTATGTTGGATGACCCTGGTCAGAAAGGTGTTTTAGAAATACTGCAGATAAAACAAGAATTTCACTACAGATAAATATATTGTTATATCTACAGTATTTATAAGTCATCTTTCTTGACCAAGTCTGCCCAACAGGTAAATGCACCATTGAGACAGCAAGGTGTAGTGCTTTGTATTATAGACAAAGACTTCAACAAATCAGAGCTGAAAACCCCCTCGGCCACAGAAACCCACAGGAAGATCTTGGGCAATTCACACTGTCTTAGTCCAAGAAGGAAAAAAGGCAAATAAATCTTGCCTAGAAAACCCTACAACAGGGTCACCATAAGTCGGAGTCAACATGAAGACACATAAAAACAGCATCAGAAAGAGAAGGTCATGTGTTTACGGTGTAGTAAATATACAGTCACCTCTCTGGTCACCAAGAATGGATTACAAGATATAATATGGCCTAAACCAAAACAATGGAATCCTTCTGACTCCAAAGCCCAGTTTTCTCCATCTTAGCATTTATACTCTGAAAACAAATTACTCCTATTACAAAATAAAACTGCTCAATGAAACCAAGCAAGCCAGTCATAAGATATTAATCAGTGCTACTAAAAGCTAGCTTTGTTTCACTGAACAGCTGTCACAAGTCTAAAGTTAAGGACTAAAATGAATTAGAACTTTATGAAGTAATTTGTTCTAGAATTTCAAAATATACACTGCTGCAAAATAATTTAAGTTCCCTTGCCAGCTAGTCATCTCTAGTGTCTATGCTCCCATTAACAGCTATCCAATTTTCTATTATAAAAACACTTATCCAACCCCTATCAACAAGGCAGCATATAGAACTAACATAAGCAACTATAAACCACAACAACCAATGAAACAAAACAGACTAAAGCATATGAGGAACACCTTTAGTCCTTCATTTGCTTTGGTCTACAAATTGCAAAGGTCCCATCCAGCATGACTGAGTGTGAGATTAGGTGAGTAAGAGTCCATAATACACAGAGAGCCAAAGACTCACAACACTGGAGTAAACAACAAAACCAGAAAGAGATTTTTCTTTACAATTCTGGGCAAACAGGAAGGTCTCAACCTAGTGATTAACAAATTGTAACACTGACATTAGATGAGCCTCTTGGGAGAGGGTCTTCCCAAGTCTGGACATCACACAGAAGTTCCCTGCTTTGTAAATACTGTACTGTAATGCAGTAATTTCTACCAGAGAGAGTACCTGGAGAAGGACCCCTTTGAAACATCGCAGCACTCAAGCAGATTGGTATGAGAATCTTCCTTGGACATTTGGGCCACAAATTATTAAGGGCTATATGCATTGGCTCGGTCTCTCAGTTATCAAGTCAAATGAGACTTCCACTTAGCAGTATTTAAGGAGGATTAGCCTACTTCAATGGCCCTGCTGGCTGGGCAACTATGAGCACTGTAGTTCAAAAAAAAGCATTTATTCAAAGTTCTGCTTCACCTACACTGAAGGGCAGATGTTAGGTAACAGAGCCAGAAGAGGAAGTTGCTGCACATAATAATTATTCACTTTTATAAGAGTTATGAGAGCACCCTAAGGCTTGTTTTAGAAGAGGCATTAGTGCTGGGAAGAGGTCCAAAATGATTCCTACATTTAAAATATGCTTAAAGATGTCAGCTAGGCAAATCTACTTTTGCCACGTGGACTCTATGAAGTCAGAAGGTGAACACTGTGAAATTGCATCATCTTGGCAGATACAACTAACTGTGAGTCACAGATGCAATAGTTCCCAACTACTCCAAAGATTCAGCTTTTTGATATCACTGTCAGACAAACAATTCTACATTGCCAAAGTCATCAGAGGTCCTAGAATCGCATATTACCTTGTGAACCCTGCAACACAAATATCCTTTTCATACACAGTGATTATACTTTATTCTCTTATATACCCAACTCAACTCTCCTCACTAGGTCACATCAAAGTGCCATGAATTACCACCATTAATACACCCCAAGGGCACTATTTGTACATTATGCTTGTTCTAGTGCTTTTATCCAGATCAAACTGTCCATTACTATTATCAAACCATAAATAAATTTGCAAGACAAGTTAGTGCACAGGCATATACTCACAACTAAGACTATGAAAGAAGAATTTGACTTTAGGCATCCCTTCCTTTCACTGAAGAAATTATATTCTTAAAAAATGCTAAAAATATTGTCAAGATATTTAAGAGCCTTCCACAGCTGTTATCTTTGTTTTTTGAAAAATAGCTTTGTTTTGTGTTCCATTAAGCTACAGGTAATGGAAATAGCTAATACAGTTTTGTATTTAACCATTTATTTGTCCATCACTGAAAGCCAGGAATTCCATGAAGGGAAGTAAGTAGAATCCCCCCAGGCAAATGAACACAGAGGCGATGAGGGAAGAGAACAATCATTTGACATTTTTCACCACCTTGCTTTGCTTGGCAGTAGAAGACAGAAAAACCAGGACTCCTACTAAAGCAGCTACCATCAAGTCAGATGGCTGCATTTCTGTTAAACACAGGAGAGTCTCAGTACAAGCAGTGTCTTTATGCTACTTCAGGTTGCCTGAAGTATTTTAATGCAGTTAGTTTCCTAAACTTCTATATGAAATATGAGAAATCAAAACAGAAGGACCATACAGCTTCCTGAAACTAGAATTAAATCAAGCTGAAGCAAGAGAGGAAGAGAGGGATACACAATCAGCATCAGCTCTGCTTAACAACCAGGCTCCTCCTTCCACTGTCTGTCACCTAGCAGCAGCAGCCGCCACTGTTGTTCCATCAGGCTACAGTAAAGGAAGAGGAAAAAAAGACAATTGGTGCCATTTCATCAGTTTAGCTGAGAGTTCATCAATCACTTGCTCCTGTTCTCCTTGGAGCAAGTGTCCGTTCCAGGTGGGTGTACAAGAACTTTGTAACAAGGCACTAGTGCATACCTTAGCTTCCCTCTCCTTCTCTCTCCATTATTTTCCTTTTGTGTCTTTTAAAATGCAAATCTGAGGTCAGAGATTATCTCATTATTGGTCTGAGCAGTTTTTATTGATTAAACACAGTCTTTTTTGCTTGGATAGTATGATAAGTAATTTTTAAAAAGCTTCAGACTGACAGAAAATGATCATACACTCCATCAGTCCACCTAAATCAGACACCAATAGTGTAGACTTTACAATGGTAGGACATACACTCACTACAAATGCCTGCCTGTTCCTCTTCTCAATATTACTGCCATATATTTAATATACACACTGACACATTCTCTTAACTTCTCGAACAGTGCTTCTGAAACTATCTGCTATGGTGGACTAGAAGGGTTTTCTCCCTCACTGTGCCAGGGACCAGCAAGGTATTTGTGCCTATAGAATACAACTATTTCTTTCTTGGAAACTTGCTATGAACTGGCAGCCAACACCTCACAGACCAGATGCGGTCCACAGACCACCAGTTTGAGTAGTACTGTTCTAAGAGACACCATTAGGAGAGGAAGACCCTTAAGAGCTAGAGGCCTGCATCCTACTGGTAGTCCCAACTAAGAGTAGATTCACTGAATCAATATGAACTTGTAGGTCAACACTTAGATAAATTCCACCAATTCAGTGGATACTCTATTTAACTGAGCATGCTGAATTGATTTAGGGAATATTTAGCAAATGTAGGGACCTTTCTGCAGATACACTAATATTATCTTTCAAATCCAGAATGAGGTAACAAAACAGAATATTTAGTGATATTATTTTACAGAATTTTCTTCCAACAAAACTGCCTTGTATGATGATGGTGATGATGATTATCTTTATGTCCCTCCTTTTCCCCAACCTGGGACTAAAGACAGCCTACAAAAGTTAAAAATACATGTTTTTACATCACAGAAACCTTCTAAAAAAATTACACTATACAAAACAATTACACTAGCAATTAAATTAAAAGCAGTTTAAACAAACCATTAAGAGGAAGAATAACAAATATGAACACAGTACATGAAAGGCCCTTTTCCTCTGAGCAGTCAGCCTTAAAGGATCTGGGGGGGACTTCACTTCCTTATGAAAGGGCAGCAAGGAGAACACCAATCTAACCTCTCCAGGAAGGGAGCATAAGAGCCTGGGAGAAGTAATCAAGAAGGCCTTCTTTTGTGCTGCCATCGTATGTATCTCTGAAGGAGGCAGCACAGAGCAATGAGCATCCTCAGAAGACTGCAGGCTCAGATCCTTTAGATAATCTGTTTCTTAGCCATGGAGAGCATTATAGGCCATAAGTATCACTTTGAATTGTGCCTGGAAACAGAATGGGAGCGGGAGCTGTTGCAACAAGAGAGCTATGTGTTCCCTGTCAATCTCTTCCTTTTAGAAAAAGCAAAGCAGAACAAATTTCCTGGCTTCCTCTTCTGTCTGCCAGTACAAAATAGATAAGTAAAAACTGGAAGTATGCCATAACAAATTATTTGACACTGTGATATGAAAGCAAAGCTTTTATAAAGAATATATGAAAGGTACAATTACCCCAAAAAAAAAATCATTTTGTACACCAGTGGCTGCTCAAATTCGTGGTCTGTGGACTGATGCTGGTCACGACAAACTTTCAAGGGAAAAAAATGTTTGCTGTCAGTGGGCATAAATATGGTGCCAGCCTCTGGCACAATGGGGAAAAATCCTTCTGTTCCTCCACATCAAAAAGCTATGGTCTAGCACAATTTGACTACATTATTGAGTTGCTACATGAATCATGCCTGTTTGTATTATCTCATGAGAGACTATATGACACACTGTGTTATGGTACATGCATGCATACGCTACTACCTGCTTTGATGGATGACAACACATTTTACTGAGATTTTTTACTACTATATTGAAAGGACTCCATGTTTTGCTGATCTTCCCTAAGAAGGAAAGAATACTTTTGTGCATGCTTTGCACAATAAGCATGCTCACCTGAGTCACTGAGCACTATACAAAAAGGTAAAACATGGCCCTATCCATAGACTTGTGCTTAAAAAGAGTTCAAGCCTTCTAGCATGTCCCTGTTCCTAACTGATAACTTAAACTGACTCACTGTAATGAAATCCAAGATGATCCACTACATTGTTTGCATGAAAAGCTGTCTTTGTGGGAGGCAGGATGCAGAAGTGTAACATGAATATAAAGATTACTTGTTAACATTTATATCCTGCCTTTTTTCTAGTGAACTCTAAGCATTGTACATGGCTCTCTTTCTTCTCACATTATTCTCACAACCCTGTGAGACTGGTCCAAAGTCACTCAGTGACTTCTTCAACTCAGTGATGGTTTGATCCTGGATCTCCAAGGTCTTTACCCTCTTACTAAAACCTATCATGGGATTTTCTGGGGCTGAGAGTGTGTGACATAACCAAGGTCACTCAGTGGGTTCCCATGGCTAAGGAGGGAATCAAACCCTGGTCTCCATCACAGTTCAGTACTCAAACCACTATATCATGCTGGCTCTCAGGTTCACCTTAGGGTCTCTGTAAGTTGGAAATGATATGATGGCACACAACAAGAAGTCCTAATTGAACAGACAAAATGAGCAGAGGTGTATCTAGGGTGGGACAAGTAGGGCACGTGCCCTGGGTGCCAATACCAGGAGGAGTGCAAAAAAGCCATGCCAGAAGCAGCAGAGGAGGAGGAGAAGGAGGCAGCGGCAGTGATGGCCCAGAGTTAGGGGCTTACATTCCATGCTTGCCCTAGGCACTGTTTATGCTAAATATTCCACTGAAAATGAGAACTTTTAAACTCTGTTATTAAAGATGTCTAGCTCAATGCATATTGGCAAAATTAGAAAAATTTTGCCATGCCAAAAAAAAAAGAAAAGAAAAAGAAAGCCAGCAAAATTGAAATTTGCATTCTCCACGAAGTTCTCCAGATGTTTTTGATTAAAATCACATAAACCATTCACACCAATTATCAGGCATTATAATAACTGCAGTCCAAAGCATCTGGAGGGCAGCAGGTTGGGGATGGCTGATCTAAATACTATTTTTTTCAGCAAAATCTTTTCTATAATAAAACCTCAGATGTTTCTTGAAAACAGATCCTCCTCTGAGGTTAGACAAAGATGTAGCAACAAAATCTGCTGCTGCTGTAAAACCTCAGTTTTATTTCTCATGTGTATTTTCTGTCAATGATAAAACATTAAAGCTTATTCCACGTGAAGTTAATTCACAGGATCTACTAATTTTATTGTATTTCTGGTACTTATTTTCTTTGAACTAGCTTACTAGCATAAGGAATCTTGCAAGGGTGATACTTACCAGAATTGTAGCTGTTGAGCTTTGACCATAATTATAATCACTAACAACACTTTATACTAGAGATGGAGAATGTGTGGTATGCCTCTCTATATGTTATTGGATACCAGTTCCCAGCAACGCATACCTCTGGCTGTGCTCGCTAGGCCTAATGGGAACTGCAGTTCACTAATATCTACAGCCCAGTTTTATATTTTTTGCTTTTAAATATGACTATGTGTCATCTGGCCCCGAGTGCATCATAGTAAGACAGAACCTAATTTAACAACAATCTTTGCTTTTTAAAAGTAATTACAACATTTAATATTTTGCCATACCAACGAAAATAAACACAAATTCTAAAAAACCTTATACGAAAGTCAGGTCCACATGTTTTATCTGGATTTGCTACTACAATAAATGAAGGAACCTTATTCTGTCGTTGTTTTTAAGAATAAGTGGCAACAGCATATAAAGAAGGCCACCTTCCCACACTTTCATTGGAAGTAACTAATATAAACATCGCTAAGAAATGTAAATATTAGATTAATTATTTTTAAAGAAAGAAACAGCTTGTTTTGTAATGGCCAGAAGCAATCTGTTACATCTCACTTCTTCAAATGAAGTCAAAGTCAACACTATGAGTTTCGTTTTTCCTTTCGATAAGGAACTGGAGATTTCAATCTCATTTGCAAGCCCATCACTCCTAGGCATAAACATGCATATAATCTTGGGTATATACCATATGTCCTACCCTCCAGCTGACAACACCCTGAAAATGGATGCTGGAGTAGATCCCAGATAAGCTCCTTTTCTGAGAATTAATGAAGAATGATTCAATTAAGATTCAGCCTCCTTTAGCTCACAAGCGGAAAGTGCTGAAACTCTTGGCTCTCTCTGAGACTAGTTTTAGTGAAGTAAGGCAAATGAGCAGTCTGGAAGTTTCACAGCTAAAAACTTTACTAAATACATTTAAAGATACATTCAAACATATATACATGCAGTGCCTAAGCCATGGCTAACTACAGAAAAGTATCAAAAAGAGAAGCTCAGCAGAGCCTGCACTCACCATCTTGAGGGCAGAAAAGAAGAGAGAGAGGGGAGTGTGTTTATGTGCTTGCAAACACATCTGGAAGGTTTTGTCACATGGTCTGGTTGCTTAGATACCTTGTCAGAATGGGTGATTGAGCAAATGGGAAAAGTTATACAAAATGTATGTATAGGGTAGAGGCATTCAGGAAACCCCTATTCTCAAAACCCATTGCTCTAACAGCAAATGGGTGAAGGGGGTTAAAGAGAATGCCTGGCTAGAAAGCATTTTCCAACACTGGATATTTGAAAAAGGTCATATACATACCTTCAGCTGAAGATGAGTATATGCACCCAACAACTGGGATTCCCGAGCATACTATGTGCTAAATCAGATAAACCACCTATAGACATTTAGCAAGATACAAGTAAATACTCAGTGGAATGAACATCAGAGGCAGAGGAATTACAGTACCCATTTTTCTTCTATGCATCTACACTCAATGGGTGGAGGAGAATTTTTCAATATGGCTTTAGTGTCTTAATGCTTGAAAACAACTGCAGACAAAGCCTACTAGGAGCAGATTCGGAAGACCAGGCACCAAACATGCAACCGTGTGCATCAAAAACCCAGCAAGCTCCTCTCACCACAAGGTGATTTATCTTCTGCAATCTCCAGGCCAACACTAAATTATTTCTAGCAATTTCAGACTTTCCTCCAAGATTCTGATACACATTCCCAAGTCTGAGGTCATCAAGGAACAATAAGATTCTTTTGACAAGCTACTGACCCTTCAACAATCAGCACTTTTCAGTGAAACCACAGTGATAGGCTGTCTTGATTAGTATGAATAGGCCTAATTCATTAACAATACTAAGGAAATGCTTGCATACAGAAAGTCATACTAAGCCTGGAATCCATGAGCAATTTTTAAAGATCTTCCCAAGTCAGTTGCTTATTCGAAAGGAAGCAACCCAATCAAATGAGAAAATTACTGAATTTATAAGCAATCACAAAAATATAGTTTTATATAAATTTGTAAATTAAAATTAGAAGCTTTTCTGTTATCTGCAAGTACTAGAAGGTTATTCTAATGCAAGTTAATACAGAAAAAGGATGCTTACAGCACGATAAAGTTATACCACAAAGCAACATTGAGCACACAACACTGCATTATCCTTTCATAAAATTAAAACACAAACAGACAAAGGATGTAATCCTATGTGTGTGACAGGACTTAAGAACACAGGCATAGGACTGGGCTGCCTAGTTTACTAATACAGCAGTGCCATTCTTTTCTGGGATGTTTTCAAGATACTGTTCTTGAATAATATACACAAATACATTATTACTAAAAGTTAGTTGGAACTAACAAGCTCTCAAGACAGGGGTGACAACTGTGCAGGGGACGGGGGCCATTTTCTCCCCGCACCTGCTCAATGGGGTACACCAGTGCATTTCAGTGCATCTGAAGAGACAGAACTTCCAACTGCCATTTTTGCCAATTTTTAACCATTTTTTCTTCTGTTTTGCACAAAGAAGGCTCTGGAGGGGTAAAGGATGCAAACTACAACACTTTAGATTGCTTCTGGCCAGTTTTCAGGTGAATATATACATATACACACACACACATATCCCGAAAATCAGCCTGAATATTTTTTTAAAACAAGATCTGAAGTGGTTGGGGGATTTGGAGGGCTTCTGGGACTATGCTTAGGGGTCTCAAGGGCCACATTCTGCCCATCACTGCCTTAAGGGATACTCCTCAGTGCTAGGAACATATTTTGCTTTTAAGTCACCATGAAAACTGGGGAACAATATCTACAATCAAGCTACACCAGCAAGGACACCATGGTCTTTATTAGTTTTATGGCAGTGCCAGAAGTGTCATCTTTATGTTTTAACAAAGCAAGCCTGGAACTTACTGCTGGCCCTAACTCTACTTTATCAGATGGCCTGAGACTGTTAATGAGCATTAATGCTCATGCCTTATATATGAAGATTGTTGTATTTTATATGGCATAAAACAGTAGCAAGTGCATTTAACTGGTTACTAACCATTTCAATAGACTCAAGTGTCCTTAACTCTGCTGAATTGTTATCAGGATATGAAAGAACTGTCCTCATGTGTCACAATTCCTACTACAATACAGCACGCTGTTGTTGTTGCTATGTGCCTTTGATCCTAAAGTGAACCTATCATGGGGCTTTCTGGGGGCTGAGAATGTGCGACATTCCCAACATTACCCAGTGGATTTCCATGGCTGAGCAGGGAATCATACCCTGGTTTCCAGGGTCATCATCCAGCACTATACTGCTATACATGTTGGCTCTGAATACAGCATCACATTTGACCTCATATACTTTTCCAGAAGGGGCAGCAATGTATCTACACTACACAGTTATAGCAGTTTGATACCACTTAAATCATCATAACTGTATCAATCCTACTGAATCCTGGAATCTGTAATTTAGAGACACTTAAAATTTTTGGCTACTATACTCCCCTGAACTATAGCGCTACAGCTCTCCATCAAAGAAAATTAAGTACCCTACCAAACTATGACTGCCAGCTTTCCTTAGGACTGAGACAAAATAGTTTATGTGGTATCAAACTGCTATAACTAGGTAGTGCACATATACTCTAGGTATTTTTGAAGTATGTTTTTATTGGAATATGAATTCTAAAATTTATACATGTAAAATAATATAATTTCAGATTACCAATGTTTTGCAATGTAGGTTTTCTAGAAAATTTTCTGAAGATCTAAACTGAGAACTTATTTAGCGTGCTTATATTTAACAAACCAAAGAGCTTGAAGAGTATGCCACTCGATATGTTCTGTAAGTATGTCAAAAGGTTTTTCCAGTGCTCTCTGCTCTATCACCTTCACGGGTACATTTGGTGGGAACACAGCGGACAGTGTTCTCAATCACTGCTCACTATCTCTGGAAGCCACTTCCTAGAGACGCTAACGTAGCACACTATTTTTCCACATGCAGGTAAAAACCTTTTTATTCCCACAGGCCTTTGAGAATTGATTTTTCAGGCAAAACAAGCCCTGCATAATATGCTGGACTTTTATTTGTTGTTGCTGCTGTTGTTCTTCTTAATTTGTTTTATGATCTTCATTTTATGATAGTCTAATTGCTTTTTAAATTTTGTACGCTGTGAATTTTTAACAATGTTTATATTAACTGTTGTAAACCACCAACTCCCAAACTGGGGAAAAGGCAGAATAGAAGTAATAGTAATAATAAGGTCCAAAAGTACTTCAACTGAAATATGATCCAGGGAAAAAAAGAAAATCAGTAGAGTACACTTTTTGTTATTGCATGTTTTCAAGTTGTGTACAACTTTTGGTGACCCTACGGCAACCCTATCATGGGGTTTCCAGGGGCTGAGTGTGTGTGACAGCCCAAGGTCACCCAGTGGGTTTACACAGTGGAGCGTGGAAATCAAGCCCTGGTCTTTAGGTTCAGGTGCAGAGGCCAATTTTCACCCTGTGCACCCACAGCAATGTATTTTTGACTGAAAATCAGCAAAAGACGTCATTTTTGAGTTTCCTGCTGTATTTGGGAGAAAAGAGTTAATAAATAATGGCACTCAATATGTATGGCACTCAAATATGTATTCTCACACTCAAACATTCTTCTAAAAAAGAAACGAAAAACTTCAGGTCCTCGAAAAGGTCAGTTGGGATCTTCTGATTTTAAAAGAATGTTTGGGTGTGATTAGGCTTGGGAGGCACAAAAGTTGGGTTGGGGGCCTCATGCAGCTAACACACCACACTTCTCCACCCCTTATTTAAATATCTACTCTACCTGAAAAGAATGGTTTTCAAATTTGATTTTCAGATAGACAAGTATTTTACAAACGTTACTAACCAGTTTTATGGTAACAATGAATATCTCAACATGTTTTCCCAACTCCCACACAAAATACAGCACTGGAAAAGCTTTCTGATATGGAAATCTTTTCACTGCTGTATTGTTCCATGGAGGATTCTTCACCACACATCACTGGTCAACATAACTTCTTGTTTCTTGTATACAACATTCCCATGTGCTTCAGTTTGTTTATTTTACCACTTTATTCCCTTACCGTCAGTTCTCCCAGCATCCTAGCTCAAGAAAGAAACCTGTACTCCCTCCTGCTGGTCTGCAGAAGTCAAAGACAGGAGCAGTAGCAATACAGTAGTTCATCTGGCATGGAATACTCAGAAATACTGAATTAGCATCAAAAGAACAGGGGAGAACTGCTGACACCTACTTGAGTATACTGTTGTTTAGCCATCTACTCTTGATGGCATATTTGGGAGGAACAGTTTCATTTTATATAAACACAACAGTTTGTAGGAAAAGGTTTACTGTACTTTAATGGAATAATGAAGCACCAAACTCAAATTGCAATCCAGCAAGATGGAAGGCAGAGATCAGGATACTGCAATGTAATACAGTGAAAACAGTATGTCCTGAGGCTTTTTAAAATGTTAGATGCAGCCTGGGAGGACACACCTCATATTGGGATGATGACAAGGGGGAGTCAGGGTTAAAAACTTTCAATCTCATTCTCTCCAGTTAAAACTCATCACCCAAAACAATTTTTTCACAAAAGGAAAAAAAACCCAAACTCATTATAAAAAAGGCAGGTTCTGCCTCAACAGGAAAATAGTGGGGAGAGGAGAATGCCATTATGAAAATACTAAAATACTAAAGACAAAGCATTTATCCAATTTATCTCTGTCTATCCCCAGCCACTACTGACTCGTAGTAGGAGGGGAAGAGATCCTAAAAACAGAATTCTCTCTGAAAATGTAGTTTTTTACAAACTGGGGATGCAATCATTTTAAACACGACATTAATGTTCATTCCATAATGAAAAGAAATTCAGAGCAGTTCTTAACATGTTTGTTTCAAAGTGCACAGAATAATGGTACAACTGTGAGAATTGTTTGCCACAGTTAAGACCATCTGCTTTGATGCACTACATCCCTATGCACAACATAAGGGTTATTTAGGTCAAACACTACCATTTCTGCTTGGAAAGGCAACCAGCCTAGAGACACATGACCACTTCATCGATGCTTTTAATATGATCCATGTTGCCTAACTGCTCAGCTTTGCAGCCCACTTAAAAGACATGTGCAATCAAATGCTCATCAAGTCTCACTGAAAAGCCAAAGAAAGGCATCTTGATCCTTAAGAATGGGAGCTTTGCCACCAACTTCATTAAGAGAAAGGCTACAGCCTGAACAATTTAATGTATTATTTATTCTATCTAGCTTCCTAAAAATACCGGGGCAGCTCAACATTATGAGCACTATGACCATTACACCAGGGTAACAGGAAATAACGAGCCAGTGTTGTGTAGTGGTTTGGGTGTTGGGCTAGAACTCTGAAAACCAGGGTTCAATCCCTGCTTAGCCATGGAAACTCACCTGGACAAGTCACATTCTCTCAGCTTCTGAGAAGGCAACAGAAAACCCATTCTGAGGAAATCTTGCAGAGGATAACCAATTCCAAAAATTGTTGGAAACAAATTGAAGACACACAACAACAACAACAACAACAACAACAGTAACATAAAATAGAAGCAGCTCATAGAACTAGAGTGTCACATTTTGGGATAAGGTATCCCTCACACAAAACACAGGCTGCCTATCTAAAAACAAATTGTAAAAGCAGCTGCCAAGCCTTTCCTAAGACCAATGAACCAGGGAAAAGGCCTGTAAGATTCTGAACAGCTATACTGCAGTCTCACTGAATGAGGTCATTAGAAAGAGAGGAGGTCCTGAAATCTGGGCTATCATAGTTATCAAAGCAGAAGAAGAAAGACAGGTCAGCCTAGCTTCAGACAGTGCTTCAGATAAGCCCTTGAAGCAATGGAGAAAATATGAAGAGATCTGCAGCACCATAAAGGCTAACATTTTTTCTAGTAGCATGAACTTTCATGCCATTTCATGCTACTCTGATGACCACTTTGGAAATCTGAAGCATCAAGAATCTTGTTTTGAAAATCCTTATCAAGATTGCCATGAACTAACAATTACTTTATTCCTCCAGTTCTCTGCACAAACCAGAAAAATGAAAGGGGCAAAATCTGTCTCCTTGCCACTTGAAATGCTACTTGTCTCTGCAGTGTCTGCAAATTCACTGAGAAAGTGGTGCTTCTTTTATGCTAAGCTGCAGTTGCTCCTGGTCACTTAGAAATGTGTGTCTGCATAGCCAAAATCTGAGAACTGCTATAAATATTTCATATGCTTTAGCATCATCCATGGTCCCCTGTTCAAGCCAGCTGAAGCAACTGAAGGTTTCAAGAAGGGCCTTTCAGGCATTTGTCTCTTTTCTAGACACATACTCAAGCCTGACATCAGTTCAGTCATAGGCACTTGGAAACCAGAATGAAGCAGAATGAAGCAGAAACCAGAATGAAGCAAGAGAAAGAAAGGACATTTTTGGAATATAGCACAAGAGCTGCACTGGAATCAGAGCAAAGGTTAGAGTTGGTCTGATCTAGTTGATCTGATCACTGCTGAGTAAGCAGTAAAATTTTGAATTGTTTTGCAAATTCATTTTATCAAATACTCAAGAGGATAAATGCATTTTCAATTATGGAATAACATGTGGTCCTCCAGATGTTTCCATCACCATTGCCTACACTAACTAAGCCTGATGGGAGTGCAGTTCAACATCTAGAGGGCCACATGCTCCCCAGTCCAGTCCTACTAAAATCTCTTCTACCTTTTGTGTTATTCAGCCTTGCATACACACACAATAAGGCTTCAGGGCCACCATATGGTGCAACCTATGCCCCTGCAAAATGTGTGTTGAGGGCTCCTGAGAACACACACAAGTCAGGTGGGAGAGGTAAGCTATCCTCTCCAGACAAGACTCTGGGGCAGAAAGCTAGGACTCCACTCAGTAGAAGAAACAAGTGCTCAATACAGAAACACAGCGGGACTAGCTTACCACACCTGGAAATGAAGAAATGCACAACTCTAAATAAAGTGTTAAGACCTGAGAGTGCTAAGGAGCATTAGGAGGAAAAAATCGTGAAAAGGAAGGCAGGGTTTCAGACCACGGCTGGCCAATCTGCTGTCTTCCAGAATGCCACTAGACTGCAACGCCCATGATCCCTAGCCAATTAAGAGGGATGATGGGACTTGCAGTCTAACATACGCAGGGTCATAAATCGACCACCCACACCTACAATGACCGAATCACACCACTGGGGAAAGCGAGAGGATCTCGCTTACCCCTCGTCCATTTCACTAACCTCTCCCCCCATCATCCCCCGGCGGCACGTGCTTCCTCCCCTTACCCTCCACGCCAGAGTGAGGCCATATGGTGTTAAAGGGGACCCTCTGTCTCTTTCTTCCCTCCCCGCACGATCAAAAACAGACTTTCCCAGGTGCCGCTTCAGAGACCGGCGGCCTCCGGAAGGGAAAGCGGCCACGCCTCGACCACGCCAGGCGCATTTTTACGCGCAAGGAGTCGCACTTCCCCCAGGCCAGGATTCTCGCTGAGCTACCTGCACATTAAGACCATTTCCGCACGAGCCTGTTATAGCGCGACGATCCCACTTTCAACCTCCTCTGGAATCCTGGGGTTTGCAGTTTCGGGAGGGGCCGGCCGGCCCCTCCCGAAACTGCAAACCCCAGGATTCCAGAGGAGGTTGAAAGTGGGATCGTCGCGCTATAACAGGCTCGTGCGGAAATGGCCTAAGACTCCTCGACGGTTAAGGCGGTTTAACACCGAGAGCGAGCCCGCCCGTTCCCACCTCAGAGATGCCACCAGCCCCGGCGAAGGAAGAGGCGGGGGCCCGAGAGGCAGGAAAGCGCCCAGGGTGGGCGTGTGGGCTGGCGAAAAAGCCTCTTCGACGCCCCTGAGGCGCTGAGGGGAGAAAGGGGCGCCGCGAAGGCCAGCGGTGCCAGGAGCTCCTCCTCCTCCTCCAAGTGTCCCCGGGGGCTCTGGGTCGGAGTGGCCCAGGCGGGCGCTTCGCCCCTCTCGCGGCCGTGTAGCCGCACAACACAACGGGCTCGGCGCGGGCTGTGTGGCGAGGCCAGGCGGGCGAAGGGCGGGACCGCCCAGGGGCCTTCTTCGGCCGGAGAAACACCCCGACCCACCATCACGCCGCCGCCTCCTCTCTCCAGCCTCCCGGCCTCTCCCGCTTCCCTCCCGAGCACACTTTTGGGAGCTTCTGCCGCCCTTCCTCCGCTCCCCGGGGCGCCCACACGCGCCGCCCGCCCTCCCATCCCCCACCGGTTGCAACGGAGCTTTCCTCAGAGGGGGAAAAGGAGAAGCCCCCCCCCGAGCACGAAAGGCAAGCTCAGCGCGCAGGGCGAAGGCGGAGAAGGGGGTGCGACTGAATGAAATAAAAACATTAAAAAAAAAAGAGGGGAGTCACACACGGGCGGGAAGGGAAGGGAGCTGGAAACCCACCATGCCCGCCTTTCCAGGAACGGGAGGAAACAAGCGCCCCTCGGTTTCCCCCGTCCCTTACCTTGCTGGCAGCCGGGGTCCATTTCTGCGGCCATCTCCCTCGGGGCTACTCGCGCTCCCGCTTCCTCCCTTCGGACTGTGCCAAGGAGAAGAAGAAAAAAACCCGGGGGGAGGGAAGAGCCTAGAAAGGAGGGGAGGCCCTCCAAGGACTTAAAACTCAGCAGGGCAACCAGCTCACCCGCCGCCCCGTCCCGTCCCACCTCCGCCTCTCCAGGCGCCCGGGTTGGAGTCCCCCCCCTCCCCGCTTTTTTTCTTTTTCGCTCAGCCGCACTCGACCCGCCCGCGCCTGATAAAAGGGCGGGTTCCCTCCGGCGTCCACGTCAGCCGGGCGGGCACGGAAGCCACCTGACCACCAGCAACACCAGAAGTCCGTCCCGCTTGGCCCCGCGGCGACGGGAAGGCGCGCTGGGCAGGTGGGGTGGGGCGCGCGGGGTGGGGCGCGCCCTTCGGGCTCCCTGGTGAAGAAGCGCAAACTTGGGAGCGGGAGGAAGGAGGCGCAGCAGGTGTCTGGCAGAGGGCTCCGCGCTTTATTTGGTGCTTTTCTGGGAGCCGGAACACAGTCCTGTTCCAATATCCACACTGTGGTAGTCATGCCTTTGTTAGACCAACCCAAAAGGCGCGACAGCTGTGCACGGTTTAAAACTTCCAGGACCTTGGCCGTTTCCGCACGAGCCTGTTATAGCGCGATGATTCCACTTTCAACCTCCTCTGGCATCCTGGGGTTTGCAGTTTCGGGAGGGGCCGTCCGGCCCCTCCCGAAACTGCAAACCCCAGGATGCCAGAGGAGGTTGAAAGTGGAATCATCGCGCTATAACAGGCTCGTGCGGACATGGCCCTTTTGTCGAGCAAAGATGTTAGAAAAAAATGGAAGGTGGGGTCTTTGATTTAAAAAATGGAAGGTGGGGTCTTTGATTTAAAAAATGGAAGGTGGGGTCTTTGATTTAAAAAATGGAAGGTGGGGTCTTTGATTTAAAAAATGGAAGGTGGGGTCTTTGATTTAAAAAATGGAAGGTGGGGTCTTTGATTTAAAAAATGGAAGGTGGGGTCTTTGATTTAAAAAATGGAAGGTGGGGTCTTTGATTTAAAAAATGGAAGGTGGGGTCTTTGATTTAAAAAATGGAAGGCGGGGTCTGTGATTTTAAGTCGTGTTTTCTGCAAAGTTTCCTTTAAGACAGAGGGATGTGAGACTTGGGCCATTTCCGCACTGCAGTGTTATGTTGCTATTATTCCGCTTTCAACCTCCTGTGGAATTCTGGGGTTTGTGGTTTCCTGAGGCCCAAGAGCTCTCTGGCTGAGAATTCTAAAGGCCCCTCCCGAAACTGCGAACCCCAAAATTCCATAAGATGTTGAAAGTGGAATAATAGCAGTATAACACTGTAGTGCAGAAACGGCCCTAGAGATAGTGTTTAACAGATAGTAAATTTTGCTCTGAAATGGTCCTCTGAGTTTTCTGGACATGGGGAAAGAATAAAAGGTTTGTTTTGAAAATACTGCTAGTGCCCTTGAAAACTCCTGCTCTTCCTCCAAGGAATGTTCTTCATTTTTGACCCTATCAGGAAAAAAAAAAGGTTAATTTGGGACTCAGGCCTTAAACAGTTTAAATAATGAAGATAGCAGTACTCATATTAGGTACCATACTGGGAGACAGATGGGGTATAATTGAGTAACCAAGCAAATAAAATCAAAGTACTCAGTGTGAGTCCCTTCAGTGCTAAGTAATAATCTGAATCCATGTATTAGGGATTATAGGAGGGTGGAATTAGGGGAGAATGTTCTGAAATAGTTCTGAAATCCAATGTTTGTTTCCTTAGAAATTACCAACTGAATACTAGTTTAAATTAATCTTGCAAGCACGCTTAGACCAAAAAACTATTGGCAATCAAGAAATTTGCTGTATGCTGCGTATGACTGAATGGTACTTTTTTCCTTATCTCACAGTTTTTGGGTTTTGATGTAATATGCTTAAGTGCTTATTTAGACTTTGTTCTGTGGTCTTTTATTGTGTTCTTCTTCTCAATGTGATCTCTGTGTTAGCTTAAAATAGTTCCTATGTTCACAATTGTGTCCTTAGGCAACTTAGTAAAGATGGCTTCTGGCATGTATTTACTCATGGTGCTATCTGCTACATGTACTAATATACATCTGAAGTGCATGTGTGTCATCCTGTTTCCTGATAGCACAAGGTAAATTGTAAAAAATTCCATGGCACCTTGAAGCCTAACATTTTGGACCGTGACATTGACTTTCATGGTGATAAATTCTCAGATGAAGTTGATGAAGTGAGTTCCAATCCATGAAAGGCTAGGCCATAAAAATGTGTTAGTTTTTGAAGATGCCAGTAAGGTTCTGTGTTGTTTTTTTTGCTACAACAAATCAACATAGGTATTCTGATAAATTGTTACTAAACATATTGGCACATCATGTTCAGTAACATACTAAGCATTAAAGGGAGATCCCTTATGGGAGGATAAGTACAAACCAATTGCAGAGGCTGACTGGGGACACATACCTATCCAGTCGTGTGATTAAGACAACAGAATTGGTATATACTGTCAGTAGGACTATCTGACCCCAGTCAGAACCTGCTGGACACTATCTTTATAGAATCATAGAAATGTAGTGTTGGAAGAGACCACACAGGCCATCCAGTCCAACCCCCTGCCATGCAGGAACACCCTCAAGACTCCCAACAGATGGCCATCTAGCCTCTGCTTAAAAACCTCCAAGGAAGGAGACTCCACTACACTCCGAGGCAGCATATTCCACTGCCGGACAGCCCTGACTGTCAGGAAGTTCTTCCTGAGGTTCAGGTGGAATCTCCTTTCCTGCCACTTGAATCCATTGCTCCTTGTCCTGGTCTCTGGAGCAGCAGAAAACAAGCCCTCTCCTTCCTCTACATGGCATCCCTTCAAATATTTAAACATGGCTATCATGTCCCCTCTTAACCTTCTCTTCTGCAGACTAAACATACCCAGCTCTCTAAGTCTGTCCACATAGGGCATGGCTTCCAGGCCTCTCACCATTTTGGTCGCCCTCCTCTGGACCTGCTCCAGCTTGTCAATATCCTTCTTGAATTGGGGTGCCCAGAACTGGACACAGTATTCAAGATGGGGTCTAACCAAAGAAGAGTAGAGTGGTAGCAGTAGCTCCCTCAATCTAGACACCATACTCCTATTGATGCAGACGAGAATTGCATTGGCTTTCTTGGCTGCCGCATCACACTGCTGACTCACGTTCAGCTTGTGGTCTATGAAGACTCCTAGATCCCTTTCACATGTACTGCTATCCAGCCACGTGTCCCCCATCCTATATTTCTGTATTCCATTTTTTCTACCTAAGTGTAGGACCTTACACTTCTCTCTGTTGAATTTCATTTTGTTCGCCCTGGCCCAGCTCTCCAATCTATCCAGGTCATTTTGAATTTTGATCCTGTCCTCTGGCGTATTAGTAACCCCTCCCAATTTGGTGTCATCTGCAAATTTGATGAGCTTGCCCTCTATTCCTTCATCCAAGTCGCTGATAAAAAATATTGGACAGCACTGGGCCCAGGACAGAACCCTGTGGCACCCCGCTAGTCACTTCTCTCCAGGATGAAAAGCAGCCATTCGTGATCACCCTTTGGGTTCGATCGGTCAACCAGTTACAAATCCAACTAACAGTAGCCCTGTCCAGCCCACATTTTACCAGCTTCATTGCAAGAATGTCATGGGGAACTTTGTCAAAGGCCTTACTGAAATTGAGATATGCTTGATTCAAATTACAGAATTTATTACTTATCATTAATGGTGCTGGCAGGAATAATAGAATATTGACAGAACATGGGTAGCAAATATCAGGATACCCAGTTTTAGTCATCTTTGGAGATACTGTTTTTAAACTTTGGTAAAAATATAGACTTTACCAAAACATAGTAAGTGGAATTTTAATTCATGGCAGTGATTTCGTATAAAGACCTGTAGCCTTGCATTTACAGGATGTGTTTGTTCATCCTCTGTTTTCTTTGTCAGCATCATTTATTATTGAGAGTTATCTTTTAAAATGTTTATGAGGCCTGTTGTAACTGGGGAGGTTTTCCGTGTCAAAAAAAAAAAAAAAAAGAGCAACATTCCCCCGATTATTTATTTTTCAAATTAAAACTTCATAAGAAAGTAAAGAAGGGGGGGGGAAGCTGTTTGATATCAAGCATATAAAAGTCCATCTTTCCCAATACTGTTGAGAGTTTTGCCACAGAACTTGTGGAATTAATCACATCTCTGTTACATAGCTCAGTTTAAAAGATCAGGTCTAAAAAGTGGCTTGTGCAAGCAAAAGTACTTATCTCAAGGGTGGGGCTGGGGTACTCTGGGCCTGCAGCTCATGTAAATTTACCTGGGATTCAGGCCCCTTGAGCTCCATTGACCTCCCTGACTGACCATTCATAGGATTAGGTTGCATCTCTTTTGCAGGATTATTGGCTAGAAACAGTCTCAGTTCTTCCTTGTGGTTTTTCCAGACCTGAGGGTAATCCTATTTTTCCTATCCCATGTTCAGTTTTATATTTATTTCTAGTAAAAGTACTTGGCTTCACATGGGTTGGGATACCGTTTAGTCTGATACAACAAAGCAGTCAAGAAAAGTTATGCAGCTGTCAGAACCAGACACATGTCCAAGTGAGGCTGCTGGCACTGGTGGGCATGCTCCCTGCAAAGGTGCATCCCTATAATTCCCCCCTGTCCCAGTTCTGTAGCTCTTTTCTTTGGACTACTGGCTTCCAACTCTGTTGACTGCAAACCTATGCAGTGTTTAGAGAAATCTGATACCTGCTGATGGATGAGAGTATTATGAAGTTCAAGCACATGGATATATTTAGATTTATTGTAAAAATATTAAAATTGATATTAAATAGCACTCAGGTGTTCATCCGTACACTTACCTGAGTACACCAAGTTCCAGGTTTGTAGGTTTCACAGTCAAGGTACACATTCTCCTCTCATTGATAAGTGGTTGTGTGCAGACTGTCTGAGTAGGCACACACACAATTGGCATGCAGTAAAAGGAGGTGATCAGTGTAGCAGGAAATGGTAATCAGTATCAGAGTGGTAAACTGAGTTGGTACAGGGTGGTGGTTGATCTGTAAATTCTTCACTGTTCAGGCTTTTGCTTTAAAACCTTGATCATACGCATACAGAACATACAATATTCGCCAGTATAAGAGCGCACTCCATTTATACACTGGCAAATACTATCTGCCAGCCTATAAGATGCACTGGCATAGAAGATGCACCCCATTTTCAAACAGTATTATCAAGGGAAAAAAGTGAGTCTTATACGCCAGCAAATAGGGTATTTGGATATAATGAAAAGCCAGAATTGTTGAGAATTTATGTTCTGGTACCCGCTGCTCAATTACTTCTACTTGTTTTGTCCTACTGATGGGAATGGTTAAACTAACCAGAAAGTTATGAGAAAACAACGTCTTTTGCTTGGTTCTTTACCCAGAACCTGGCTAGTTGTTCCTCAAACAAACCGGGAACAAAACAACTTTAAACCCTACTTTCAACTATGGTTTGTTAGCGGAGTGACAAGTCAGGTACAGTATAATGAGAAATTCTGCTTCTTTGTTGGTTTCTGGTAAGATACAAGGAAATATGTTTATATAAATATTCTCAGGGATGACCTAAAACTTAGCTTTAACTTGTGTAACCTTAATTAGGAGCTTTGGACCTTAATCCACATTGCTTTCCTACACTTGTATCCTGAATCTCAGTAATTTCATCAAGCCATGCCCAGAAGTAGAAAATCGCATATCATTTTAATTCTTAATTCTATTTTCCAAAACTATTTCTTTGGTTAATGTTCACTAGGTCTTATTTCTCTTTGAAGAAAGATTCCTGTCCTGCATCTTGACTTGACAAACTAATAGATTTCTCAAGCCTGTCAAATGTATCTTTCCTCCTTCTGGCCCTAGCCTCCAGTCAAGGATTAACTCTGTAGTTCTGCAACCTGAAAAATGTTTTATCCACATTTCAACTTAATTTATGTTTCTCCTGCACACTGAATTACTGATGTGCCATGCAGTTAATGTTGTCTATTGCACGTTTGAAAGCATGGGTTTCATTTTTTTCCCCTCCCACAACAACTTCAGTTTAAATTCTGTCCTACTTTTGTGTCTTAAGGCTTTTGAAATGCAGTACCACAGATCAATGTATGACTCACTAACAAAGGCCTGCAGAACAGAAATAATTAACAATAAATTTTACAAGGAACTGAAACCTTTGCATTAGATTAAGCTACTAGAGAGAATGATATAATAGCGTTGTTAACTGTGATGTGGGTTTTCTGGAAATCTGCCGATGCTTTAAATAATATTATCTGGTATAGCACATTTTATTT
Organism: Ctenosaura bakeri; assembly: GCA_948474755.1. Classification (NCBI taxonomy): domain Eukaryota; kingdom Metazoa; phylum Chordata; class Lepidosauria; order Squamata; family Iguanidae; genus Ctenosaura; species Ctenosaura bakeri. The sequence continues at coordinate 281,192 of CAOLHI010001666.1, forward strand.
AAATATTATATTCAAACACACCCAAGGCGTTATGTGGTGATCATTTTACTGGAATAGTTGTAATAATGTAAAGTGATTGGCATATGCTTCCTTATATTTAAACGAAATGGATACACCTGAAGGAACATCACAGACCTCAAGAAAGGTATTAATAGTGAGGACAGATGTAGCAAAAGCAGTCAAAGGATGTAACACAAAGTCGCACCAAATAATATATGACTTTGGGGAAAATGTATCAGTATAACCATAATCCAAGTTTATGTTCCAACTACAGAGGCAAAAGAAGGAGAAACAGAAAAATTCTATACTGGAGTCCAGGAGGAAATTGACCATACACTAAAAGAGATCTTTTTGTTAGTCATATGCAAATACAAATTCCTATGGAATGCAAAGGTAGGAAACAAAGGAGAATCATTGTGTAGCTCATGAAAATCTATGAATCACTTCTAAAGAAATGTGTTTGCCACAAGATTTGATTGTCCTGCTGTGTAACCTGTACTCAGGACAAGAGGCTACCAACAGGACAGAATACAGAGAAACAGAATGCTTTCCAGTTAGAAACGGGGTCAAGCAAGGGTGTATTTTACTACTTTATCTGTTTAACTTATATGATGAATATATCATATATAGAGCAGGATGAGACATAGAAGAAGGAACATCAACCATTTAAGATATGCAGATAACATCACACCATTTGCAGAAAGTAGCAAAAATTTGGAACTGAAGAAAGTCAAGGAAGAAAGTGCAAAGGCAAATTTACAGCTGAACCAGAGGAAAACAAAAATAGTGACCATGAGTGATTTACATACCCTATTTGCTGGTGTATAAGACTCACTTTTTTTCCTGAAAAGTACTGTTTGAAAATGAGGTGCATCTTATACACCAGTATGTCTTATACACAGACAAATAGTATTTGCTGATGTATAAATGGGGTGGGTCTGATACACTGGTGCATCTTATATGCCGGCAAATACAGTAACTTTAAAGTAGATGGTGAACATATTGAAACAATTCTTAAGATTTTCCATACCTTGGCTCAGACATTAATCATTATGGAGATAGCAGTCAAGAAATCAGAAGAAGACTAGGACTTGAAAGGGTAGCTTTGAAGGAACTAGGCATGATTTTAAAATGTAAAAATATATCATTGAATACTAAAATTAGGATGACTCATGCCATTCAATTTATATGTATGATTGTGGAAGTTGAAGAAAACTGATAGGAAAAGAACCAACTCATTTGAAATATGGTGCTGGAGTTCTATGGATACCGTAAACAGTTAAAATACAAATGAACAGATCCTAGAGAAAATCAGGCCTGAACGTTTTGTCTTGAAACCAAGATGACGAAACTGAGACTGTTGTAGTTTGGCCATATCATGAGAAGGCAAGAGTCACTAGAAAAGACAATAGTGGCAGTTAAGGTAGATGGCAGTAGGAAAATAGGAAGACTGCATTACAGAAGGATGGACTCGATCAAGGAAGCCATGGCCTAGAGTCTGTAGGACCTCAGCAGGGCTATTGACAATAGCGTGACTTGTAGATCTTTCATGCATAGGGTCACCATAAGCTGAAGTTAACTTGATAGCAGTTAACAACAAATCTACAAAAGCTGTGTCAGCCAAACTGGTAAGACTATATATTTGTAAACATTTTTTCCAGTATGTCTTTATTTAATGCTATGGGTAATTCAGCCTTTGTGAACAAGATTGTATTTTGTTGTATTGGTTTATTTATTTATACCCGTCCTTCTTCCCAAAGCTCAAGGGACTCATAGTGGCTCTTGGAGTACAAGTAAACCAGAATCCATAAGAATATTCATTATATTTCCTGGACAATTTAGTTACAACCAAATATTCCACCGACATAAGAAGGTACTCATACAGAATGTTTTGCTATTGTTGTTGCGTGCCTTCAGTTTGTTTCCAACTTACGGCAACTCTAAGGTAAACCTATCACAAAGTTTTCTCAGCAAGATTTATTCAGAGGGTGTTGGCCATTGCCTTCCCCTGAGGCTGAGAGAATGTGACTGGCCCAAGGCTACCCCATGGGTTTCCATGGCTGAACAGGAATTGGACGCATGGCCTCTCAGAGTCCTAGTCCAGACTTCAAACCACTACACCATAGTGGCTCTCCACCACACTGGTTCTCTTGCTGGATGCACGTCTAGTAGAACTGACCTGATACACAGGCACTGTTGTGGGCCAGAACATGAAAGAGAGCTTGAATGTATAAATAAATGTAAAGAAGACTAATAAGTCTTAAATTCTAACTAACATTTTATTCTGCCATAATCTAAAACGTTGTGTGTGTGTGTGTGTGTGTGTTTAAAAAGCAAACCAACGTTACTTCTCTCAAGTTTGTCCTGGATCCAAGAAGGATGCAGTCAATCACTTGAATATATTTATTGAAGTGATGAACAAACAGAACTTAAAAATATGTGTCAGGGCAAAATGTTTCAGCTTCTGCTGTCTTCCGTTGCCAAAGATGAAACTGGATTGCATACTACGTGGCACTTTAGAACACTATGGTATCTGCATACTTAGGAGATGTCAGTTTTATCCTCTTGTTGAAGCCGTGTGATGTTAAGATTTTTTGGTCTATAAATCCAAAAATTCTCCCTTTTGTCTAAAATGTCTGAAGGGGATGGAGCCTCAGTGACAAACAGGGACAACTCAACGTTCTGAGGTTGCTCTAGCTTCTTGGTTGGAATAGCAGATGTATGGTTCCTGAAGCTTAGACTCAGGCCTGTGATTGTTCTCCCCACGTACTTCAGATGACATATCTGCATTCAATTACATAAATAAGATCGCAGGACTGGCAAGTGATGTATTGTTTAATATAGCAGGTCCTACCGGTCACTGTGCTCTTAAAAGTGACTGTCTGTTTAAGTTATTTATAGGTGATGCAATGCTTTGAATCACAAGGGTACTATTCTGGATTGTAGACTGGTGTTTTCAGGACAGCTTTTACCAACAGTCTCCTTAGATTTGATGGCTGGTGGGAAGCGATAACTGGAGGCTCACTGATGGCTCTAGCAAGATGTTCTGAATATGTCAGCAATGAATACTTTTCTCTAATTGGTAGTTAGGAGATGCTGGATGGAAATCTACCACAAATGGAATGTGTTTTTAGTTGTTTCTTATATCTTTTGTGTAGAAAATTTTCTCTCAATAATGGTTGCTCTCCTGATGTTGTCATTAATTATATATTAAGGATATCCCCTTTGAAGCAGATGTTGCATGAGTTCATTGATCCTTTCATAGTAGTTTTCTTCAGTGTTACAGATGTGTTTGATTCTTCGAGACAAGCTGTAGGTAGTATTTTAAAGAAATGTGCTTGTGGTGCCAGAATCTCCAGACAGGCATGATCAGTGGGCTTATTCTGGAGATCTGTGGCAATTTTGTGGTTCTCAGTGGTGAGCAGGACATGAAGGAAAGGGATTTATGGATATTCAGTTGTGCTACTAGATGTAAACTTCATTGTAGGATGGATAGTGTTAATGTATTATATAAACTTTTCTAAGCATTCCTTTCCCATTAATATATTGCCAGCACATAAGTACTTACTTACTAGAGACCTAAATATCCTAGACGCATCAGATCCTGTCTGATCCTGGAAGCTAAGCAAGGTCAGCCACTTTCATGAGAGACTGTCAATGAATACCAAATTCCATAAGCTGTATCTCTGAGGAAGGAACTGGCAGAACCACCTGTTGAGTATTTCCTGTCTAACAAAACCCTGTGAAATTCATGAGGTCATCATAAGTCAAAAGGCAAATTGAAGGCACCTACACATGCATACACATGCTTATTAATCAGTGTCAAAACAGTGTGTAAGAATTCAGAACAACAGAGGTAACAAAATAATTATAGATAACGGAATAATTATAATACTGTTTTAGGAATCTATCTGATCAGTGCACTTTTGAAGCTGCTGTATTGTGTGTAGGCCATTCATTACTATGCTACATTTATATAAACTAATCTGTGAAAGCTGTACAGTAGAATAATTTTTTAAAAGATTCCCTACAGTTTTCAGCTTCAGCAAAGCAGCATTTGTTATAGCTGTGCCCTGGAGTGTAGAAGCTGACAGTAAAAGATAAATAATAAATAAGGGCAGGAAATGATGGCCGTTTTTTTCTTAGATGAGCGTCTGTAACAAGTTGTTTGGTATCAGATCAAATATGTTACCCATATGACTATGTCAGTGTGAACAAGAACATCCAATTTCAATCATTTATCTTCTGGTTTATACACTTGAACCATGAACACTGTTCAAGGAATTAAATTCTTTAACAGGGTATGCAAAAAAAAAAAAAAATTATGTACACATGGCTGATGCTCATGCCTTTGTATGCCTAATTTGATTGGCTCTTCAGGAGAGGTGTTGCCATAGCTACTACCGCATCATACTGCAATTGCTGTGTCTTTAACTTTAAGGACACATTGTAAAGGAATAAATCTGATAATTTCATCACATATAGTTCTAAAGTGTTCTCATTGACTCTATTGCAATTGTAGGATGTATATTGGGAGATCCTATCCCACATGGTTGCTCTTGTAGCAGTGAACAGAATTAGACCCCAAATTTTCTAAGAATTTTGTTAAGAAAATTGGTAATTAAGTTATATCATCTTACTTCAGCATTAAGATACTATTGTTTGGGGCTATTCTTGTGAATTATGTTAACTACAGGTTTATGGTATGTTCTAGGGAATTGGTAATCATAATAACCCACTTTCATTGTACTGAAGCTTTTGTGCAGTTGTATTTACACAAGATATCACATTATTTTATATTATTCTTTGTAACATTATATTCATAGTATAAATTTGAATTGAGTTGTACATTATCATAGTCTCATTTGATCTGTGAATTTGTATGTATAAAACTACTGTATAATAGTAGTTTAGAAATTTGTTTGAATGTTAGGGGACTTGTATGTTAATATATTTGTTTGAACCTGATCCCATCTATCTATTTCAGTAGTTGGTAGAGGTAAGTGCTGGAGTGTTCTCCCCCTTTGTGAAATTTGGACATAGGTCACAAAACCTTGGGGACAGTCATGCCATCTTGAGAGCAATATGACCCTTGCTTATCCTAAGGTACGCCCATCCTAAGGTACGCCCATTTAAAAAAAGTCTACATGTGTCCAAAAGAGGGTATGACAGAGGATATAGGATAACACTTAACATGAAGAGGGCCTTAAGGTTAAACTGACACTGTCACCAGATAATTTCTTCTTGTCCGATCGTATTGAAAAGGGATTCCATTTCTAGGTGTGTAAATATATTCTGCTTCCAGTAAGCAGGCTTGCAAAAGTGTTGTTTCTTGTTTTTGTTTGAAAGCCTACGTTTTCTTGAATACACTTCTGAGAGCATGTTCAGTTAAGAATTGCTTTCATTGGTTTTCAGACATTTTCTACCATATATGTATTTTTATATTGTGTGTGTGTGTGTGTGTGTGTGTGTCTGCATGAAGAGCCACCATAGTGTAGTGGTTTGAACATTGGACTATGACCCTGGAGATCTGAGTTCAACTCCCTGCTTGGTTGTGGAAACCCACTGGGTAGCCTTGGGTGTGTCACATACTCTCCTCCCCAGAAAACACCATGACCTTAGGATCACAACAACACACAAAAGCAGCAGCAGTATCAACAACAACATATACACATGCATATATACATACATATATACATACAAGTATTTGTTTTAATTGTGGCTTAGAGGAACAAAAAGGAGATTGTTAGACTACTATAGATGGTAAATTCATGACTTCTTTACAAAGTGTAGACAATGAGAGACAGATTGTGACATGACAGCATAGCTGACACAAACCTCTCTGATAACAAGATTATATCTTATTTCCATTTTTTATGCTCTCATAATCCTTCTATATATTGTTTGTTTTGGAGCAACTATGATGGATTCTTTAGGAAATATTTTGCTATTATTGTTATGCTAATAGATCGCACTTCCCTAAAAGAGCTGAGGGCAGAAAAGGTAGTTCTTCCTCCCCTTCCTCTTTATCACTACAGCCTTAAGAAGTAGGTTGGAGTTTAAGAGAGTGTGACTAACCCAGAATCACCCAATGGGCTTTATGTTTCAATGTGTATTTGAATTAAGGCAGCTCAGCCTTCAAGACTTCATCTTCCAGAAGCTCTAGCCAGCATGGCCATTGGCAACAGATGGTGGGAGCTGCCATCTGAAACATCTGGAAGGTCAAAGATTTCTTATCCTTGAATCTGCGCCTTTCTTCAGCCATTGCACCATTATAGCTTTATACAATAGCTATATATTAAAGAATGTTTTACCCTCCAGCTCCTATAACTTCTTCCTCAGGTAACAGACCACTATCCAGTACATGATAATAATTAAGCAGCATCATTGTTAGTCCTGTTTTGGGAAATGGGATTCCAGGTGAGTGTGTGAAGAAGATACACATTTTTTCTTATTCTTGTTGTCTCTTCCTTAATCAGAAGATTGAAGAAAAAAAACTGCCACCCTTTTTTCCTCTTTGAGTGAGAGCTAAAAGACTAGTGCTCCCATCTCCACTTTCTGTGGACTTTATTGCAAAAAAAGAAAGAAAGAAAAATGGACAAGAAAGAAAGAAAGAAAGCACTGGTTTTCTTGCAAAGCCTAATGTTTGTACACAAATAATATATTTGGGGAAAACAATTTTCACAACCTGAAATGTGAAAAGTCATCCCCAGATATCTTCTGTAGTTTTACCCAATGGGGAAGAAATGTCTCAATTCTTTTGTTCTTTCATGCAAGAAGAGTATCAGCAGGCATGTCAGAACAGAAGGAAGTACTTGCATGTCTATATAAGGAGCATCACAAACCTTACTGACCTATTGAATGGAAGACCTCTTTGGTTTGGTCCATAAACAACGTGATATTCTTCTATTGGGAGAATGGCCAATTCATTTTTTTCTCAGCCTGAACTTCTGGATTCTAAAATGAAGAGAAAGACAGATAAATGGCTGCTGTAGTGATGAGGCCTTGGCCAGACTATAAGACAATGTACCAGTACAGAGAAGCCACAGAGTTGGATACTATCGATGTCTTTATGCTGAATGTACAGAGATAAGACCCTAGGATCACATTACTTGTCCCAAGGCAAAGGGATGCTGTTTCTGGGCAATAAAGAAAAATGATGCAATTAACCCCGCCTCAACTCCTGACTTACCATATACTAATACAGAGTCAAACTGTATGGTTATGAAAGAAAAGACAAAGCTAAGGAGAGAACAGGAAGAAATTTGGTGGTGTTGCAAAATACAAAGTGTTATTTGGTTCTTCTTTACCAGTTTCCATCTTAGCTTTAGTTCTTAGCTCTTTGATGTACAATGGTGTTCTTCTGTCCCACCCCCATGCTTTGTGTGCTAAAATTTACCTCTCTTTTCTAAACACATAAGAGAATAGAGCTTCTCTGTTATGTTTATTAATTATAGTTTAAGTAAAGTTATGGCAGTTTAAGCTTTCCTATGCTGCATCTTCCAGAGAGTTCTTGCACAGATCTCATTCATCTTTGTTACTACTTTGGAGCATTTTATTCCCCCTTGCAAAGAACCTTTCTTTCTGATTCTTAAACAGGACTAATATTTTTCTGGGGCAAATTTCTGACCTGTGAACTACTTAAATAACTCTAGCTATCTCTTCAATTTTAATTGTATCTCAATTTTTTTAAATTGCTCCTGGCGAGGTGTTGCCTTGCTTGCTAGGGGCCCCTTAGGGGGATTCCCAACGCCTGTCAAAATTACCACTTGTGGGGAAAATTAGCTATGAACACCTCTTTAGCAATGCAAAGAGGGCAGGGTAATTAAGGATCTTTTGCCCAATGTTTATGGAGTTGGATCACCAATAATCAGGCTAACTGTTCAAATTTAAGTATTTTATTGACATAGATGTTAAAAGCCATACAATCACTCAGCTGCACTCACTCCAACAAGCATACAAGACTAGTATAGAAATCTAGAAAGAGGTTAAAATTAAGAGAGAGAGAGAGACAAGGGTTTTGGGGTAATACTGTACCAATCCAGAAATCTTCAGCTGTGAGAAAACGAGCAAAAAGCCAATCTCAGCCACACCTTTTGAGGCTGAGGGGAGCTTACCAGCATCATGGTTTGCCGGTCTGGGAGAACTCCAAAATGGAGAAGAAAAAGGGCCTAGTTATAGAGCTGACCCATGTCCTGGGGAACAGATGGCTGCATTTTTATGAAGATGGATTTCAGCTTTGTAGTTCAAAGAAAATACAGCCAGGCATCCTTGTTGTTTCCTGCAAGATGAGTTTCTCATCCGGGGATGCATACCTCAAGGTGTCACATTCCAGGTTGCTTGTATTTGTTCCCAGAGACTTATTGTCTCCTGTTCACTGCTGAAAATCTAGTCAAATGGCCCATGAGCCATTTGCAAGATTCACCTGGGATGCATGACAGAAAACAGGCTACTCTTTTGATCTATCTCCATAGCTCCACTGCCTACATGTCCTTCCAGTAGATCTCTATGGCTCACTATGTTTGATATAAAATAATTAGGACCCTCAGGACATAGTTTTTAGGTGGGTAACAGAGGGTCACATTTCACTATTTGAGTTTGTATTCTATTTCTCCCTAGGTTAATTTTTCCTTAAAAATTTTCCAAGAACCTATATGTGGGATTTTGAATATGGATTGGCACATGGAGAGATCAAGGCATGAGGGAACCAAGTGTGATGAGGAGCAAAGTTGGGGAGTGCATGAGCAAACTGTCACCACCTTGCTCTTTGGCCACTGATGGAAAGGGATGTCCTACGCAGCTCAGCAATTGTCCCAGCAAGTACCTTGAAAAAAGTCCTACCAAGCTACGTAGTCCTTAAGCTGCAGCTGGAAGGGTAATTGCCCTGGGTACGAGAAGCATAAGTGGGAGGGACTAGAAAAGTATCTCTGGCATGCACAAACCAGAAAGAAGACCAAGCTAGAGATGAGTGGGCAGCCTAAATTCACCCCCAGCTATAAGTCTAAGCAGTCCATTTAGCCGTGTCCTGGGGTGAGAGGCCAAAGCAGTTATCTTTAGTCCTTCTCTCTCTCTTCACTCAACAAGCTTCGTGGCTGATCTGAACCCAGGTCTGCCTCATCAGTTCACCCCTCTATACTGTGATCCCTACACTATGCTGGCTGAAGAGGTGGTCATCCAAAGAAAATGCATCAAGATCTAAATCTTGAATTTTGAACATTGTGAGGCAAGTAAGTAGGCTTGATGCTTGATGCTTAGTAAAGTACAGTGGGTACTCTGTATCTGCTAGGGTTTGGTACCAGGACCCAGTGAATACCAAAATTTGTAGATGCTCAAGTCCCATTATGTAAAATGGTGTAATAAAATTGCATCTCTTATATAAAATGGCAAAATCAAAGTTTGCTTTTTGTATTTTTTCTTTTTAATATTTTCAAGCTGTGGATGGTTGAATCCATGGGTACAAAATCTGCAGATATGGTGGGCTGACTGTGTTGTCATTTGTTACATTTATCTCCTAACCAAGGCAATATGTGTGGCTTTCCTCCTCCCACTGCATTCTTATAAGAACCATGTGATCAAGCTAAGAGTGAGTGAACCAACGTCACCCAGTGAGATTCATGGCTCACTACAGGCTTAAATTTGGGTTTTCCATGCCCCAGTCTAGCACTGTAACTACTGCACCACCTTTGGTCTCAGTGCTGCTGTTTCTTGGTCTGGGTATTATCATGCTGACTTCTGGTCCACATTTCTCTAGTCTTCCCACTATATCTTTTAGACTGAAGGTTCTTTGCCTTATACCTATCAGTCTGAATCTGTTTCTAGCCATTTCCACACTAGAGTGTTATAGCACTATTATTCCACTTTCAACATCATTATGGAATCCTGAGGTTTGCAGTTTGCAGTCACAGTCTCCTCCCAAAACTGCAAACCCCTGGATTCCATAGGATGTTGAAAGTGGAATAACAGCACTGTAACAGTCTAGTGCAGAAATGGCCACAGACTTTTTATAGCAAGATCTGTTCAGAAGAGGTTCGCCTTTGTCTTCCTCTGAGAGAGTGTGACTTGCCTAGAGTCACCCAGTGGATTTCCATGACCATGTGGGGATTTGAACCCTGGTCCCCAGAACTGTAGTCAGTGCTCAAACCCTATACCATGCTGGTTGTCTGGAGACCAGGATTTGAATCTCCACTTGGCCATGAAAACCCACTAGGTGACCTTGTGCAAGTAACACTTTCTCAGCCTCAGAGGAAGGCAGAGGCAAACCTCCTCTGAACAAGTCTTGCTAAGAAAACTTTGCGAGAAGTTCCTGTGCAGAGATAAGATTAGATGGATAGGGTAGGAGAGGAAGTGAAACGTTTTGCTATTGAATAACAAGCTTCAGCAAGAAAGGAGTGTCTTACCACACATAGGAGTTCAGCTCCCCGATAACCAGTTTGCTGAGAGAAAAATCTGATACTTTGCTGCTTAATGGGCTTCTGTTTTATGTCTTGTTTAGCCTTTGTTAGCTAATCACCTGGAAAATCTACACTCCTCCTCTGCTCTCTCATCCAATCAAAAGAGGGATCTGAGATAAAATAGGTATCCTTACTATTCTAACTGTTCCAGCCAGTGTACATATTAAAATTTATTTTCTCTCCCAACTAATCAGTGTCTCCTTTTCTTGTGTACAGGTGCAAAGGTATTTTGTGAAGTTATTAGACCAGTAATCTTGTACTGTCAGTATTATTATTATAAACCGGTTGTTACCTTCTTTTCTTTATTTATGCTTGCTCTCTTTGTAGAGCTAACATGCATTTATTTTCATAATATGCTACTCTACAATACATCTCTACAGCTCCAAAAATTTAAATGAGGCAAACAGAAATATAAAAAGCAGCCCAGCCTGTTACATTTTCCACATTTCCTTGCTTGGAAATTTGATGCTACATTTCTGGACAAGAAAACAAAATGGTGCCAGAAGCTTAATGTGTCAAATTTCTCTGTTTCACAGCTGTTAAAGGAACAATACTTCTCTTAGAGAAGAAAGGTTGGCAGTTTTAGAAGTGAGAGACTGCTTAATTGGTAAAAGTAATGTTTACACTGATTCCAACAGAGAAATAGGTTCCCAATCACCAGTACACAGAACAGGTGCCACAATATTGCCAGAAAATTAGTTCTTTGCTTAATTGCTCATTTATTTGTTTAGTATTTTGTGTTAAAACCATGCCTTTTTTGTCAAAAATTCAGCTTATTTGTTTGTATATGTGATCACCTGTATTATATATAGAAACAACAGATTGGATACACATTTAGTCAAGAGCACACTAAATGGAGCTTAAGCACAAGTGAACAAAGAGTGTCTCTCCAAATGATACTGTATTGCAGTTCCAATCAGTCTTTTCTAGCATAGCCAACAGTGAAGAATACTGGGAGGTGCAGTCTGACAACATCTGAGGACCACACTTTGCCCACTCCATCTCTTTGGTCAGGATCCTTCTGGGTACATAGGCTGGATCTTACTGTTTCTGCAAAAATCAGCATCTTCCTGCCATGTATATTAAATTCCAAAGATCTGGGAAACTCTTTGGAGGAAGTTTTTAGGGTGCACAGGAAACTGCAGGAAGGAGCTTGCCAGTTCTGGTAGAGACAGCAGGATCAAGCTGAAGAACTTAGTTGAATCCTAGTCATTTATTTAAATAGGTCTACCATCAGTATGACTAAGATTGGATCCAACTCACATTTATAATGTATCTGTGACTGAAATAGATAATTGTGACTGTTGCAACCCAAAATAGTTATCTATCAGAGGTTCACGTGGTGGTACAATAATCATGGTGACCATATCTTAACATGAACAAAGACAATGGCTTCATGGTGCATTACATATATTAATACAAGTGTCCTTCCTCCTGCACATGTAACAAAAGGAATCTTTTCAGAAGATTTTGAACTCAAAGAAACTTATTTTTGGCAAGCAGACTTACTGCTTTCATACATCAATACTGACTGACCAGTGTAAATGTCCAAGAGACTTGCAATCTCCTTATGCAGCCCTTCAAAAATTTAGGGTGAAGGACATGATTTGCATATTTCTGGGTCCTATTACATTCTATCCCACACCCAATGCTACCTCTTGCAAAACTACCACATTTCTAAAGACGTATTAGCTTTGATTATGACACATATCCTCTGTGTGCGTGTGCGTGCACGCACGCCATCAAGTCACCTATTGATTCATGACAGCCCTATGAATTTCATACGCCTATAAGTCTATACTTAACAGCAACTGTTTGTTCTGTTACCTCTGCCTGGAATCAAGCAGGCCTCTGCCTGCTCATTGGTATTCTGCTCAGGTATAAAGAGGGGCAGCTAACAATGTCCTAGCAAACATTCCCATCCAACATGGGGTGCTTGCTTAACTCCTGGAGGTTCAAATGTAAAACTTGATGATCCAGTTAAATAATCCAGTTAAGATAAGCTGATTAAACTGAAAACAGAGTGGGGCAAAGAACATTGTGTATGAATGTGCCTTCAAGTTGCCCCTCAACATTTGGTGGCCTCATCTATTTCATGAGTATGGCACAGTTTTAAAAACATTGTGACAAATTATTATTTAGACTTTAAATGACTTTGGTAATAGCCACCAACAAAGCCAGAGTGGATAGAAAATCAGGTAAACAGGATATAGCCAAGGAAGAGAGCAATTTATAACTTGAAAAGGTGAAAATTTTCGACTACGATATATATCTGAGGGGATAGCAATTTGGACATGACATTTTGCACCAAATGAATATTGCTGTTCAAGCCATAAAGGGTAATATGAAGTTATGGCTGTTTCATATTCTAGCTTGTCATGGTGGGTGGTTTATTCAATATCACATTTATAGCAAAATAGTATATATCTCTGAAAATAAAATTCTGAACCTTTGAAAATGTAGTATTTTATCTGGTTATTTGTTTAAGATATCCACAGGATTTTATATTACAAAGTAAATGCTTCAAAACCAGCAATGTGCAATTTATCAATTAGAATTTGTATCCGTGCCATGGCAGAGCTTTCTGAATTTGTAGCCTGTGAGCAACAATTTTATAGGAAGCAATTGATCAATAATCCTGCATCTTCAGCAGACTCTTTTACAAGCTAGATTTGATAACGTTTTCTATCAACATCATGAATCTGTCAGAACTGTAAAGGAACATGCTATCATCATCTCATGAGAGTTGTATTCCAAATTTTGTGATGGACATTAAGAAGCAGAGTTCAATTAACCGGTACCCTTTAGTATGTTATGCAGTAAAGTAAATAGAGGAGAGCCCTGAAATCACAGTGGACCTTCCAGATCTGCAGTTTCCAATGACTGCAGAGCATCATGTCCTATACATAAAATGGTGGTAATGTGAACACAGACACACTGAAGCATCCACATTCAGGTCACTGCTATTTAATAATTTTATAAGGGACATGATCATCTGTGTTTTTTTCATTCACAGGGGGTCTTGGAACTGACCCCCCACAGATATGGAAGATCCACTGTATTCAATAATTATTTAAAATGGGTGGGCAACAGTGGAGCAAGCAGGGGTCCCTATGTGCCACATCATCATATTTCTTCATACATGCACATGCCTCCATTGGGCTGCACTGTCATGTAATGTTACTTCTGGCTGCCATTTTGACTGATTTTCAGCATAGCCTTTTTGTTTCTTTGTCTTTTGCAAATGGGGGGTACTCTGGAGAGTGGAAAAAGCAAGCTGACATCTTTGTTACTGGTTTGGTGTGCTTTTGAATAGTTTCTGGGTAAAAAAAAAATTAGCTGAAAATAGCATGATTTTTTTTTTAAAAAAAAAGGGGTTCTGGGGAGCTTCAGGTGCTGTACTTTGGAACCCCAAGGGGCACTTATGGCCCACAGGCTGCACTTTGCCTACTCCTGATATTTCTGTGAAGACAGTACAACTCCCAGAACAGATACTGGACATGCTGGCTAAGGGGTTATGGGAACTTTAATCCCAAAAGGTAACTTCTTCCATTCTCTTGTAGATAGGCTGCATATCCTGTTCACTGTGCAGAATAACTTTAACACCCACTACGAAAAGTGTGATAGCAGTTCTAGCTGCAAAACAGCCTTCTGCCCCCAAGATTCTTTTAATGCTTCAGCAGAAGCCCCTTCTACACAATTAGTGTAGAAGTTTTCCCAGTCTGATGACATAAACTCCAGGGCACCATAAGTTGAATCATGTACCCTGATTTGAATGGCAGTTTATAACAGGAATAGGGAAAATGCTTGCTAGGGCCAATGATAGTTTCGGTCTAACATCTGAAGGAACACATAGTATTCATCTCTGGATTTTCACAGTTGTCACAAAAACACAGATTCCTATGAAGAGAACATGTTGGGAAGGGACAGGTAGAAAACATGTTTTCTATGCAAAAAGCAAAATTTTTGCATAGGACGGAGTATGTTTTGCACAAAATACATTGATTCCTGCACAAAAATATTGCTTTCTGAACAGAAGACACACTTTTCTCCTCTCAAAACACTCGTCTCTATGTCAAATGTTGTGATTTTTCTGCTCATTTTTGTATAAATTTCCCCCAACGAAGTCCTGATAACCAAATAGTGCTTGAACATTCTGCAGAAATCCTCATTCTTGTAGGATCAGGAGGAAATGACTAAAATTATTTTTACATATGGAAATGGAATAAGAGAGACTTGCGTCCCTACTTCATATACAGAAGTTCAAAATAGTACTTTGAAAAGAGACATTGTGGGAGAAACAAGAGAGGACTGTGAGAAATGCAAACAAAGGCAAAATTGGGGGAGGGCAAAAAAAACTGAACACTCCCACATCTTACATACCACACTAGCTGAGCAGCACATGGAAAACTGTGGATTTTTTAAAAATCCATTTTACTGATGAAAAAGACAGACAATGAAGGGAATATACCTGAAAAACCTTTCAATAGTGAAATGTTGTGTGGGTAACAGAAAGAGAAGCAATAACTTGCTCATGAAGCTGCCCATAAAACTACATGAATAGTATGTCTGGGTGGCTGAGATTAAAGTAAAAGACTCCTTTTCATTGATCTACAGAAGAGTATTCCTCCTCCTCATGTCCTTCAGTGACAACACACCTGAAGGGAATGAGTTACATCTTCTTAGGATGGATTAAAAGCTTTTAGCTTCTTAAGTAATTCAACAATTAGCCTATACAATTTAATTATGGACTCTAGTAACAGCTTACTTTTATTACAGGGACACAGTTAATGGATTAAGAAAGTAGAAGCTGTAAACAGCTTCGTGGACAATTTCTAGTGTTCAAAAATGTTGGCCCTTAAAGATATATATCCAGGGCTAAGAACTGAGACAGAAGTTCTTTTTATGGAAGCAATTCCTTGCTTTTATCTTTTGTTTTGGCACCAGTGTGGTCTGTTTTGTGGTCCTGAGGTTGACAGCAACTGTGTTTTGTTTACTGCAGTTTCTTTGTAAAGCATGAATCTTTGTAAACCATGCATCTGAAAAGGAGTTGAACATCTTATGAAGGCTGCATGAAAATATAGTCTCCACAGCAAAATGATAATGGTATAAAAACCTTGTCCAAAATGGCCCAACAACAACTAGATCTGACCAGGTCTTTTTATTTCCCCCCACCCACCTCTGAAATTTTGTACCATTTTTATGCCACATTGGTAACGCTAATAAAAATAATTGCACCAGCCTGAATTTTATTTCTTTAAGGGTGGGCAAGACAGAGAATGAAAGGAGCACTGGTAGTTGGAATTTCTCAGCTTTTTGGTTGTGTATGGTACCAACCAATTGCAGGGTATTAAACTTGATCTTCATAATTCCTCATCTTGCATTATTGGTTTACCTAAAACTGTCTTCTTGTTCATGTGTGAAAAATAAGCAGACATCATATTCCTTAAGATTTTATACATATGTATCTTACAACTCAGTGTTATAAATAAGATCACATGAATAAGATCAAGAGAACTGATAACTGTGTTTCACAGCAAGTGGTTATATAAATCTTCAATAATCTTTGTTACCAAAATTTCTGGTTTATCCATAGCTTTTAATTCCTCTTTTCTTTTCATGGTGGGTTTCATATATCCATCTCAAATTATCATTCAAAGGATTTCACTGGCCTTTGTCTCTCAGGTCCCCCAGTCCATTAATTTTAATCTTACAAAGCTGGGATGGAGAAGCAATGATCCTCCAGATGTTGCTGAATTCTAGTTGCCTGCATAGCTAACAATTGGCTATGCTGGCTAGGTCTGATGAGAACAGGCATCTAGCAACATCTGGAGGGCCGTGTATGCCCCATCCCTATTACAAAGGAAAGTCTCTGGTCATTTATGTTTTAATCTTATGGATGCTGTGAGTTCTGTTTAGTTTATCAGGCTTTACTCTCAGATAAGTAAGTATAGAACTGCAGGCTGAGGCTATGCACTTACACTGGAGTACACTCTACTGAAAGTGTGTGCTGACAGAGAATTCTATGGGTACCATGGACTGCACCCCCACCACACACCCCGTACATGGATTCTAGAGTAAAAAAGACCTGCACTCTTCCTACAAGCCAAAATTACTAAATTGAGCCTATTGTACTTTGGACATACCACGAGACAACATGACTTATTAGAAAAGACAATAATGCTCATCAAAATGGAAGACAATAGGAAGACTGAAATACAGATTGACTCAGTCAAGGAAGCCACAGCTCTTATTCTGCAATATCTTAACAGGGATCTTAATAACAGGACATTTGGGAGGTCTCTCATTTATAGGACTGCCAGAAGTTGAAGCTGGCTTGATGACAATTGACAATAACAAAACATGCATAGGATTATTCAAGCTGTTACATAAGCCTTCAATATATTTGCAATCAATATTTTTATTAATATCCATTTCATTGATATCTCTTTTTCTTACTATCCCTTTTATTTAATATTTTTACCTGCAATGGCATGGAATCTCTGCTAGTCACAGCCAACATTATGCGTTCCTCTTTGAGACTGCCGTTCTATGCATGCATTGTCCCAGTAAACTCAATGGAACAAATCTGAGTAAACATTCATAAGATCAGGCTCTAACAGCCCAGTATTAAGCAAGTTTGCTAAGAAGAAAATCCAGTTAATGCACTAAAACTTACTCCCTTTTAAGTGCACTTTGGGTTACAATGTAAAACTGGACAGAAGTGATTTAGGCAAAATAGCTGTGACCACAAAAAGATTATCCTGGCAAGTGAGAGCAGTAACTTGGGTGACCCTGAAAAGAAGGCACGCAGCATGTAGATCCAAACATGCATGCCTATATTGAGTTGGATCCTGAAGAGTGAAAGCAATGAGGAATCGTGGAAGAAGGAGTGGACCAAGACAAAAGAACTACAGGCTGCTTCTAGTAGGGGGGCATGACACTAGCTGTGTGTCTTCATCTCACAGCGAGCATCTTCCTGCTGCTAACCAATTCAGATGCTGTTCTGATGACGAAAGCGGTTGTCTAGAAGGTAACTGGGGCAAGAATGTTTTATGAGGGCTATAATGCAGTTGTTTTGAATATTTTGTAAATCATAGAATAGGAGTGGGAAATATATTAGACAACAGGTTTTGGTGCAACCACTAAAATTGTTGTACCCAATAAGGTTGCCTCTTTTAATCTCATCATTTCTTAAACTCTAATCTTCCTGGATATGCAGGGAAGAAGAAAGCTGTGGTATGCAATTAATTATTAAGGTGCTGCTCCCAGCTGGGCTTCCTTCCTGCCCTTCTTACATAGGCAAAATTCCACACTGGCCTCAAATAGGGATGCCATCTGGCTAGTTACAATAAACCCTGATCCAGGTAAATTTTAAGTCTTGCTGTCAGAGTGATTTTTAGTATGTTTGTTCAAGGAGAACATATGGGCAGCTCTGTAACACTGCTGAAAATAGTCTTTCAGGCGTCTTTAGCAATTCTCTGGAACTATGAGTCCTAGAGTTCCCTAATGAAAAAGGCATGAGAATTAAAAACAGTTTAGACTTGTAGCCTAGACAGAACATTAGATAATATAAATGTTTGAAAAAAGTTTTCTTTTTCATAAAATTCCTAGAACTTTATGAAAAAATGTCCATCATTGCTATGACCAAATGTGCCATCCTATTAATCTAAAGGCACTAGATCCCATCTGATTTTGGAAGCTAAGCAGGATCAGCCCTGTTTAGTACTTGGATGGGAGACTGTCAACAAATTCCAGGTGTTGTAGCCTATATTTCAGAGGAAGGAACTGGCAAAAGCACCTCTGAGTATTCCTGGACTAAGAAAACCTCATGAAATTCATAGGGTTGCCATAAGTTGACAGGTGACTTGAAGCACATACCCACACACATCTGCCAACCCATCCTCTCATTCCAGGTTATCCAGCATTGACCATGCAAAAACTTTAATGCATCTAGAAAAGGCAGCCCAGCTTGTTATTAATGAAAAAGGCATCTGCAATGAGAAAGAGCTTTTCATGTCAAACAATTAACATTAAGTGATTTGTATATTGGTGTTCAATGCGTAAGACCAAAGGAAAGGAACCCTGAAGGAGGGTCAAGTGGTGTGTAAAATTCATTTGTTCCTGTGATGCTACTAGTTTATCTGTCGTACCTGCATCAGAGCTTGTAAAAGCTACTCTTTTTTTTTTTTTTTTTTTTACTACATTTCCTGGTATCCTGCAGCCAGAATGGCAATGGGGAATTCTAGCAGCTCAGGGCCACAAAAGTGCAATTCCTGAGCTCTGAATCATCAGACTGAAGACATGAGTTTGCTAAGATCACTTGCATTTCTGGACAACTTATTGAATAAAAAATATCCAAGACATTAATTATGGTTCACTACTTATGTACTGATGCCCCAGTTTCTTGCATCTTTTTAAAAACAGCATCTTGAATCTGAAATTAAGCTTTTCTTCTGAAAGCAGCGCAAGAAAACAACAATAACAGAAGTGTTTCACATTTTAAGGGAGAGTACTCAAATGACTGTCTCCCTAAACAACATCAATTGCAAGGAATGGGAATCATGTAGCCTATGACATGTGTTGGACTACATCTCCCAGAATTTCTTATCACTGCTGGCTGGAGCTGCTGGGACTTAAATTCCAACAACACCTGGAGGACTGTGCAGTTTCCCACCCCTGTTCTAATGACACATTTTAAACTGTGGTGTCCCCAATTCCAACCCCCAATGGTTGCCACTATTTTCTGCTTTAACCTCCCTTCTTCAACAGGCTGGAAACACTCCTGCTATATAAGTGTCTGTTCCTCATCTGTCAGTCTAGACCAGGAGATGAAATTTGTGTTCCAGGCTCCTGGAAGGCTTTTCTTGCCTTCTCAACTGGGAAGTAAATAGTCTGTGAATGAACTGTCAGATATGAACAGAGGCTGTTTGTTAATGTATGTATGTATGTTTGTATGTATGTATGTATGAATGAGACATTAATCACTGGTTGCATCACAGTCTAGGAAATAAGTTGTACATATGATATATTCACAGGGCTCTTCCCTGGATATAGATAAGGCAAAATCAAGCATGAGCACAAGGTTTTTAAGACTTGTCAAACCAGAACAACAGAGAAAAGCAAAAGCAGAATTCCCTAATGTGACTGCTCACCCTCCCTAGCCTTTCGTGGCTCACACAGACACCCTGCTTTCTCCCTGCAGTGAGTCTGACTGGTTAATTCCCTCTGGTCACTTGCAGCAACATGGTGCAGCAGTTTTGGCATTGGGACTACGACTCAGGAGACCAGAGTCTGAATCCCCACATAGCTGTGGAAACCTACTGGGTGATCCTGTGCAAGCCACACTCTCTCAGCTTCAGAGGAACACACAGGCTTGTTCCACTGAATAAATCTTGCCAGAAAACCCCTGTGATAAGGCTGCCATAAGTCAGAAACGAGCATCACCACCACTGACTAATCATCTCCTGCTGTTAATCCCTTCCTGTTACTGAACCCATTCACAGTGCAGGATAATGGCTAACTTTAAACCTGCTAGCTGCCACATGTGTCTTTAACTTTAAAACTTGCCTTGGTTGCCTTCCTATAGATGTTCAGCCTTTGACAAGAGAAATGCACTACAGATCACAGTTGTGATCTTGGGCTATTAGCTTACTTCATGGTGATGAGTGTTAAAATGTTGGGAACACGTTTAAGAAATTAGGGTACATTTGAGCCTCCACTTCTTCTCCCCCTTTCCAAACAGCCGAACTAGTCCTTATATCCTAAGTCTCAGCATGCTTCTTTTCACACGCACAAACACATGTCAGCTGAACAAATCAGATCATAATCTGCAAGTGACAAATATCAATCTGAATGTTCCCTTTCAAATGCTGCAGGTAACATCTGGGTTGCTTCCTGCAATGATCCCTCTCTGTCCTTATTTGCTTTAAGATCACTGTGGCCCTCATTATCTCAGAACTCTGGCCCTCATTATCTCACAAACCAGATAAGAGATGGTTTCCTGATTACCTGGTGTTCGCTAATGTCTTTTATTCTGGTGGGGGTTTACTACAGACCTCCAACCCAGGCTGAGGACTTGGATGACGCCTTCCTCAACCAAATGACTGAACATTCAAAGAGGAGAGATACAGTAATAATAGGAGATTTCAATTACCCAGATATATGCTGGCAGTCAAACTCTGCCAAGACAGCAAGGTCCAGCAAGTTTCTTGCTTGTCTTGCAGACAACTTCATGGTCCAGAAGGTGGAAGAGGCCACAAGGGGATCAAATATTCTAGATCTGGTCTTGACCAACAGGGATGACCTTGTGAATGAGGTAGAAGTGGTTGGATCTTTAGGGGGGAGTGACCATGCCCTGTTGGAATTTAGCATTCAGTGGGAAGGAGAAGATAAGGGTAGCCAGACACTCGTCTTAGATTTTAAAAAAGCGGACTTCTGTAAACTTAGGGAGCTGCTGGCTGGAATTCCGTGGTCAGGAATAGTGAAAGGGAAAGGAGTTCAGGAGGCATGGGAGTTCCTTAAAAAGGAGATACTGACGGCACAGTCTAAAACTGTGCCAATAAGGAGGAAAAATGGAAGGCATCTGAAGAAACCAGAATGGTTGACTAAAGAACTCTCAGCTGAGCTAAGAGTTAAGAGAAACACGTATAGGAAATGGAAGAAGGGGGAAACCACCAAAGAAGAATTTAAGCAAGTAGCCAGGAGATGTAGGGAGGAGGTCAGAAAGGCTAAAGCACAGAACGAACTTAGGCTGGCCAGAGACATTAAAAACAATAAAAAGGGTTTTTTTAAATATGTCCGCAGCAAAAGGAAAAAGAAGGAGACAGTAGGGTTGCTACGCAGAGAAGATGGCGAATTACTCACAGGGGGGAGAGAAAAGGCAGAGCTACTTAACACCTTCTTTGCCTCCGTATTTTCCCAGAAGGATACAAGCACTCAACCTGGCGGTAGGGGAGCAGGGGAGGAAGCAGAGGAAATGAGGCACTTAATAAGTAGAGAGGTGGTACAGGAATACCTGGCCGCATTGGATGAATTCAAGTCTCCAGGGCCAGATGAATTGCATCCTAGGATATTAAAAGAGCTGGCAGAGGTCATTTCGGAACCGCTTGCTATAATTTTTGAGAAATCTTGGAGGACAGGAGAAGTTCCAGCAGATTGGAAGAGAGCAAATGTTATCCCCATCTTCAAGAAGGGAAAAAAAGAGGACCCAAATAATTATCGCCCAGTCAGCCTGACATCGGTACCCGGAAAGATCCTGGAGCAGATCATTAAGCGTTCAGTTTCTAATCATTTAGAAAACAACGCAATAATCACGAGAAGTCAACATGGATTTCTCAAAAATAAGTCATGCCAGACTAATCTGATCTCTTTTTATGATAGAGTTACTAGCTTGATAGATGAAGGGAATGCTGTGGATGTAGCATATCTCGATTTCAGTAAGGCCTTTGACAAAGTTCCCCATGACATTCTTGCATCGAAGCTAGTAAAATGTGGGCTAGACAGGGCTACTGTTAATTGGATATGTAATTGGTTGACCGACCGAACCCAACGGGTGATCACGGATGGCTGCTTTTCATCCTGGAGAGAAGTGACTAGTGGGGTGCCACAAGGTTCTGTCCTGGGCCCAGTGCTGTTCAATATTTTTATCAATGACTTAGATGAAGGAATAGAGGGCATGCTCATCAAATTTGCAGATGACACCAAATTGGGAGGGGTTGCTAATATGCCAGAGGACAGGATCAAAATTCAAAATGACCTGGATAGATTGGAGAGCTGGGCCAGGGCGAACAAAATGAAATTCAACAGAGAGAAATGTAAGGTCCTACACTTAGGCAGAAATAATGGAATACAGAAATATAGGATGGGGGACACGTGGCTGGATAGCAGTACGTGTGAAAGGGATCTAGGAGTCTTCATAGACCATAAGCTGAACATGAGTCAGCAGTGTGATGCGGCAGCCAAGAAAGCCAATGCAATTCTCGGCTGCATCAACAGGAGTATGGTGTCTAGATCGAGGGAGGTACTGGTACCACTCTACTCTTCTTTGGTTAGACCCCATCTTGAATACTGTGTCCAGTTCTGGGCACCCCAATTCAAGAAGGATATTGACAAGCTGGAGCAGGTCCAGAGGAGGGTGACCAAAATGGTGAGAGGCCTGGAAAACATGCCCTATGAGGATAGACTGAGAGAGCTGGGTATGTTTAGTCTGCAGAAAAGGAGGTTAAGAGGGGACATGATAGCCATGTTTAAATATTTGAAGGGATGCCACGTAGAGGAAGGAGGGGGCTTGTTTTCTGCTGCTCCAGAAACCAGGACAAGGAGCAATGGATTCAAGCTGCAGGAAAGGAGATTCCACCTGAACCTCAGGAAGAACTTCCTGACAGTCAGGGCTGTCCGGCAGTGGAATCTGCTGCCTCGGAGAGTAGTGGAGTCTCCTACCTTGGAGGTTTTTAAGCAGAGGCTTGATGGCCATCTGTCGGGAGTGCTTTGAGGGTGTTCCTGCATGACAGGGAGTTGGACTGGATGGCCCGTGTGGTCTCTTCCAACTCTACATTTCTATGATTCTATGATTCTATGATTCTATGATGGAAATTTGCTGTGTAGGCTTCAGCCAAAAACAATATGTTCTCTTGCGGTACCAAACAAACACTAAATTGTTTCCCGCACAGCTGAAAATATGCAAAAATAATGTGAATTTTGCATTGAGTGGCTTCAACTCTCAATTATTTTAATGGCGTTTAAACAGGTTGTAGGATTTCTGCCAGTGTGTCTTGTGTATGTATTGATTTGTATTCCACCTTTCTTCCAAATCTGGAAATCAGGTGTAAGGCCCCGCTTTGGGGGTCCCCAATACCAGTATGGTTTGGATGGGCACCATACCTAATTGGCATCATATGTAATTGGCAACACATTTTATTGGCTCTGATATCAAATTCAAGCCTGAAAGGTGACAGAGAGGTCAAACCGAGTGAGGAAAAGAATTTGACTGTAAATGTGAGAGCATAGGTCAACTCCAAAATTGCTCCAGGTAAGACTGAGTCATTTTTCAGGCAAATACACATCATTCCTGTGGATAATAAGCTTAAATAGAAGCTGGAATTTTCCAGGGAATCCAACTGTGAGGAACCCACCAGGACACTGATTGACAGATATCCATCCCTTATTCACCTGGATTCTTTCCTCTGTCCTCACAGCACCCACAATAAACAGCTATTACAACACCCATCATGTCTTTGTCAATCAAAGTACTAATCCCATCAACAGACGAAAGACTCATTGTCCACAACAGGTTCCCTTTGTCTTGCATCTGGAACCTCCACAGCCACAAGCCATTTTCAGGGTACAAATACCCCTGCTTTGAGGAGGCCCAGTGCAGTCTCTTAAAGATCTACCTGTCACTCTGTCCATCTGGCTCCTGAATGAGAACTGCCCTTAGGTCCTACCTAAGCCAAAATACATTTCTGCTCTTCACTACTCTTCTGGACTGGTAATTATAAATCCCCCCAAATCCCTCAGCCTCTCTATAATTTTTCTTCCCTTTTTCTTTCAGCTAGCTCTTGGGTGAATATGTGATTGTGTGTATCTTGTGTGCATGCATGAGTGAATTCCCCTCAATAAAATCATTTTATTAGACAATTTTGCTTGATTTTTGACTTGGCCTGACCCCGTAAAAATTGGGTTTAAAAGATTTTGCGAGGTGACCCTGCCTCTCGTAGTGCTACGGCTTGTACTCTGGCTAATTCCCATTCCCCATTATTTGGAGCACATTGAGGTGTCCCCCAAGGGACCCCAGAAATCAGGGTAACACAGGGCAGCTCAGAAAAAGGTTGCCTTTATAAAAGGCAACATTAAAACACAATTGAACAAACTATACTATTTAAACACAGGAATAAAAAGAAAATATATAGTAATCACTTATTCAGCCTGTTCTTCAGCAATCAGTCATTTGCCAAAAGCCTGCCTGAGTAAAAAGCTGTTTGTCAACTAAATGAGAGTCATTTAACAAACACAGCTATAGATTTTACCATAGTTAACTATTTGCATGACATACCCAACAGCACGACATTCCCTTTTCAGATTTGTTGCTATATTTACTTAAAACCATGAGTTCAGTTAACCACAGTGGCTCAGAACAGGACACAAACACTTAGAATTAGCAAACAGCCCCGGAATTTGTTTTCACTGCCACAACTGAGTTTGATGCAGAATCCTTTGATGCAAAAAATCTAATATGCAACAGCATATGAGGGTAAAAATACAGCCAATGCATTTTAGTGTATATATTCAGCTCAGAAGAAAGAAAACAGCAGTACAATCATTTTACCCTCCTGTGTATAAAGCATTCCATGTATATAATTATAAAGATAAATTTCCATAATAGAATAAATGTTATCAAATTTAAATATTGTAACATTGTTGCATGTTATTAACATATATAGTCCTCCCTCCACAGTCACGGGTTTGACCTTTGTGAATCTGATTATTTGTGAGACACATACATGCCTCCATCCCCGCTCCCCGCCCATTCTCCTCTTCCTATTCCCTTGCATTTTGCCAAGTGCAGAGAAGGAAGGCAAGTGTCTGGACAAAAAGCAAGGGAATGGGAGGGGGAAGGTTTGCAGGAACCTTCTTTCTCCCCTTTGGCGCTCACCCCTCCGATTCCTTTGCATCTGGCCTCAATGCTGAGAACTGATACCAAGGCCATTTCTGCACTAGACTATTATAGCGCTATTATTCCACTTTCAACATCCTATGGAATCCCAGGGTTTGCAGTTTTGAGAGGGGCCGGCTGGCCCCTCCCTAAACTGCAAACCCTAGGATTCCATAGGATGTTGAAAGTGGAATAATAGTGCTATAACAGTCTAGTGCAGAAATGGCTTAAGACAGAAGGCAAGAGAATGGCAGACAGAAGACTCACGCATACCCATTTTCTCCCTTCCAGAGCTCTCCCCTCCTACTGCCTTGCATCCAGCCCCAACATGCAGAAGGCAAGGCAATGGGAGGGGGATCACAGGGAGGGAATTATTTGCAGTTTTTCCACTTTCACAAGGATTCTGCATCCTGAATCCTTGTGAAAATGGAGGGGCCCTTGTACATTTTTTCTCATGATTCTTTCATTTGTTCTTATTAGATTAAGCTACACTCAAACATCATAAGAGCCAGCATAGTGTAATTATTTGAGCGCTGCACTACAATTCTGGACACCAGGGTTCAAATCTTCCCTCAGCATGGAAGTCACTGGTGACTTTGGGCAAGTCACACTCTCTCAACCTCAGAAGAAGGCAATGGCAACCCCCTTTGAACAAATTCTGGCAAGAAACCCTATGATAGGTTCGCCTTAGACTCACTATAAGTCAGGAATGACTTGAAGGAACATAATAATGAACACCATACATGGGTTTACAGCATCCTGAACTTGATTACTCCACATTCCTATAAAGACTTTTTCATAAACCTATTGTCACGTTGTCTCCTTTTTCTGCACTATAGGCCTTTCCACACTACACTGTTATAGTGTGATTATTCCACTTTCAATATCCAGTGGAATTCTGGGGTTTGGAGTTTATTGAGGCCAAAGAGCTCGCTGAGAATTCTAAATGCCCCTCCCTAAACTGCAAACCCCAGGATTCCATAGTATGTTGAAAGCGGAATAATAGCACTATAACAGTGTAGTGTGGAAATGGCCACATTTATGAAATAGAGGGTAAGTAATAAACTTCCCATTTTAGGCTCTCCAGGTACATGCGCTTCTTATTTAATTCTATCCCACTCGGGTCCACTGTGTGAAGGGACGTTTTGCAAACGCCTTTCTAAAGAAGTTCTCCTTAACTGGAGTAGCCTGGGCAGAGGATCTGCACACACACAAAATGCTGCCAAGAAACAAACTGGTAAATCTCCATTTATCCACGAGATAAAATATAAATGAAGGAACCCCCATTAACAATCTGCAGATCCAGCACAAATTGTATATACATTGTACATTTTGAGATACAGTTACTAAGAAGGAAGAAAGAACTGAAGTAGCTCCGAAGGGCACAGTTGGAGCCAAGAAAATGCTCTCTGTAGTCTGATTTTTTTTCACAGATAGGCGCTGTGGGCTATGCATCAGAGAAAGGAACTGGAAAAAAAAACACCTCTGAATAATCCTTGCCTATGAAAACACTATAAAATATATGAGGTTGCCATAAGTCAACACACAGCTTGAAGGCACATACACACAAGGCAACACTTGAAGAACAGGGCACTAAATCCTCCTCCAGTTTAAGTCTTTCGTGAATTTGGCAAAGGTTTGTTTAGAGCTCTTAATTCCTAAAGAATGTTCCCTTTAGCGCCCTCTTCTGGAGTCCTATTATTACAGCCTGTCCTACAGAAACAATAGTAGACCATTCAGCCATTTCCGCACTAGCCTGCTATAGCACGATGATTCCACTTTCAACATCCTCTGGAATTCTGGGGTTTGCAGTTTCGGGAAGGGCCACTTGGCCCCTCCCGAAACTGCAAACCCCAGGATTCCAGAGGATGTTGAAAGTGGAATCATCGCACTATAACAGGCTAGTGTGGAAATGGCCTCAGAGGAGTGGCGCGTTACAATTTGCATAGGAACGATTTTAATCCACCGTCCCATTACCAGGAGGGAAAAAATCTTAGAAGTAACTTCTAGATAAGCTACAACTAGTTTCTTTTCAGGTAACAAGGGCAGAATGAAATTAGACTACAAAAGTATGATGATGAATTAAGAGTAAAGTTACTCTGCTGGTGTACTTTAGTGGGCAATAGCTTCTGGTTTCATTTTTTTTTAAAGTTACTTTTGAAAGTATTTTTAGAGGTATATTGACAAGCATTTTTCCGATGGTATGCTGTTCTTTTCCCAAAAAAGTAGTAGAAAATATAGAAATATATATATGAATATATATAGAAATTAAAATGAATGGGAATAAAATGTTGCATCTGGTGTCAGAATTGTCAGAAAATAATCCAAGACAAGACATATTATTTAGATTTTTGTTTTGCTTTTTTAAAAAAACAAAAATTTAAATAACATGTCTGTTGTCATGGGTTATTATTAAAAATTATTATTAAAAATCAAACCTACACTAGCAAATATGACAACCTGCCAACACATTTCCCTGTCTATAGAAGCCTTCTGATTAAGAATCCTGTGCCTTTTGAAACCTGCATTTTTATCAAAATGTTTACCTAAAGAAGATATGTACTAGACCATTTGAAAGCCTCTGTCTTCCTATAATAAGCCTGTCTGAATTATATGATGTTCAGAACAGTATTTTCTTTCCATCCCACCATCTTTGCAGGCTCATCTGGTGAGGACATGGGACAGAGCCTTCTTAGTGGCTGCTCCTAAGCTATGGAACTTCCAAGGGAGGCTCAGTTGCCCCCTCCCTTCCGCCCTTTGCCCCAGCTAGCAAAGACATTTTGTTCAAATAGACCCTCAGTTTTCAACTGGTTGAGGCACAAGGAATTTTTAATAGGATTTGTTATATTTCTTAACTATGCTTTGAATGTGTTTTTAACTGGTCTAAATTAATGTTTAATTGGATTTTGGTTAAAGTTTTTTAAACTTGTGTACGATAAATTTTTTTAGCCATATTTTGCTTTAATTTACATGTTAACCCACCTTGGTCCCCATATGGGGAAAGAGGTGGGTTATAAATTATATAAATAAATAATTTGGTGTTGGCATACTGGATTTCATGTCTACTGCCAACCTCACTCAGTGAACATCACAACTGTATGTAGGTGCATACTGAATTATTTTCCAATGCACTATGTATTCTGCCTGCTTATGGTTGTGGGATCCTGATACTTTGTGGTTAAGCAATATTGAAGGAAAGAGGTAAAATCCTCAAAATCTCTTAGTATCTTCTTAAGATTTTATTACCGCTTGGCATTTTGTGGAACTGCTTGTAGCCTCATAATAATATGTTGCTAGAGCAACAATATTTCATGAAATTATCAGTTGCCTCTCAAAATTGTTTCTTGAAAAATCTGATCTTTTTATTTTCTTGAATATGAAATCTCTCGTTGCAATTGAACAATTTTATTTATACTTTGTTATTGTTGTTGTCCTTTGGAGACCCTGTTATTAACAGCACTGTTCAGGACTTGCAAACTAAGGGTTGTGGCTTCCTTGAATGAGAAAATCCACCTGTAATGTGGTCTTCCTCCTTTTCTACTGCCTTCAACTTTACCAAGCATTATTGTCCTTTTTGTTTTCTTACTGACCATTATATTTATGCTTATAGTAAATAATAAATCACAAGGATCCTTAAAAATTTATGAAGAAGACTACCAATAACTAGTTAGACTTTCTTCCTTCCATCGTGGAATGAAAGGTGGCATACTTGGGCTTTCCAGGACTGATCAGGCCTTCTGTAGACCCAGGACTTCACCACTGGCTGAGCTGCCTGTGAGATTCTGGGAACTGCAGTCCAAAAAGACACCACTTTTAAAAGCTCTACCTAGAGTTATTTAACTTTAGCAACAGGACATTATGGAGCCTAGACAAATAGGCTGAGGTCTGATTAGTGTACACCATATCTACCTTCTTTGCCCCGTCAGACTCATCTTCCTGCTGTGAGAGCCCCTCTCTGTAGCCATTTATTGACTGGAAGAGAGTATAGGCCCGCAGTGGTTCTCAACCCTCCTAATGCCATGACCCTTTAATACAGTTCCTCATGTTGTGGTGACCCCCAATCATAAAATTATTTATTTATTATTTACAATGCCTCCCCTCCTCATCGGCCAGGAACGGGGGGGTGGGCAGGGAGGGAAAGAGGAGCCACGCGTCTCCTCCGGAAAAAAACTCCGAGAACCCCCCCGGGTTCTGCTTCTGCTTCGCTCTCGTTTCTGCTAGGGGGGCAGTGTGGGAAAAGTTTCCAGAGTGTCAACCCTGGCTAGGGGGGGAAGGAATCCCAGTGCCTTTGTCTTTTGCGCCGGGCACAGCTCACCCCCCCCCGGAAAAGCACCGACTTGCGGCCCCCTGGCCCTTCCGCAGCACCCCCCTCCATGGCAAGTGGGGCAGGGACCATGGCAAGGAGGGGCCCGCCTCCCGTGCTGCCGCCGCCGCCCCCCCCCAAGCTGGCCCGTCAGACGGGAGGTTCTCCCGATAGCGGAGAAGGGGAGCGATTTCAGTCCCTTCCGAACAGGGGGCAGGAGGACGCGAGCGTGTGGCTCGTGCTTGCACACCACCACCGAGGAGGGAATGGAGCCTAAGACCATCGGAAATACGTATTTTCCGATTGTCTTAGGTGACACCTGTGAAAGGGTCGTTCGACCCCCAAAGGGGTCGCGACCCACAGGTTGAGAACCACTGGTATAGGGTGTTGGAGAAGCAGAACAACACCATCCTCTAAGACTTCAGGAGATCTGCTAGAATGTCCCGAGGATACCTTTGCCATTATGTTTATGGCTATAGGAGCATAGCCAGATGCTTTTCCAACACTCCCTGCTCTCCATCAGTCACTAAATAGCTATGCAGGGGCATCTGCAGTACAAAATTGTGAGGCTTGTGAGGCTGGATGGGGATTGTAGCACAAAGGAGACTCTGAATTCTCTGATGTGAAGGGGAGTTCTAATTATACCTCTGTTTTGTTACAAATAAAATCTGAACTGAATAGTTCTGTTCCTGAAATGAATACACAACTGGTTAAAGGAGGAGAGTGTCACTACAGCCATTAAAGTCTGGGGTGGGGGTTGTTTTGTTTTTTACTCCATCTCAACAATCTCATAACACAGTTGGACACAGATTTTCAACCTTTTCAACTCTTTATTCTTTCACTCTCATGACAGCAATCCAGGCAAAGTATACCTTATCTTTTAGCTTTCAATCTCCTGAAAAAAAAGAGCATTTCGTAGATGTTTTTTCATTTCTCCTGACTCTTAAGTCGTTTGCTGCCACTTACTGGATAACTGTGTAACTTCCTTTGCTACTTTTTAGAACCTGTCTGCAATGAAATTCACAGACTTCTGAGGGTTACTTTTTCAGATTGCATGTCCCAGAATCCACCAAATGGCAATGCCACTAGAATGGCGGTCAAACAAGTCATAGTTTTGCCATTTTCTGCTTTTGAGATGACTGAGACAAATTTTGAGATCAAAAGGCTTACTCGTACTGCTGTAGGACTGGAGAGCAAGATCTGTGTTAATGCATGACCATAATAATCTTAAAGCACTATGCCATTTCCTTCTCCCTCCTGTCACTCTTGTCTCATCATGGTCCCCAATTTAACTGTTTTCACCTGCCATCGCTGCCTTGGCAAACTCCTGGGGCCTGCCTAAGATGTTTTGCTGCCTGAGGGAGAATGATGCCTCCCCCATCCAAGTTAAGGTACACAATATTCAAAATGAGACAAACATAACAAAATCCAAAAGTCACATCACTGTGTTACCTTTGTCAGGTGAACCAAAAGGTGCAAAATATAATAAACTAGATTTCACAGCTTACTGGCTTCTTCATCAGTCAAAGATGTTAAAAGACATACAGGGCACAAATTCACCATGATGTACGTTTCGGGTTTTGCTGTATTTTGATTTTGTTGTGTTTTGCTGCATGGCCAACATGGCTGCTCCTGAAAAGTTTGTGTGTGTGAGAGAGAAGGGGGGTGGGGGGAGAGATTGTAGGATTTAAAGTCAGCCATGTTATTTTAGCAAAGGAGATAGGAGATCTCTTTAGCCTTTCTCTCCTAGCAGTTCAGTACAGATTGTTAACAAATTAAATAATTAGCAGTTTTCTGTCTTTCAAATATGCCTGCAACCATTGCAGTGTGCATAATGGTAGATTAGCTTTACCATCACTCAGCCCCTCAGCTGGCAATCAGATGGAAAAGAAATGAGTCATTTCTGATTTAGGGTAATCCTAAGGCAAACCTGACATTACTTTGGCAAGATTTGTTCAGAAGGGGTTTGCCATTGTCTTCTTGTGAGGCTGAGAGAATGTGATTTGCCCAGGGTCACCCAGTGGCTTTCCACAGCTGAGCGGGGATTTGAATCTTGGTCTACCAGATTCCTTGTCCAGTGCTCAAACCACTATACCTCAGTGGCTCTCCTTTGCAATTGCAGAAACTAATAGTATAATGCTAAGATGAGACAACAGAAAAATCTGTTCTGTTTGAGGCATGATCTGGGTAGAAATGCAGTGAAAGACTCATTCTTGTAATGTATGTATTTGTAGCTATTTAACTGTTACAAATACTTTGGATTTGACTCATTAAAGACATATTTTCAACAAGCCTGTTGGGAGCTGCCTGGGCTACAACTTTTGGCTCTGTGAATGATCACCACTGTCCCTTGACCAGTCGCATAGGGAGGTGGGGGCAGGGCAGGGCAGTTTGCCCCAGGCGGCAATGTTTTTGGGGCGTCCTGGCCCATAGCCATGACTCTACGTGCCCTGGCCATGCCCCCATGCACTGCAGCCATGCCTCCACGCACAGTGGCCACGCCCTCATGCCGTAGCCCCACGTCCCTCCACACAGTCCAAGCTCCACTACTGTCTTTGGCATATCATTCTGACAGTATAATACTGTAGGCCCTCCTTTCCCACAACCTCCATGTGCTTGATTTCCAACTCATGCAAAGCATAGTGTGCCTATATAAAGGGACATGAGCATTTCTGATTTGCAAGGGTTCCTGAAATGGAACCCTCACATATAGGGAGGGTGCACTGTATCTTCACTTTCTGGTGTGTCTTTATTACTTACTGTTATTTACTATTTATTGAAATATTGATATCCTGCCCTATATCTGAAGATCTCAGTGCTGCTTACAATAAAAAATCAATTAAAAACAATAAATAATAACAATAATTTTAAAAGTTTCCAAATATATTACATAGTTTATCAGTTTAAAAACCGACAATTTAAAACTGGTTAAAACAATTTAAAATAGTGCAACCATAGCACTAAAATCAGTTAGGCCTATAGGCTTTCATAAAAAGCCAGGTATTGACCTGGGCCAAAATGATACCAATGTTGGCACTAATCAGGCCTCCAAGACTGGTTATTGGATTTTCTTGAACAGAAAGGTCTATGAAAGGTATCCTGTTTGGTCTGGCTGAGCGACAAGGTCTCTTATTAGTGTGTTTCTGCCTGGTCCTCAGTTCTAACTCTTCAGTGCATCCTGATTCCAAGTTTCTGACTCAACACAGATAGATATTTGCAGCTCAACCTTGACAATGGAAACCTTCTGTAGGCATGTCACACCCTCTCAGCTCCAGAAAAACCTGTGATAGGGTTGCCTTCGGGTCACCATAAGTTGGAAATGACTTGAAATCACACCACCACCACATCAACATGACAGGAAGCTTAAATAGCCATACATAGTGACACTCTTCTCGCTTCTGTCTGTAGTTCAGCGGTGGGAACTGTTGCCCCTCCAGATGTTTTTGTGCTACAATTGGCTGAGGCTGTTGGGAGTTGCAATCCTACAGCATCTGATAGCATACAAAGTTCCTACCCCTGTTGTAGCTGAACATAGTTAATCCAAGGATGGGGAACTTTTTGACTTCAATCCCTATATTTCCTTACCACTGGTCTTACTGGATGGAGATGATGAGAACTGACATCCAAAATATCTGAAGGTGCAAAGATTGCCCACCCCTGATGTCATTCACTAGTTTTTATTTTGTTTGAACTACGACCACTCAGTTGGGCAAAGTAGGCCAGTAAGTCTGACCATCTACTTCTTAATTGATCTCCTGCTCCCACCTGAGTTGGTTTTTGTTCAATTTCTTTTGTTTTGCACCACTCTTTTTGTGCTGACACAGTTTAGATTAGCAAGCAACAAGAGTAGCTTGCTGAAACTGTTGAAACTTGGAATTTCAATTGCAGTGCTCTCAAAAATATATAATGGATGTCATATTTTACTCTATCCCTGAGGAGTTCACAGTTTACATTTCCCTCAGTCCTGTGAGGTAAGTTTGACTGACAGAGAATGCTGGCCTAGAATCAACCCAAAAGGTTTATAGCCATATATGATTGGATTCTGGGTCTACCTGGTCTGAATCCAATGCCTCAGTGTTGGTGCAGTGCCTCAGTGTCTCTGGCACTCTTTTTCTCAATGGTTGTTGTCATCTCGATTTTACCATTCGTTCCCCAAGAGATCAAACCAGAGCCAGAACTAGGAGTTGTAGCTGAGGTGAGTGAGGGGCAAAATGAGAGCATTACCCTCCAAATGAAAATTTCTTTCAGCTCCCAAACTGCAAAATGTAAGTTGCACTGCAGTAATATACAACAGCAGAGCTTTCAGAGAAAGTTGAGCTTTTAGAAATACAGTTTAGGCATCCAAAGTAAAGGAGCAGGCATAGTTATCAAGGGAAAGAGGGCACAGTGCTAGATGTGAATGATTTTCAGGCATTTCCACGCTACACTGTTATAGTGCTATTATCTTGAATAATTTATTCCACTTTCAACATCCTGTGGAATTCTGAGGCTTGTAGTTGACTAAGGCCAAAGAACTCTCTGGCTGAGAATCCTAAATGTTCCTTCCTAAACTGGAAACCCCAGGATTCCACAGGATGTTGAAACTGGAATAATAGGACTGTAACAGTGTAGTGCAGAATGGAGTCAGTGTCTCACACTCTGCAATGCTAGAAATTTGGGGCCTGAAGGAAAATTGCACTTGACAGACAGAATTTTTATTTGGGAGGGGGGTAATGCCTGTATTTTGTCCCCTCCCTGGTCCTGCATTATGTTGTTAATTTCTTTACCTGTTAATGTACATACAGTTTTGCATAAGAACAGGCAGCCTTTTTTTGTTCTAGCATTTAAATTGGGGAGAGAAAAAGCAGAGAAGTGACTTTTCCCAAATTAATGTATAAACAATACTTGAGAAAAATTACTTATTTGGACTGTGATTCCCAGAATCCCTCAGCCAGCATGTCTAGTTCTGTAAGTTGTAGGGTTGTTGTTGTTGTTTTTTGAATGCCCCTTATCAAGATCTGCTTCTAGCATGGCCAATAATTTTTGACAAGTGTATCAACTAGCTAACTACAACTCAATTAAGTGAGCATTTTCATTCAGAAGCTTTTTGCAAAAGGAGTAGTCTTGACTCCTACATGCAAGCAAAACTGCAGAAAGCAAGCAACATGAAAGAATGCAAAGGCAAGATTTCCCTTTTTATCTGTTTTTTAAAAAAACTATTATTCTATTACCTTATTCTTTCAAAACTGATATCCATGTTCTTACCTTAAGCTCTCCTGTTGCTGAGATTGGAAAACATTATACATCCTTTTGTACTCAGTACATGTTAAGAAATAAGCCTTTGAACATCATGCCTTAACAAGACAGGTGTTTAATCTAAAAATGTTCCTTTGCCCTTGATTCTGTCCCTAATTATATCTTGATACACTGCTTAGATTTAAATTAAGACACCTGCTGGGTTCTTGCATGTGAAATAAATGAAAGCAAAAGGAAAGCTAGTAGCAGACTGTATGCCCCAAAGCCCCCCCCCTTTTTTTAAGAAGGGCTCATGTTTCTTTCCTTCCTTTAGGAAGGATAATTGCCACCAAGGCCACAAATGGCTACCCATTTCTGGCAGTTGACTTGAAAAGGGGAATAATGATAGCTAATGTCCTCTATTGCCCTGTTGATTCCCAGCTGTGGCCAAGGGAGTGCAATCATAATGCTGGGACAGACTTCTAAGGTTGTCTCTGGCTACTCAAAAAGATGGTCCATGGAGTAGTGCCCTCTGCTGCCGGTTCATGGCACATTTCCAGGAAAGAAAACAAATACAATAATAATACAGCACAAATATGGTACCAGCCACTGGCACATTGGAGAAAAAAATTGCCAGGCTACTATATCAAATAATTTGAGAAGTACAGAACTAGTCCAACCCAGTACCCATACATGAAATTAATTGTTCCATTTCCTAATCAGCCTCTTTCTCAGAAGTCATATATGGTGGACAGTACTTCCCAAGAGGCAGTGAACCATCTGAGTCTTGACCTTTGTTTCTGTCTTCTTGTCAACAGAATAGCAAAGAGTGAGAGACATGACCAAAGTTTTACCAGCCACTCCTGATGCTGTTTCTTTCCTAGACCACTTCAAGTAGCGCTGGGCGATCTTCAGCAGGTGGGTTCATTGTCATACAAGGGCACAAGGAAGATGTTTAAAAGGTCCCTTGTTTTGTTAAATGCTGCTTGAGCTACAAGAGCTCTCTCAGTCCTGATATATTCATTTATCCTTCTTTGTTGTTTGGTTTGGTCTTGTTTGGATACTATTCAGCCCTGCCTCCTTGTTTGTTTGCCTGATGCAACTTTTTACGCTCCTGATTCGTGACTCACTTCGCTCTACCGCCAATGACCCATCCCTGCCTTTCAGTCTATCTGAGCTCCTTGTAAGAAGATGGAATACAAATCTCAGTAGTAATAATAACTGCAACTGTGGTTTGTTGGTTTGTTAGCAGTTATGCTTAGGGACAAGCCAGCTTCATTCAGCTCCAATAGGCCCAACTTAAGTAACGTCTTTTCCAGTTCTCAAAGTGTGCATCTGCTTGTACTCCTAATAAAATCTACCAGAGTTCCTCATGCAAGGAGTCACATATCACACGTGAAGAAGCTGTGCATGCGTTGCTATTGTTGTGTGCCTTCAAGTCATTTCCAACTTATGGCAACCCTAAGGCAAACACATCACAGAGTTTTCTGGGGCTGAGAGTGTGTGATGTGCCAAAGGTCACCCTGGTCTCCAGGGCTGTAGTCCAATGCTCAAAACACTATACCATGCTGATTCTGTGTGCATGCATAAAACGATATATATGGTGAATCCTTTCCCACACTGTTCAAATGCATGGATGGCAGGGAATTTTTGGCCTGGTCTAATGGTAGCACTGGAGGTAAGGTGCTTAAGTGTGTAATGGCTGCTCAGCTCCAGAAAGATCCACCCATTGGCCATAAAACAAAGCTCATAAGGCATTTCAATAGCCTTAAAAAGTTTTCTCTTCTGTCCACACTACTGAGTGCTGGGAGGGGACAGAGCAGGAAGAGTCACACCTAGGATATGCTTCCAGTCCTTTAGATCTTTCTCACTCTCCAAACCTTCTAGTGGCAGTAACAAAATTAGAAGTCTCTACAGGAGAATTGTGTAGAAAATACCTTTTCTCTCGCATCTGGACCATTATCTTGCCAGTGTTAGGTTCCAGAAACCCTGAATTAGGTAGTTTTCCCCTCCCAGTGTTGCAGTAATGTGTGAAGGACTTGAGGAGCTATGTGGGCTACCCGTATAATGGCTCCCTGCTGTCCACACTTTTGGACGGTATGAGAAAAGGCACACACAAATTAAATGATAGGATATTCAGTTTTCTCTCTT
This sequence comes from Ctenosaura bakeri, assembly GCA_948474755.1. NCBI lineage: Eukaryota > Metazoa > Chordata > Lepidosauria > Squamata > Iguanidae > Ctenosaura > Ctenosaura bakeri. The sequence goes on from CAOLHI010001666.1 coordinate 317,964, forward strand.
GGGGGATGGATGGATGGATGGATGGATGGATGGATGGATGGATGGATGGATGGATAAATAAATAAATAAATAAATAAATGGAATCACTTCTTTACACAGCAAATAGTTACACTGGAATTCAGTGCCACAATATGCAGTTACAGATGCTAACAGGTATAGTTTTAAAAGGAGATCTAATACATTTGTAAGGATTAGGTTCAACAATGCCTGCTAGTCAGAATGGCCATATATCACCTCCAGTGTCAGATGCTGGGGAGTGCAAGATGGGGGGTTCTGGTACACTGATGCCCTCCTTTCTAGGCTTCTTTTAGGCAACAGAACTGTGTGGCTGCTAGAGCTTATACAAGTCTGCTGGGTGTAACTTTGGCTCCTGCTTGTCCAGTGTTGAAGGATACTTTTCAATTTATGCAGCCTAAAGATGTGGACATGATCCCTAGAGAAGTGAGAACTATCACATGTGTATTAGGCTCTTGCTCCTCCTAGCTCATGAAAGACGCCAGACAGGGACTGGCTGAGTAGGGTAAGGGGCATGATTAATGCCTTTACACTAGGTAAGGTTGCTGCTGTAAAACCTCTTCTGAAAAAAACTTCCCTGGATCCTACTTTATTGGATAGCTATAGGCCAGTCTCCAACACCTCCCATTAGAGCTATTGAGGTCTTCTGGAGAGACCATTCTCTCTGATCTACCCTTCTCAAGCTAGTTTGGTAGGTACAAAGGAGAGAGCTTTCTCAGTGGCTTCTTCCAGTCTTTGGAACTCCTTCCCTAAGGAAGTCAGGAGGTCTCCATCCTTTTTCTCCTTCCACCAACAAGTTAAAACACTGTTGTGTCATCAGCCTTTTGAAACTAACTGGGATGGGCTTTTAATGATGTGCTTTGCTGTTTTATCGTTGTATAGTCTTTGAACAAATTTTGATGTTTTTTACTTTATAAATTATTTAATTGTCTTTCAAATAACTTTCATATTTGTACTTTTATTGATGTTTGTGTATCATTTTTTAATCCGTATTTTTTTAAATATGATGTGCACCAACTTGAGTTGCATTATTGGGGGAAAGGCAAGATATAAATGAATAAAATGACGACAACAACTACGATAATAATAATAATGGTTAGATTATGGGAACTGATAGGCCTTTGGTCTGATCTAACCTGGCTCTTGTGCATATTGAATTCATACAGTCCTTTCTCTTGAGTGTGCTTTTGGTTCAAAGATAATTCCCCATTGCTTAGTTGAGCCATATACCAAAGGTGATATAAGGGGGGAGGACAGATTTCCTGCCCCTTTTTTATCTGTGAAATGTTGGAGGATATGCACTTACATAGAAATTCTCACAGACCAAATGATTATATTTGAATCCCAATGCTAAAATGGAATCATGATTTTAATGTATGGGAATTTAGAACAAACAAGAGGGAGCAGAAGGGAAGAATCTTTAACTGGTCCTACTAGCCACATTTCTGTTGCAGAGAGAGCCTCTCCTCCATGTTTATCCCTCCTCTCAGTTCCAGAAGGGTATTTACTATTCTCTTGCTTTCCTATCTATGTGCAAAGTTCTCTCATGATACAAACATGGGGACTGGATGTTTCTTTTACCCCCAACCCCTGCCTTCTCTTTAAGGTAAAGCTGTCGGTGAAAGTCATTGTGCACTACCCTAATGTATCTGAGATGAAAATGCATGGCTAGTTTACACTTAGTGGGAAGCCATATTTTAATTTGCCAGTTTGTCCCTGTATAAACAAGCTGCTGAGAGCTTCCATCCTTCCCAAGTCACTCCTCCCTGTTCTTCAGACACATGCTTAAGAAGGAGAGTAGAAAATTTTCAACAAGACACAGTACCTTGTTGGGCCCAAACTTGAGGACCTATGGTTGGTTTAAATATTGGTTAGTCTGCAAGAGAATCTGAAGCCACAATTTGATCCTGGCTTGTTTCACACCAACTAGAATGTAAACAAATCACAGAGGGGTTGGGATCTAATGGAAAACTCTGGTTTGTTTTCAAACAAAAATACTGTCAATCTCTTCCTGCTTCTGTGCCCAAAATCTGCAGTACTTCTAACACACTCTTTAGAGTGCAATAAGGTGTGAAAATACCTATGAATTCCAAATACTGAGTATATTATCTGCCTACAGTTCCTCCTGCAGGATCACTGGCGTTTGGTTTTATGTATTTTTTGTGCTTCAGTTTACCAGTACGTGTACTCACATCCAAAAGAGACTGCATTTCTGTGAAGTCCCATAAGTGTTTATATGGCCACTTGAAATTGTTAGAACACATTTGAACAATTAAAAAATAAGAATAATCCTAGAAAGTGCTAATAGCAATGCAGTTACTTCTATAACACAAGAGTCCAGCCCTTTGATGTCTGTCAGACGCAGAAGGTCAGGTGAAACATTGCCAAAGAGTTAACAATTGCACAGCCAGATCAGCATAGCCTTTCAGTTTTAAATACCTTTCTAAAACCTGTTTTGCTGCTTCAGATTTCAGCTCAGGCTTTGAGTTCATAGAGCTTTCTAAGGTTCTTTTAGTGCTGGACTGTAACTCTTAAATGTCTGTCACTTATGTGACTGCAGCAGCAAAAAGAAAGCATTCTTTCTCTTTTATACTCCATACTGCTATTTTACATTTGCTCCTCCCACATCCCAGAATTTGTTCACTTAAAATAATGCGAAATGACTGAACCTGGACAGAAGACATAGCTTCAAGTGATGATTTATCTTAGCCAGAAGTAAACTTTTGGACTGCAACTCCCAGAATTGTCCAGCCAGCATGTTCCTTCTGGGAACTGTTGCCCAAACCTGTAATTTTTCAAGCTTTGATTCTTAGCCACATACTGCTAAGGTAGGAATGGAACCCTAAAGGCTTTTTTTTTCTTACATCCCTTGACCTCTCTCCAAATTCCCCCTTTTCTTGCCCCAAAATAGGGATGGGTGAGAAATTAATTGTCTTGAACTGTTTCTCTTCAAAACTACCCATTTTTTCAAAACAATTCTAAAAAAAATCTCTCCATTTTGGGACAATTCATGCAGTTCTTCAAATGTATAGCTGCATAAATAATCAAACATCAGCTTTATGTTGGAGAAATTGTAAGGAGACAGGAACTCCTTCCTCCAAATGGAGACCTTTCAGCAGGGCTTTGAGAGCTGGTTGCCCTGGTTGAGGATTGAAGGGCCTTTCAGAATATCTATTCATTTACTTTTTAATAGTCATGTTGGTTTAGTTTTTTAAAAACTTCTATATGATGTGAAAATTTTAGTTACATCTGTTTTAACCTTTGTTAAGTCACCTTCAGTCTCAGACTGGGTAAAGGCAGGATAGTAATAATAATAATGATAAAAAAACAGAAGCATACCCCCCGCAACTGCCTCAGTTTGGCAGGGACAGTCCTGATTAATCCTCTCTTGTCTGACTTTTTCAGCCCCTTTTAAAATGTTCCGGTTTGTCTCTCCTTCACCTACTTCTATTCCTTCATCCTCAGCTTACTTCCACTGGTGCAAACTGAGCTCAAAGTACAAAAGTAGGTTTGCACTCAGTTAACTCAGCAGTGCAAGAGGAGAGGAAAGGCGCAATCCTGCCCTTCCCAGTAAGCTCAGGCAAATTAAACTGCTGTGGCCTCTCCTAGCTTGTGTGCTCTTCCTTGTTAATAATTTTTGCCATCTTGATCACACTGATGTTGTTTAGCTACACATGTCTCAGTTTTGATCTGTGAAATGTTGGAGGGTATGTAATCATCATCATCATCATCATCATCATCATCATCATCATCATCATCTCCCCCAGATTTGCAACAGTTATCCATCCCTGTTCTATGAGTTAATCTGTATACGAACTTGATGACAGCAGTGTAAAGTGAAACACCATAAGAATGGGCAATTAGATGGCAGGATGCATCTCTTTGGGAGGTAAGTTCACAGATGGAGCCTTTGTATCTCTTCACATCCTCTCAGACACTGTACTTTTCACAGAGATGATCACATATTCATCTGGCAGCTGTGATTCCTGATGCTTGCAGCAAGCAAGTGCAATAATATCAAGTCACATGCAAGGTCTTTCATTAACAAAAACATGCAAGTAGGATCCACTCTTTTCCATTCCTCCTCCCACATAGCACTGTATGTCCACTGAGCATGCTCGGTCCTCATTCAGGCTCTGCTCCTCCAGTAGAGTAGCTTAAGTGGGGGGATATAGGGGGAAATTCTTCTCCACCTCCACCCATGTCTTTTGCTCTTTCTGCAGACTTTGGTATATCCCCAAGCCAGACCTTCCTTTTATGTCTGGGTGGTGCAAGTTTAGCTACCTAAGCACAATCTATTCACAATCTAAACAATACAAATGGAGGAAATAATTGTCTTTCAAAGCAGTAGGAGAGGAAAGGTCTCATCAGACCATAGTTTAGTATTGGGTAGGGAACGCTAGGCCCTGGACTAAATGTAGCCTCTGGGCCTCTTAGATGGTCACATCCCTTTTCCTATGATAACATCATTTGTTGGTTTCCCAGCTTTTGTATGAGCTGTTTGTTCCCATTAGAAAAGGAAGAAATGCGTCTCCAAAGGTTTAGTTCTTTACACTAAGACCTTTAAGCTGCATTATGCTAGTATTTTCATCCCACCCTTTTGCCATTGGCTCCACCATCCACCACTGAAATGCAGCTCTACCACAGAACTCTGAAACCAAATCAGCCCTCGGGGTAAGGTTATCCATTATTGGTCTACTATATGGTGAGGGAGAGAAATTTGCAACCCGTCTCTTTTGCAGGCTCACAGCCACAAGGTTTTTTTAGGTTAAAAATGGACTCCAGAGCCCCCAAACATCCTCATCCTTTCAAATCTCCTTGCTTTGTCTGCAAACAGACTCTAAAAGTTATTTATTTGTGTTATTGATATCCTGCTTTTCTTCTGATTGGGATTCAAAGCGGCTTACAGTGTAAATTAAAACAGAGCAGTTAAAACACTCTGAAAAGCAGGAGGTGACTGCCGATCATTTCAGGGTCAGATTTTCAGCTGATTTTTGTAAGAGGTGTGGCCTGCTATAGGGTCGCCCAGGAAAATAAATTAGTCCCTGCCGCCTCTACAGTTGCCCATGCTCTGTGGTCAGCAATCTAAATGCTATAAATTGAATGAAAGATAGAAACACAGGATGGAAAATGGGGCAGTGGGAAGAATCATAAACAAATGTGTTTATTTAGCTAAACACTTCACTTGAAGAAATATATTCATGAACAACTCAGTGTATTAAAATATAGGTATTACATAATGATTTATTACTGGGCAAGTATTCATTGTAAACATTACATACTGGCTATAAAATCTGATCCATTTTAATGCAAAGGATTTCAGTTTTCTTTGTACCTGTTTGCCTGGAAATACTAAAATTCAGCTGGGGGGGTCAATCCCCAATTCTGTAGAATATTTCCTAATTATTCTTTTTGCTTTCTGGTCATTACTTTTGGCCCAGCTCTGTCTGACAGTTCACTATTTTCTCTAGAGGACGGCTTAGTGTTTTGTTCCAAGTATAAACAGTGCGGCAATTTTATTTTATGAAATGTAGTGTTCAAGCACTTATACTGAGCCCACCAATTTATAAAAAACACCAGTCTCCTTTGGAGAGCCTATAGGTTCAATGTTGTTTTGCAAGTATTAACTGTATGCTACCAAGTGGTTGGGCACATACTGAGGTACAATAAAGCCTGTGCATTTAACATTATTCATTTTCAAAGTAAACTTTCATTTATTTAAACATTTTTGATGTTGATATTAGATGCCATTTCTATTTTCCCATTCCTTTCTTAACATGTACCTCCCCTAATATAACTAGGATCCAAAAAGGAACTTCAGATTTTGCTTCTTTTTAAAGGGATTAAAGGCATATATGTGCTTTAAGCGTTTAGTCAGATCAGACAGAGCAAGCAAGCTGAACAGACCACAGGACTGATAAGAATTCCCTGTCCCTCCAAAGAGTGATCCTTTTAGAATGAAATCCTGGAACCAGCTACCTTGGAGTAAGCCCCCTTTAACTCAGGGGTGCGGCTACAGGGGAGATAAAACAAGGGCATAAGAATTCTCATTGGAATTTTCAATTTCAAATTCTTCAGTCTCAAATTTCTCACATTGCAAAGAAAGAGACATTGAAAATCATTCACACCTAGAATGTTTGTATTTGCTCTACAAAAGGATCATGGAGCACCTTTAAGACGAACAGAGAGAAAGTGGTTTGTAGCATAAATTTTCATAGACTGGGTCTGATTCATCTGATGAAATATATTTCATTGGGTGGTAGAATTCATATGCGGGAGGCCAGTACTCTCGTTTTGTCCCCGCCCCCAAGCCAGTGTGATATTGTAGTTTGAGCATTGAACTACTACTCTGGAGACCAGGGTTCGAATCCCTGCTCAGCCATGGAAATCCACTGAGTGATCTTGGGCAGGTTGCACTCTCTCAGACACAGAAGAAGACAATGGCAAACCCTCTCTGACCAAAGCTTGCCAAGAAGTGCCTGCAATAGGTTCATTTCAGGGTCTTCATAAATCAGAAAGAACTTGAAAGCACACAACAAATACCTACACCATTGCTTTTCATTAGTGATAAACAGGATTATGCTGTCAGACACCTGGCCATGTAATCCAGTATACAGGTATGTCTACTCAGAAGTAAATGCACTAGGATTAATGGCACATATTCTTAAATATGTGAGCATGGGATTCCAGCCCAAATGATCTCCTTATTGAGGGACAGGGAATGTTCAGTGGGAACTGGGAATGCATGTATGTTTGTATGTCTTCAAGCCCTTAGTTGACTTATGGCAACCTCATGACTTTCACAGGGTTTTCTTAGGCAAGGAACACTTGCTTAATTTTCTCAGGCAAAGTTATTTTGTCATTGCTTTCTTCTGAAATATAGCCTACAGCACCTGATGTTTCCTGGCAGTCTCCAATCCAAGATCTGACCCTGATTGGCTTCCAAGATCAGACAGGATATACTACATTCAAGGGATTGTGAAAGTCAGGGAATTGTTTTTTTAATCACATCATAAAATTATGTATTTGGATGCACACAGCTTCATATTCATGAATCTATACAGTGCTCATCCTCCAAAATTGTGTGTGTTATGTATGCATTACCACAATTATTTTAGATTTATAACAAAAAAATTACTTTATAGCATACACATACATCATATATTATAGATATAAATGTATAATAATAAATAATAAACATTAATTAATAACATTTTAAATTATATAATGTTATTATAAAATAACACTTGTTTTGTTGTTGCGTACCTTCAAGTCAACTGCAGTTTATCATGATCCTGTCACAGGTTTTATTGGCAAGATCTATTCATATGAGCTTTGCCAGTGCTGCCTTCTTTGAGGCTGAGAGAATGTGACTTAGTCAAGGCCACCTAGTGAGTTTACATGGCTAGACAGGGCTTTGAACCCTGATCCTTCAGAGTCCTCATCTAACACTCAAACCATTGTGCCATGCTGGTTGTAATAAATAACATTACACTATAATATAATAATAACTTATACATATAATATTAGTTTTTTCATCCTGCTATCATATTCAATATCTTTATGATGCTGCCTGGTTTCCTTCACACATTCTCCCTTGGACGTAATCGTAATAAAGAATGAGCTGAAAGTTATCTTTCCATCCCCCTGTAGCACTGTAATCCAGTGTGACAAAAGTATCTTTGTTATACCTATACATGCTGCTTTGCTATTGCCTACTGACCTGACATTTCTTAATCTGAGCTTGTTTTCCAGGTCACCAGTTTGTTTTCCCCATGTTTTACATCCTTGGCTGCAACAGGGTGAAGTCATCATCAATCATGATCGTTCAGTCCCCATCTTGCACACTGAGATACTTGGCTGGTGAGCAACATATCAAGCTTCCAGAGCTGTTAACAAAAGCAAGTCTCAGAGGCTTAACATGGCTGATACTGGAACTTCAGATTATTTGTTTATAATATAACCTCCATTTCTTATGTCAACAAGATTATATTGTACAGAAACACGCTCACTGGAAGAGAGAGTATAAGGACTCAATCTGATATTTTAATAAAAAAAATCATACATATTTTCTAGAAAAATCAACAAACAATATTAGAGAATGGGAGCTTTTAAGAGTACTTGAGCAAACAAAACTATTAAAAATGAAAGCGTATGCTGGTTTGCAGGTGGATCTCCCTCTGTTTCTGCTTCCATCTCAAGGCTACCTCTGAGAATCACGAGATCTGATCTTTCTTTTTCAAGAAACCAGGATGGCCCTATGATTAGGTGGAATGAGCCAGCCTCCTCAAATTTTGAATGTGTAATGAAAGTGCAAACAAAGTGTTTTTTTCTTATTTAATTTATTAGGAATATAATTTTGCTATCAGGAACAGAAGGAGGTGCTTGTGAGCTGCTGTTGTGCTGTTGTTTTTGTGTCATGTGCCAAAATAACTTGACTGTCTTAGGATGGCCATTTTAATCAAATTAAAATGTCTCCCTCTGGGCTGTATTTACTTTTTTAATTACATTTCTAAACCATTTGTTACCAAAGCTAGTTGAATTTTTTAAAAAAAAAGATGCCTAAGGTCACAGTTTTGAGAGAAAAGTGGCATGTAAATCAAATGAACACATAAATAAAGCCAGAACGTATATAAATGTAATAAAACAAACAAAGTAGGCCTGATATGCTGGAAAAATCTTTCTATTTACAAATGAAACCTACATTCTTTCTTTGTTTCCCTTCAACTCTCTAATGGTACTTGGGCATGATTAATATATTAATAGAGGTGGTAAGCTTACCTTGTACGTGGATGCTGTCTACATTAAGGCAGATACTTGGATAGGCTATTATTACATATGATTGTGAACCTTGCCTATGGATACCACATATGACTTTCAATAGCAGAAAAGGGTAGTCCTTTGTCTATCAGTTGAGAGGGAGATTTGGATTTTTTTTCTTTCCAAAGTATGGATTCTTTTTCTTTCTGGAGTAAGATAGCAATTAGCTTACAATGCTTTTGTTATCTGAAAGAGCATTGTTAATAATCTTAGAAATGTAAATGAATACCAATTAGGAAAAGATAAATCTCCTGGGAAGATAGTGACAGGCAAGTGATGTGCTAAGTGAAGGTATACAAATTATGAAAGGAGAATGTGGGAAATGAAGAATGATGTTTTAGAAAACAAGGTGAAAGCAATAATTGTGTTATGCAGTTAAACTAAAGAAAGAGATTGAGAGAGAGAGAGAGAGAATTCAAGAAGACCTCTGTGGAATTTAAGTTCTTAAGCAATTGGCAGAAAATGGGCTGAGCTTATTTGGGAAGGATAACAATTCATAGAATTGCCCATGCTGCATGGAGGATTCTGGGAGCTGTATTGCCAAAAGTCATATTTCCAAACTCTAGCAGCAAGATATGCCAAGGCTCATCAGGCCAGACAGAAATAGGTTCTTAATGCCTAGCCTTGGTGGAATAAATGTAAGCGAGTATTTCTCAACATGAGCAGAATGCTGTTCTATCATCTTTGCTAAAAACTCATAGCTAGCACTTAGACATCTGCTGTTACAAGGAATACCTTGGTAGGGAACAGAATGGAATTTCAGCATATTTGAACTTTAGCACATCTCTTTAGCACATCTCTCTTCTTAGAAACTGAGTGTGGGGGTTTAGAAAGTGCATAAATTAAGCTAAAATTAATTAAAGTGCCTCAAAAATGGGGAAAGTCTAGCCCTCAATTTGCATCTTTGAAAATCCTCCAAAGGCCTAGACTCATCCTGTTTAGTAGAAGGCCTGTGAAAATTAACTGGGCATAACTCCCAATAAGTTTGTTATTGTTGTTAAATGCTTTCAAGTAGTTTCTGACTTATAGTGACCCAAAAGCGAACCCATTAAGGGTTTTTTCTGGGGCTTAGAATGTGTGATATGCTATAGGTCACCCAGAGGGTTTCCATGACCAAGCAGGGAACCGAACTCTGGTCTCCAGGTTCTAGTTCAGTACTAAAACCACTATATCATGCTGGCTCTCCAATAAGTTTAGAAGGACTTAATTGCAAGTAAGCATGAAAAGTCTCAGGCTGTAAGAGCCAATTTAAAATTACTTAAGCAATGTGCATGCAGTAGAAAAGCATAATGTATAAAAGCTCCTGAACTGATGCACAGCCCAGCACAAGCTGCATTTGAATGGTAATGGCACTGTCATCAAGGAACTGCCAGCACTGGCAGGAGAACACTGTATGCTCCAGGGGCTATACCCAACAAAAATCTTTTTGATGTTATACAGCATCAGGACATATAAGGGCCTTCCAAAATGCTTAGGATCAGAAGTGTTCTGTATTTTGGATTTTGGAAGACAGTGTCTTTTTAGTGACTATTTCCGCACTGGACTGTTACAGCACGATGATTCCACTTGCAACATCCTATGGAATCCTGGGGTTTGCAGTTTCGGGAGGGGCCGACTGGCCCCTCCCTAAACTGCAAACCCCAGGATTCCATAGGATGTTGCAAGTGGAATCATCGCGCTATAACAGTCCAGTGCGGAAATGGCCAATGTCTTGTGTCTCATTCATTTGCAACCTGCTAAGTTTTTGTAAGCATAGCCAAAGTCAAATGTATAAAAAATGAAGGCAGTGATAGGATTCTAATCTGGAATAGGATCCCAACCCATTTTCCTATTGAAAATCATCTCTCCCTGGCTACTTATTATTTCCTCTTGCAGATACTATGTGCAGTAAATAGTGCCTTGGGGGCCAAATAGCAACATGGGGGCAGGATTCCTGATCTAGACTCCGAGGGCTGGCCCCAAACATTTTGCTGCATGAGGAAGAACAGCAAAGGACACACATACACATTTACATGTGTTAAGGTGCCTAATACCCAAAGACAGGGAAATTATTTAGGCCAATGAATTAGAAAATCCCATAAGCACTTTCCTAATCTCAAGCAGTATAGACAGAAGAACAAAGTAAATAACTAGCAATCTGCTGCTGAGGCAACTGCCTCACTCTGTCTTGTGTGCTCCACATCTCTTTTTTCTTCATAATAAAAACCAGCTTAAGCATGTGATGTGTAGTTTGACTTTAGAGGTCCATTTATACAAGTACAGACTGTGGTTTATTAAATGATCGAAGTGAGACTGGCTTTGTGATTAAGATGGCAAAGGCATGGATGGCTTATCTGTTTATCTGACATAAGCTGTGTAGGCAGGATAGGGTAAACATGCAGGTTTGTGGTGTTGTTGTTATGTGTTTTCAAGTTGACTCTGACTTGTGTCAGCCCTATCATTTGGTTTTCATGGCAAAATTCTTTCAGAGGAGGGTTGGCATTGCCTTCTGCTGAGGCTGAGAGAGTGTGCCTAAAGTGATCCAGTGGATTTCAATGCCTGAGCAAGGATTCAGACCCTGTCTCCCAGAGTCCTAGTCCAACACCAAACCACAACAGCATACTGGCGCTCTTTTATGTATGACACTGCACACAAATTCAATTCAATAAAAGTCTTCACAAGTTTGCAAAGTGGTTATATGAATCACTTCAACAGAAGAAGAAGGTTGGGGATATTTATTACAAACTAACACAATTTGACTGCAACTTCTGCAACTTAGCTCATCTCTCAATCTTGATTTGGCTACAGGTTCTGCTTTGTAGTCAAGCAGAAACATTTACACAAATATTTACTAGCAAAACTCCACACACCTCCCCCCCCCAAAAAAAAACAAGCTAGGTCTTCTTGCTTTGAATGCATTGTTTCACTTTTTCTTATCATTTCCCTACTTTTTCCAGTGATCAAAGGGAGTGATTTCAATGGCTTTGCTTCAAGTATGACTGAGTGAGCAACCAACCCATTGTCAACTGCAGCTGCACCTTTAAGATGATTGGATCAAGCAATTTGCATGTGTATGCTCGAATACAGTCTTAAGGCTGTTAAAATATTTAAGCCCTGTAAAACAGATATCTCAAAAGTCCCAAGATCTAAATTCTGATGAGATCTGTTTGGCATAACACTTGCATGTTTGACATGAACACTGCAGGGCATTCTCCACCCCCATTTCAACCATTTTAAAGCCTACAGATGAATTTTGAGAAAGAAGATAATATTTAATTCTCTCTTTCTCCTTCTCTGAACACTGTGGAACTTAGAATCAACCTTAGTTGAACTCTGGTAGCAAAACATCCTAACATCTGCAGTGCCAATAGTAAAGCCCTGAAGGTCTGCAGCTCTTTGCTGGAGTTTTTACTTTAAGTTTTACTTAAGTTTTAGTTAACATTGTAGAATATTGAATATAATACTCTATAATGATTCAATATTCAATATAATATTCTATAATGATGGTCTTGCTATCTTGTAAACTATATGTCTTATAAGTAATTTGAAAGTAATGTGGTGAGGTAGTACAAAGCACAGCTTTTTTTTTTAACATGGGAAAATAGATATTTAGCAGAAAAGAGAGGAAGTTCATTATTAGTATGTTACGCAGCTGAACAGTAAAACTACTGTTCTATATAGCAAGCATTTGTTTGCATGCCTTTCCACAGGGTATATCAGTAACTCAACATGCAATTTTAACTACCCAAACACAAGCCCTAAAGGTGCATAGGTGTGGTGATTCATAGGATAAACTAGTGTTTTATCCTATGGGGCATGTGTCAGCAACTGGGATCCAAAGCAGTGATATGACCTCTTCCTCTGTGCTAAAAGTAGACTGAGAAGGAGGAGAGGTGAAAATTGGGGGAAGGAAGATCAACTTAAGGTATGTAGGTGACACCATATAACTTACAGAAAGGGCAAGAGCGGAGCTACATCTGAAAACTAGGAAAACAAAGTCATTACCACAGATTATTTGAAGCATAACCTTAAGATGAAGACACAGAAAACATTTTAACTATTTCTTTACCCTGGCTCAGTCATTAATCAAAATGAAGGCTACTTAAGAAATCAGAAAAAGGCAAAGACTTGGAGAGGCACCTATGAAGGAATTAGAAAGATCCTCAAATGCAGACATATATAATTAAATACCAAAGTCATATTCATCCAGCTCATGATATTTCTGATTTCTGTGTATGAGTGTGAAATCTGGAGAGTGAAAAAGGCTGACAAAAAGACAAGTCATTTCAAATGTGATACTGGAGGAAAGTTCTATGGATGATGTGAACAAATGAGTGGGTCCTAGAACAAATCAAGCCCAAAATTCTCCATAGAAGCCAAAATGATTAATTTGAGGTGATCATACCTTGAACATATCATGAGATGACATGACTCATTGGAAGAAACAATAATGCTGGGCAAAGTGGAAGGTGGTAGGAAAAGGAAGATCACAAAACAAATATGTTAACTCAATTAAGGAAACCATGGATCTGAATTTGTAAGACCCGAACAGGGTTGTTGATGACCAGGGTTCTTAGAGATTCCTCGTTCATAGGGTCACAATAACTCAAAGACAAATTGATGGCAAACAATAAGAAACAAGTGGCAAACTGGGGAAGGAAGGAATCTAGAGGAACATCTGTCCTGTTTGCCTAGTACGGAATGCTGCTCTAATGTACCTCATTTCATAAATTCTTGCAGATTTTCCACTCTTGCATTGAAGCCAAGCTTTGATTTTAGGCCTGAATGAATCACACCCCAAATTCGTTTAAAAGTCTGTTATATTATAGAGAGTTATTTAAACCTACTTCAGTTTGTTGCAGAAACTGTTATTGATATATCAGAAGTGCTGTCATTAAGTTTGATTTCTTTAGCCTTTCAGAAAGGACATAGATAGAAATGCTTTTAAAAATAAAAGATAAGTAATGTCACAATTTGTCTCTAGGTGGGGCAGTAGAGTTAATTTGAAGCAAGAGAACATTCATTTAAAAAAAAACAGAAAATGGTGACAAATATTTTGACATTTATGTGTGTATTTGTGTGAATGCACATATGCATGTATATAGGGAAAAGACATGGAAATGTAGATCTAGTATTTCTAGCACTATATTATCTGAGTTCTGAGAAAATGCCGTTGTTTTTTTCCTATTTATCAGCCAGCACGTTACTTGCTATTACATATGCTGTGGTTGCATTAATGTCATGGAACAATACCTGTTAACGGCAAATGGCATTTCACTTGGTCAGTCTTTAAAGTTAAAAATAAATTAGCTATTATGTATTTCCTTACTGTACTATTTGACTAATGTATAGCTAAGATTTTTGCTGCAACAGCAGTATCCACCATTTACAGAAGAGGCAGGGAGTCCATGGCCCTCTAGATAGTTATGTCCCCTCATTTTCATTCATAGTTGCCAGGTGGCAGAGGATGATGGGAGACCCCATATTTGGTACACATCTACTTTGACATGAGCTTCATTGAATTCTATGGGGCTTACCCCAGGTAAGTCTATAAACAACAATAGCTTTACCCGAAATCCAGTTGCTGGTCTAACTAGAGTAGACCAATTTCATCAGTGTGATTTGCCTAAGTGTTTACTGTCAATTCAGCAGTTGATTCAATGGCTCTGTTTACACTGGGATTCACAATCAGACTTGGGCCTTTGTGGATATTTTGTTCTTTAAAACATGCTTTAATTTTATTGCTTGCCTTTTCCAGGACAGAAGTGTGCACATTTCTTGATTAAAACTCATACACATACAAAGCGCTGGCCCTATTCCAGCAATAAAACATTGTGTTATTCACAGCACTAAAGCTGGGTTGTGTGTGTATGTCTATATGTGCCTTCAGATTACCTGTCAACTTATGGCAACCCCATGAATTTTGCAGGGTTTTCTGTGGCAAGGAGTACTCAGAAGTGGTTTTGTCAGTTCCTTCCTCTGAAATATAGCTTATAGCACCTGGTATTTGTTGGCAGTCTTCTATCCAAGTACTATCCAGGGCTGACCCTGCTTAGCTTCCAAGATCAGATGAGGTCTGGTGCCTTTAGGGTATTTAGGCCACTTGAAGCTACTAGTTCCTTATTTCTGTAAATATTATAATAGAGCATAGTACATAGCGAGGAAGTAAACTTTATATACTACTGCAACTTTAAAATAAACTTGTATATTCTAGCCCTGTTGCTATGGATTTTCATGCAAAAGAAGGGGGAACCAGTTAGAAAGTTTAGTCTTATATGCTTCTTTGTATCTGTTACATGGAAACAGTAAATAATACCACTAGTGCTGGATCAGGGGTAAAAAAAGCCAGACACAAAGGAAGAAAGCCTGCAGCTTTTTTAAGGTTGCAAAACTATACCCATTTTCCCAGGATTAAGTCCCATTAAACGGAACTCTAGGACATGCTGTCGTCACTGAAAAGGCATGTAGATACCTAACAGGAGAGGTGTTCACACATTGCTCACACATGTACATAGTTTGTTATGCTATGTATAAGTAGCATTTTTCAAACATTCAGCCTGTGTACACTGTTGATACTGGTACAGTCATATTTGCAGCTTAAATATTCTAAAGACTCCAAATCCAATCTGATTTTGGAAGGTAAGCAGTGTTGTTCTTGGTTAGTACTTAGACAGGAGATCACCAACTTATACCACAGAACTGTAGACTACAATTCAGAGGAATGAAGCGGGCCATTTCCGCACTAGCCTGTTATAGCATGATGATTCCACTTTCAACATCCTCTGGAATCTTGGGGTTTGTGGTTTTGGGAGGGGCCAGCTGGCCCCTCCCGAAACTGCAAACCCCAGGATTCCAGCGGATGTTGAAAGTGGAATCATCACGTTATAACAGGCTAGTGCGGAAATGGCCCTGGAAGAAAACACCTCTGAATATTCCTTGTGCAAGAAAACCTTATGAAAGTCATGAAGTCATCTAAGTCAACAGTTGACTTGTAGGCGCTCATGTGCATGTACATGTGCACATGCACACACAGTTATTCATATGTGATATAGCGTTCATACAAGAGTTTTTATCTTTACACTGCTGTTCAAGTATTCAAGCTTCTTGCTTAACAAACAGTAGCAATAAGAAGTGGAGGTCTTGTAAAATTTTATTTTTAAAAAAATTAACCCTAGTATGATCAGTGTGGGTTGTATAAGATTACTGTATACTTTCAGGAAAACTTACTAGTACTTCTTAAATTATTGCAAATAGTTGAACTATATAGAGTTTGTTTTTAAAGAATTATCTACTAAAATTGCTAATGAAAGTCAAAAGTGTTTGCTGACAAATATTATTTTAAAAGAAAGGGAAAAGTAATGGGAACAATTCAAATAATGGTAGATTGAAGCACCTTCTTGGGTATAAATCAGGAATGAATACAGGCATTCATTCCAATGTACAATGTGAATACATATACAATATAATGTGTTCACACCCTTAAGACTACAATGTTAATCTTCCTGAGTGTTGCTCTCTATTGTATTCCACCAGTTTCTCTGCATAAATTACATCAGAGACTCTTTGGCACTATTATAGCATTATGGTTTCGCTTTAACTGCCATGGTTCAGTCTCATGGAATCTTGAGATACCCAGGTCATTTCTGGACTAGACTGTTACAGTGCTATTATTCTACTTTCAATATCCTATGGAATCCTCAAAGGCCCCTCCCTAAACTGCAAACCCCAGGATTCCATAGGATGTTGAAAATGGAATAATAGCACTATAACAGTCTAGTGTGGAAATGGCCCCAGTTTAGGGAGGTGTATTTTTGTATTGTCAGTGAATTAGCTCTAGTGTCCCATCAAACAAGTGCTAGGATTCCACAGTAAGTAGCCAGGGCAGTTAAAGTGGAATCATAGTGTTATAACTGTGTTGTGTGAAAGGGTCCTTGGCCAGCCACTCCCTGCCATATTAGAACCTAAATTGCCCTGAACTACTTATTAAGAGATTCCCTTCTCATCCCTGTCATGCCGTGCCAATCCTATATGTCTTTTTTGTGACAATGATTACAGTGCAGTCCTATGTCTCTACTCAGAAGTAAGTCCTATTGCATTCAGTGGGGCTCATTCCCCGTGTAAGTATGTATACATTGCTGCTCTAGTTTTCCCACATTGGTGACATGTACAACAGATAAGTGGAAGACAAACTGGCATGAGCAAGAGGTAAGAAAAGAGGAAAATATGACCCTCCCCAACTGAATTACTATTCATTTCAAAAAAAATGAATAAGGCAACGTTAAAGTTTAATTTTCCATTTGCTCACTGCTAGTTTTGAGCAATTGCCAGATGGCATGTTTTGCCAGTCAGTAAGTTTGGGGATGCTTAATATAGATTTTTGAAATGAAAAATATGCAGACATCTATCACTTGGATTTATTTATTTATGTTTTTATTTACTTATATTTAATTAAATCCCAAACTGTGACTCAGTTTACAAGATGAAGAAGGAAAAAGGTCCTTTGCAGTACCTATAGTAATAACTTACTGGCTACCCTACTGTATTAGATGTCTACAGCTGAAAGCAGTAGCATGTCAACCATTTGGAGGTCTTGTTTATTCTTCAGTAACTGAGGGGCAGCATGGCGGTGGTTGGAGTGTGGGAATAGGATTCTGGGAGACCAGGGTTGAAATCGCTGCTGAGCCATGGAAACTCACTGGGTTTCACACTTTCTCAGCCTAAGAGGAAAGCAATGGCAAAACTCCTCTGAACAAAGCTTGCCAAGAAAACTTTCTGAGAGGGTTGCCATAAGTTAGCTGAAATATTAATTTTAAATTTTAAAATGTTCAATTTTAATAACAACTGCTGAAATACTTAGTATTTGGAAATGTTCATGATAGTATTTGTGCTTGACCACCTCTGCTATAGACAAGTATATTAAGGGAATAGTTAACCTGGGAGAGCATCCATTAGCAGTTAGCACTGCATTAAAAGGTACAGATTAACATAACAGCAGAAAAGGAAGCCTTGGACAGATATGAATGCCCTCAGAAACAACACAAATGTGATCCCATTATATTCAAGGACTAATAAGATTAAATCTTCTGCATAACAATTGTCTTTTGAATGTCTTGATATAGGCATAAAATCCATCTTTTCAAAACAAAGGCAAATAGATCCAATGCAAATTTACTCTAGGGCACTTCAAAATAGAAAGTTTAGAAACCAAAGGATGAGGCAAAAGGTTATGCTGGTTCAAGCATCTATAGGCCAGCAGAAACAGTGTAATTGTGAATCTATGTTGTTACTGTTGTTGTTGTCTTCCTTTTTCCCCAGTTTGGGATTCAAGGCAGCTTACTAACAAAGATAGCTAAAAATTCACAATACACAAAAGTTAAAAAGTGTAATTAAACAATAACAGAATTAAAACCTGTTAAAAATATAACCCATTAAAAATAAAGCGGCAAATAGAGAATCCAGCACATTATGCAAAGTCCATTCTCCCTAAACATTCCATGTTCAGAGGCCAGCTAGAACAAAAAGATCTTCATCTGCATGCAGAAAGATAGCAAGGATGTTGTATTATGCTGAAACCCACTACACCACACTGGCTGTAAGTCAGTGGTACTATATCTTTAAGCTGTTATGAAGAAGGGTGGAGTATAAAGCTAACTGATGTTAATAAAGGTGGTAATGATGGTGATGGCAGTGACCATGGACCAGAAACCTCAAAGAGAGTATCTACTTGAATCTGTGATAGAAGCAAAAACTGAACAAGCAACTTCCTCAACAACTAGGGTCCACGAGGTCAACACACACTTTAGGATTTCTGAAAGTGCAGAATCTCACTCTAAAACATTTTGGGGACGGGCCCATGCTACTGTGTGCACTCAAATTACGTTTGAAATTACAGTTTTGTAGTGGGTTAAGAGGACTACATGCTTTCCATAAATGTAACCCTCTTAATCTACTATCACATGTGTCTTGACCCAGAACTGGGTCTAGTTCCAGACCTCTCCAAGGGTCCTTTCAGAGCTGGATACTGACACATATTACTGCTATAGTGTAAGCCACATGTGTCAAACACAAGACACAGGCCGAATCCAGCGTGCCAGACCATTTCACGTGGCCCTCACTCCTGCAGTTGCGGCACTCTCCCCGCCTGGCAAACCCGATCCCCACATTTTGGGCCCCCAGCTACTGTTATTCTGAACAGGCGCCCAGCAGCCAGCACTCGCAATCTTTTTCTACTTCTGATTGCTCCTCTGTTCAAGTCTTGCCATCAGAGCATTGCCATGGGTTACCATGGCAATGCTCCTTGTGGCTTGTGAGAGTTGGAGAAGTATAGGGATCATAAACTACGATCAAATAGCCCCAAAATGTCCAAGAAAAGAAAAGTTGATGCAGAGGGAACGCAATTTAAAAAAACAGTAATAATCTAATGCAGAGGTAATTATTTAATATGATAAAAGAGTAGATACATTTATATAGTCTTACAGGTACAACCGGCCCTTTGAGGGCAATCATAATGCTGATGCGGCCCAAGAGGAAATTGAGTTTGACACCCCTATAAGCTTTATTGATGGTGAATAATGCAGCATATGGTACCCATCAGAAAAGTATCCCAGCCCTTTTGCTAACAGAAGTCCATCACTCCTACAGCCCATTACAGAATTGCCCCACCATGAATTCTACACAGACTTACCCTTCAGCTGGAAATCAAATCAAGTCTTTCTTGCTGGATCTATAGGGCACCTCGGTTGGGATGCACTACCTCCCATGCTTAGGTGGACTCTTATTTCCCTTTTTTCCTCACTGATTATGTTCCCTCCACTTACCTTACCCCATATGTGCACATAATAATATACCAAATCAGACAGCTCTATGTCTCTGAGGAAGTGGGCTATAACCCACAAAATCCTATGCCTGATAAAAATTTGGTAGTATTTATAGTGCCATAAAACTTTTTTTAAACCTTACAATGGTTCTCAACTTTCATTCCTACATATGTTTTGGACTTCAGCTCCCAGAATCCCTAACTATTAACCATTTTGGCTAGGACTTCTGCAAGTTAAAGTACAAAATGTTTGGAAGGCCAAAAGTTCTGAACTACCTCACAAGGATTCTTGTAAGAATTAAAACTAAATATAGCAGCCAGGGTGATGTAGTGGTTTGAGCGTTGGACTATGGCTCTGAAGACCAATGTTCAATTTCCCATGTAGCCATGGAAATCCACTGGGTGACCTTTGGCACATCACACACTCTCAGCCCAAGAAAACCCCATTATAAGTTTGCCTTAGAGTCTCTATAAGTCAGAAATGACTTGAACACACACAACAACCATACATGTGAAGTTGTTGTACAAATGCCAAGTATCAGAGGATTGAAAATAGGTTTATTTCCTTTCTTATTAACAAAAACTGGCCTACATTCCATTTGTAAAACTTCATTTACTACCGTATGAGTTGTTTTATTCACGGTAGCAATTATAAACATCAGTGAATTTGCTTGCTAGACCAGCCATGTGATCTTGTACATGAAAATAACAATTCCCATTAAGTTAACAAGGTGTTGTTGTTGTTCTGTACCTTCAAGTTAACTCTGAATGATGGCAACCTTAAGGCAAACCGATCATTGGGTTTTCTTGGCAAGAGTTGTTGGGGAGTTGTCTTTGCCTTCCTCTTAGGGTGAGAGAATATGACTTGCCCAAGGCCAACCAGTGGGTTTCCATAACCAAGTGGAGATTTGAACCCAATTATCCAGAGCTGTAGTCCAACACTCAAACCACTATATCATGTTGGCTCTCTAATAAGGTGTATTCAAGAGAAAGTATGCCTAAGGCTGCAATCCTATACTCACTTATATGAAAGGAAACCCCATTGAACTCAGTGAGACTTAGTTCTAAGTAGACATCTTCAAGATTAAACATTAAATTGCTAGAATGAAAATTGAACCCAGAAATTGTGATCCACATACTAAGATAGTAAGATAATTAAGGAAACTGGAGTTTTAGAAGTCAATTGACACATGTAACATGTAGGAATGCATGGTTGGCAGTTTGGAATAAATTACTCATAGGCTATTTCTGTACTACACTCTCATAGCGCGATGATTCCATTTTCAACTTCCTATGGAATTCTGGGGTTTGCAGTTTAGGGAGGGGCCAGGATTCCATAGGGTGTTGAAAGTGGAATCATCCGGCTATAACAGTTCAGTGAGGAAATGGCCATAAATAGGAATAGCCATTATGCTGGGGTGTAGCAGTCCAGTGAGGAAATGGCCATAAATTTCAATAGCCATTATGCTGGGGTGTAGCATTCTATTATAATTAATTGGCCTGGTGTTATTCAAGGCTACAGAAAAAAGTACACAAGAACAACCAACTTTAGGCCATTTATTCATGTTTCTGGCTGAAGCAAATGAACAAACAAAAAAACCTGATAACATAAATAAAAAAGGAAGAGAAGCTTCAGTTCTCAAGCAGTGTTTGTGCAGCACCAGTAAGTGTCACTACCATTATCCTAGTTGTTTGTTTGTTTTTGCATTCAAGCTTTTGTATAAAGTGCTAAGAGAGAATGGTGACATCTAGCATAATGCTGGATAGATAATCAGGGAAGAGATGTTCAATATATTTAAGATCACAGTTCTATTGAGCACATAAGAACTAAGCAACCTTGTTATTTTCTTTCTCTTAACATTTTTGTCACTATGTGAACTAAAATCTGCATATTTGTCCATTATAATTTCTTCAACTTTTTGGTAGCCCTGCCTTGTATATTAACAGTGAGGAAAATCACAGCAGATGACAGTAGATTTTTTCTTCTTCTTGGTATAGATCTTTAACTTCTTGTTTGGCACAAAAGCTATAATCCATGAGCATAGGTACTGTTGTTTGAATATACCTGGAAGACATTTGTATGAAATAGAACAATGGCTTGAAACCATTTGGGCATCCTGATGGAACTCCTATTGAGATCAAGAAAGCATGCATAGGAATGAGTTTGGACATATTTCCTAATTAACACATGTCAAATCTGGCTGTAGATCGGTGTTTGTGTCAGCTGTTGATAGTGGCAGTAGTACTCTTTCTATTCTGTAAACGTCCTGAGTTTTATTCACGTGGAAAAGGTGGGATATAAATAAAACTAATGACTGATTGATTGAGAAAGGACAGGGTGGCATGATTGATTTATTGAGAAAAGGACAGGGTGGCACACAAGCTGATTAAACCAATTGACCAAACAATAAGATACCATTCTTTAAGTACAAAAGGCTTAAGAAATGGTGATAGGTGCTATTTTAGAGGAGGCGTGCCTCCTCTAAAATGAAGTCGACTGTACAAAAGCTTATAAAAGAACCAATTTGTTAGTCTTGAAAATGCAATAAAACTCTTCCTTGCGTTTCATCTAAGATAATAACACTGTGTCCTCTTGCTTGTCAAGATCTATTGCTGTGTGTATTCATTCCAACATAACCATTTGGATACTAAAAACAGAATGTCTGAAATATATCTTAAATAACAAACATCTTTGATTTCAATGTCAGTTATAGCTAAATGGTTGCTTCACTCAACAAATGCCTTTCTCAGGGAAAAAAATTCGGTTCCCTTCCCATTATAAAGAGGAGGAGGAGAAATTACTGAGGAAACCCTATTGGAGCGGGATTGGCTTAGAAAGAGGCGGCGACTATCCGGAGGAATTAGAACACTATCACTTTCTCAGAGCGCATGTGGAGTTTATGCGAGTTCCAGCCAGTGCGAAATTAGAAGCGCCTGAAGTTCCTCATTCCAAACTTTTATTTTATTATTATTTTTAAAGGAAAAGCTTGGTTTCAACGGGCGGCCCCCTCCCCCCGCCGCGGTGTTCTCAAACCGCGCGACGTTTGGCGTGTCCACTTTCTCCCTCAGCTCTGACCCTTCGCCCGTCACTCGCCTAGCAACCTCCTCAGCCCAACCCTTTTTTTTGGTCGGTGGAGTGTAAACTCGAAGTTTCGAAAGCTGGGCAGGGAACAACATGTCCGGCGCTTGGCGGTTCGTTGGTTTAGCGGCGGGTGATGCAACTGGCGTGTCAATACAACAAGCCTGGCTCGGCGTAGCAGCAGCAGCAGCAGCACGTGTCTGACCTTTATATTTAAATTCCCCGTTTCACAATAAGAGCAATAAAAGCACTCGGGGCAGTGAATTTTCCGAGTAATTACTGGGGCCTGGCACCGCGCTGTGCTGAGAAGCGGAGGCGGCCGGGGTGTCGCCACTGTAGCCCACAGGCAGGCTTTCTGAATATATATATGTGTGTGTGTGTGTATGTACACACACACACACACATATGGTATAACTATATTACGCATACACACACACACACACTTTCCTCGACCGAGCAACAGCAAAGCCGGGGGAGGCGCGCGTTCGTGTGCAACATGGACACCGTTGTTCAAGGACACAGCGAGGCTCTTTCCCTCTCGCTGTGAGCTGGACTGAGGAGCCACGTGGTGCGCTCGGAGGGGAAGGCGATTAGTCGGCTCTCTGTAGCGTGTGCGTCCGTGTCACAACACACACAAGGGGGGGCGGTTTGTTGTGACTACTTTACAACGTGGAGGCTTTGTGCCCGCGGGGCGGGTTGCTTTATTTAAGGTTCAGGGCAGGGCGAGGGGAGAAGGCTTCGCGGCCACTCGTCAAGCTTTCTGCTTCCTCAAAGCCTGCGAGGGGGTGGCGGTTGTCAGAGAAATGGGGTGTGGTGGTCTGTGGGGGGGGAGGGAGGGAGAGGGCGCTGAGGAGGCACTCAAGATGTCCACTTCTAGGCTCGCTGGAGTGATGATGTCAAAGGGGTGGGGAGTTTCGCTCAGCGCTGCCTCAGGAGGGTGGAGGGCAACCCGTGTTCTTTATTAAGGGCCCGGGGGGGATGGTTTCGTGTGTTTGCGGGCGGAAAGCAGGCGTCGTCGTCGTGTGTCCGTGAGTGGCGTGTGTGGGGCACAAGAGCGGCGAGAGGAGAGGCGTCGTCGTTCGGTGCGCGGAAGAAGTCCTGCCAAGTGGCGGCGCAGCCCGATGGACGCGCGTGACGTGAGCGCGCACTAAAACCTGACACTCGCCAGCTGTTCGGGCTCCTCCTCGCCCCCTCCCTTTTCCCTCTTTCCCCTTCCCTCCCCTCCCCTCCCCCGCGGCGTCGGCGGCTGCCGCCGCCCCAGTGCATTGTGGGCGCAGTCCGTTGTTCATTTGCCATTCGACCTGGGTTGGGGCCTGGTGGGGCGGAAGGACTGCTGGCCGAGCCGGATCTATTGTGGGGGAGAGCTGGAGGAAGGAGGAGGTGGCGGCGGCCGTGGCACCGATACCACCCCCGGCGACGACACAGGCTAGAGCGCAGGCATAAGACTTTACAGCCCCGTTTCTTTTTTTATTTTGTTAAAAATTTCCGGAAAGGCCGGCTGGCTGGTTGAGCGACTGACCGAAACGGTGCCTGGAGGGGGTTGGCGTTCCTGCCGCCCACCTTTATCCGTCATAGCGGTCGGTTAGAGGAGGCGGAGGGGGGAGGGAGGGAGGGAGGGTGGGCGGGCGGTGGAAGGGGACAGTTGGGCGCGCGAGGGAGGCCGAGGGAGGGGGGAGGGAGTCAGGCGGGCGGGGGGCGCGCGCGCTCGCCCGCCATGTTCGCGGAGATGAACCGCAGGACCTTGGCGTTTCGGGGGGCGGCCTGGTCAGCGCCACCGCCGCAGGAGCAGGGGGAGGCGGCGGCGGCGGCGGCGGTCCGACGGCTAACGGCAACAGCGGCGGCGGCGGCGGCCCAGGGGAGGCCTGGGTCCGTCAGGAGGCCGAGCAGTTGAACGGCCAAGGGGTGGAGGAGGAAGTGGAGCTCGAGACGGTGGAGCTCGAGGTGTCCGAGCTCGAGGCCACCGAGGCGGCCGGGAAGGAGCTCTTGCTCTTGCCGACCGCCCCAGCGGACTCGGTGGGTGTCGCTGCCGTGCCTGCCAGCGCTCCGGTTGGCCCGATGTTGGCCGAGAGGAACCGCCGGACCTTGGCCTTCCGCGGCGGGGGCTCTGCGGCGGCGAACAATGGCTGTGAGGTGGCGGGGGCGGCCTGGCCGCGGCGGCCGTTGAACGGGCGGGGCGGCGGCGGCGGCGGCGGGGGTGGCGAGGAAGAGGAGCTGGAGCTCTTGCTGGAGGGGAAGGAGCTGGTGCAGGACGGGGGGTCGCTGAGCGACAGCAGCGAGGACGAGGAGGACGGCGAGGGGGGCAGCCTGGGCGACGGCAGCGGCGCCGAGGGCGGCAGCTGCAGCAGCAGCAGGCGGTCCGGGGGAGACGAGGCGGAGGTCAACAGCGTGGGCGCGGGGGAGGGGGAGAACATCCCGCACTTCCCGCTGGCGGCCCGGCCCAAGTCCCTCCTGCAGAAGCTGCACGTCTCCTTCCAGAGCTCCTGGCTCAAGGAGTTCCCGTGGCTCCAGTACTGCCAGCAGACCGGGCTCGTGTCCTGTGCCTGGTGCGCCGCCGCGGCCGCCGCTTCCTCCTCTACCTCCGTCTCCGCGGACGGCGGCAGCGGCAACGGCAGCAGCAACAACGGCGGGGGACACGACGAGCTGTGCAAGGGCACCCGCAACTACAAACGCGCCCTCTTTCTCAGGCACCATCTCTCAGCCGAGCACCGACTCAACGAGCCTGTCACTGCTGAGCAGGTTAGTGAAATCGGGGCAGCGGGGGGGGCGATAGTGGAGGGGCGAGAGGGGACGGTCTCGTCGGGTGGTGCGTTCCCTCCCTCGGGGAGTTGCTGGCCGGGCAGCGTGTCCACGTGTGCGAGCTGCTTTAAATGGATTCTCCTCTTCCATTGCCTGGGCTTGAGGGCACATTATGCTCTAGGTTCACCTTCTGTCTCCAGTAAGCAGATTATTTTGCCTTCTGTTTTCAGGCTGACTTGTCTGATAGTTATGTCTAGAAGCTTTGCACCCTAGCTCTGTATCCTGTTAGAAGTTCGAGCTTCCATAATGATCGTCTTGCCGTGAATGTTCCCTTAATAATAATTTTGCTTTAAATTGATCCCGTCTTCCTGTATAAAGGATACAAATGATACAATTCAAATTCTTCAAGAAGGGAATGTGTTCGATAACTAGGAATGTAGAATGTGTAGGTGTTTGTATGCTAATCCATTATCTTTGGGCATGGAATCTTGTCGCGCTTGCATGAGTGATACCCTTCTTGTATATGATATGTCCACACAGAACAACCTGTCTTGTAAAGGCACAACAAGGAAAAGTGTATAGATGGCACCAAAGTGAAAGTTCCTTGGAGTTCTTGAAACATATACTGTAAATTCTCCTCCACCTCCACAGTGACAACAGTTTCTTAATAAACTTGTGAAGTAACATAGGAAGCTTCAAACTGTTTTCATTAATTTCATCACAAAACTGTGTTGTTGGGGTGTTGGAGAACTAAATTTGCATTTTGAAAGTTTTTTGTACACATTAGCAGTGTTACATATAACTTTTGTTGTTTTACACCAATATTACGGAAGATTCCATAGTTCTAGAGAGCTTCAGATGTGAGAAATTTGTATTGTGTTATTAAGAGTCTGTAGCTGTGTCTTCCATGTGCTATGTGAATTTTTCTGATTGTAGAAAGCATCTTGTTAATTACTATACTCAGCAGCACTTGATACATAAAGGTGATTCTGAGGCTATGTGCACATGTTGCTTCCATATTTGACAGCCTGGATATGGGTAATAAAATTTCAGTGTTGACTTTGCTGGGTAACAGTGTGACTAAACTTATTAGGTTTTTTTTGGTCACACTATTTATTTTGCAGAGTCCAGAATATAACACAGAAATTTTATCATCCACATCCAGGTTGTCAACTGTGGAACTGTGCACCTAGTCTTGGAAACACCTTTATGTCTGAGGTACTGCTGAGTATAGTAATTAATAAACACTTTCTGCAATCAGAAAACCACACAGCATAAGGAGCCACAACTGCAAATAAAATAATGTGACTAAACTTGTTGCAGAGCCGGCATGTGTAGTGGTTTGAGTGTTGGACTAAGATTCTGGAGACCAGAGTTCGAATCCCTCCTCAGCCATGGAGACTCACTGGGTGATCTTTAGCAAGTCACATTCTCAGCCTCAGACAAAGCCAAGGCAAACCCCCTCTGAACAAATCTGGCCAGGAAAACTCAGCGATAGGTTTGCCATAAGACTTGGAGGTACACAACAACAACAACCTTGTTATATTTTTAGGAGCTCACTCAAGCATTTCATCTTTAAGACAGACTTTTGAGGTAGATTGGGTTGAGATGAGAACTCAGCAAAGGACATAGAAATACAGCTGGGGTAGAGATACTCATCTGCTGAGTAAAACCTGGTGGTCTAGGCAAGGATGTACATTCCAAGCAGCTCTGTGTTAAACAGTTTTTCCTGTAAAGCTAACTTGTATACTGTGATGTGCTTAAAACTATCTGAAGATACAGCTGTAGGAATGTGCGGTTGGTCTTCCATGCTTAAGTACTCTGTCTTAGTCAGTGGTGATGTTGCACAAGTCTGGTTGAAAAGTATGATAGTGGCCTACTTCAGTGGTTGTTGCAGAATATCTTAACCCTCAATAATCTGTTACCCCACTGTCCCAAGCCTTTTCCCTTTATGGACATACTGAGATACTCCAGGTTAAATTAAAAGTAACTAACTTAAAAATGTTGTTTTTAACTGAATTTCTTTTTAATGTTGTCAATACTACATTTCTACTAAATAGTACCTGTATAAATCTGAAGTCTAGATACAGGCATGTTAGTTCTACAGTTAATCTGTAAACAGAATCAGTACTTTCTATCACATTGAGATAAATAGAACCTATCTGATTTTTCAAAAAGATTCTACCTACCAAGACTCAGAATTTCATTTTCACTTTATGAAAACAAAACTGCTTTAATCTGCCCAAGATCTAGTAGACCTTAATGGACATTTAACCTTTGTTTGCTGGTTTGTTTTTATGAGGGTGGGGTTGCACCAAGCCAAAGTGAAGCAGGAAGGAGCAACAACAGAAAGAAGACAAAATTGTACCTGTTTTTGTTTTCTCATACTTAGTCTCGCAAATTGTCACAGAAGCTAGTTTTCAGGGACCCTATATAAGAATATTTTAAAATGATTCT
The DNA here is from genome assembly GCA_948474755.1 of Ctenosaura bakeri. Lineage (NCBI taxonomy): Eukaryota > Metazoa > Chordata > Lepidosauria > Squamata > Iguanidae > Ctenosaura > Ctenosaura bakeri. The sequence continues at coordinate 345,866 of CAOLHI010001666.1, forward strand.
CTCATAACTAAGAAAGAAAAAAAGAACACAAAAGCAGGGTGTACAGTGCAAGAGATGCAACACTTGAGTGTGAGAATGAAACAGCAAAATTAATGTTCCTATTTGTAGGTGACTATGGTTTAGTGGTCAGTTTTGCCCCATTATTTAGGAATTACATGAAGTTTAAATGGAAAACATTTAAATCATCCTTTTCTCTTGCTGATTTAAATCACTGGATTAAAATCCATCCTCAGCCATGGTTTATTTTAAATCAGTCCATCTTTTTGTTTGTGTTCTCTCTCTATCTTGCTCTTGGTACATGCAAATTGTGTACAGTCAACCTTCCACATTTGTTAGGGTTAGAGGTGCAAAAGGGGGGGGAATGCAAATATCAAAGTGTGTGTGTGTCTGTGGGAAGGGGGGGCAAGGCATAATGGGTGGACTGGGCACCCAAGGTCCAAAGCAGATAAGGGAAATGGTGGCCTTATACTATTTGTCTCTCACCCACCTCCTTCCTTTAGTGTGGGGGGAGCAGTGGAAGAGGAGTTGTGATGCTGAAAAATTGGTCTGCATGCCAGGCAGCAGCTGGTGGAAGAGGAGAAGGACCAGGGATGGGTTTTTAAAGGATTGCATAGCCTGATTGACACTGCTGAGAGGAAAGATTCCTCCAGAAGAGAAGCTTGAGGTAGAGGGGAAGAGTTGGAGAAACTCACAAATAATCAAATCCATGAAAGTTAAGCCTGCAAATATAGAGGGTTGACTGTAGTTGTCCCCTTTTTCTTGCCAGAAGCAGCTGGTTTTGAGCAGTTGTGCTGTTACTGACCTGGCAGACACATCCCTGTGTCTTTCAGCCAAGGCCATTTGGAGCTGGGGAGGGTGTTAATGGAGTAGGTGGCATTATCTAATGCTGAGAGGTACTGAGGAGGGGGGAGAGAAGTCTGATATTTTCTGCCTGAGTTAATAGAGCTGGTGGAAGAGAAAGAAAGCATCTATGGAATTTCTTCTACAATGGGTGGCAATTGCGTGGCTCTCGAGATGGTTCTGAACTGCAGTGTCTAGAGTTCTTTACCATTTGCTATGGTGGCTAGGGTTCCTGGGAGTTACAGTCCAGCATCATCTTTCCCAGTCCTACCGTATAAGCTTGAAGAAAGATTGGAAATTCCCCGTAGTGCTGTACTTCAGAAAGCATAATTTCAGCACAGCACAGTGCAGTGAATCTGTTTTCCTGAGTTTCAAGCTGGCAAGTTAGATGGGAAATGCTGAATTTTTGTTATTATTTCAAAATATTTTCTTGGGAGTTGAGTGTGATGTTAGATTTGGTCACTGTGAGGCAAGGTGGTGTTAACTTACAGGTTTTTGGTCAGTTTCAAAAGTTATCCCAAATGTAGAATTCCTGTTGATGTGTGTCCTGGTGCATTACAGACTCCAACTGATATACTGTAGACAGCTGTCTGAACTTTACCTACTACACAGCATTTATTATTGTATACAATAAATGTGTTTTCCATTTTATAGTTCAGGTTTTTCTGCTGAAAAGCATTATTGTATTTTAGAACACCCTAAGCTAGTTTAGGTTGCTGTTTATGCTCTGTGTACGCTCTTAGTTCTCCCAGCATAGAGCTTTCTTATGGTTCACTTACGTCGTAGTTCATATTAATGTGCTGAAGAATTAAATAAAAATCTGTGTTTCTGACCTGTAGTAGGACCAGGATTATTAATTTGAATGTTGGAATCT